>VZRE01013204.1:449134-545941 GCA_013396775.1 Cephalopterus ornatus
AGATTGTGCTCTATGGTGAACTTGCCGCTGGCTGCCACAAGAGAGGAGATATAAGGACTCCCTGAAACAACATCTCAGCCTTGGCCATATCGATCACCATCACTGGTCTGCTCTGGCCTCCAGTCGGGAGGCCTGGAGACACACTATACACAACGCTGCTGCTTCTTTTGAGAATACATGCAGGATCACTCTCGAGGAGAAAAGGCAACGCAGAAAGAACCGTGTCCTTTCAGTACCACCTGGGGAGTCATTCTGCTGTGCCTTTTGCAACCGGACGTGTCTATCTCGCATTGGCCTTTTTAGCCATCAGCGCGCTTGTAGCAAGCGTGGGTAGAGTCCTTCACAAATCTTCGTTCGCGAAGCCTAGCCATGATGATGATGATGATGATGGATGACCACCAGACATGACCCAGATATCACCCAATAGTGTCAACTCAAAACAGTGCAGGATGTGAAACAAAAGGGATTTGACCTCTCCAGGAGGGAGTGATAAAAGCTGCTTTTTATTTCCTTTTTTTGACACTAGGATCTACCCGAATTTGCCTCTTATTTTCCCCCTTTCCCTGTAGCAGGAGTTGATTAGATAGGACGTGTCTCCCTGGCTGAGATCAGCAGCGAAACTGTGGGATGCTGTGTCAGGATCAACTTGCAGGTGGGGAAAAGCAAGAGAGAAGTAGGCTGGTGACCTGACTGCCTGTGCAGCTCCACATGGGCTGGGGAGGCAGGAAGGAAAAGCAGGGAAGTTGCCTTCAGATCCTCTTCTTCCTTGGCACAAAGCAGGGAGAGGAATCTGTGCTGGGCGACTCCAGGGCAGCACGGGAGCGGAGATCTGGGAGCGGAGCCGCATCATCTGAAGAGGGCAACAACAAAGGCCTTGATGATAACCAAGGTATTTTACAACAACAATTACTTTGAACTGTGCACCATGCTTCAGAATATCAGGGCAGTTGTGAGGGAGTGAGGAATGAAACAGGTTTTGTAACTATAGAAGTTTTTTCTGTTGTGCTTGTACAGGCGGTCAATGCAGAATTTGGGCCCATTTTGTTGCAGAGACTAGGAAACCAACTATTACAGGGGTTGTTTTTCTTCTAGCAGTATGTGCCTTTTGCTCTCCAAAACACCAGAAGAAAAACAGCCTTCTTGGGCCAAATCTGTCTTACCTTTGTATTCAGGGAATAGTCTCCCCAACTTCAATGCAACTAGTCACAAGTGAGACAAGTGTCCTATGTCTCTTGTAAGGAAAAAAAAAAAGGGAATTGAAAGTACCCATGATTATTCCTTATGACATTGGCATTTCTGTAGCAAAACTTCACTTTTCTAATCTAAACTGAGCAAAGTGGTCTTAGGATAACACATAATAAGGGAAATGAAGTCAGGGAATCTTTCTCTAGGTTTTAAATAGAACGTCTCTTCATCTGTATTCGTTCTCCTTTTAACTTGGTTTGTTTGCAAATGAAGCTTGTTCAGGAAGGCAAAGTGTTGATTAGCAGCCAACACTTATTTAATAATGAAACAAAATTAGTTTTGCAGTGAAGGAGAATTCACTTCAGGAAGAAACAGGAGTAACTTGTAAAGATTACATCAACCAAACAGGAAATGGAAACAGTCCCGTGTGGTTTAGGTAGTTTGATTGCAATGCCAAGGGTGTGAATTGCCAAACAGCTTTTGCTGGCCTGAGCTGTTGTCGGCTCTCCCCTTCCTCCCGACTGCTCCTGGATGTTCACTCCCGCCTGAGCCATCCCCCTTCCCTCTGGATCAAGCTGCTGAGCTGCCTTCCAGTGCCTTCAGGGCAGTCGTGGCTGGGGGAGAATTGCTAGCAGCTGCTTGCTCTGCTTAGTCACCACTGCCACCAAGAACCACTGTCTGAGAGAGCCGAAAAATATTTGCAGCGTGTATTTACAAACAATTGCGAGACAGATTTTGTCTGCACAAAGCACTTGTCAAACAACTTTGAGCAGGAAATAAATACAGATAAATAGATGCTCTTTTGCCCAAGGAGAGCATATGCACAGATTTTTATATTGTCTAATTGTGCTGCCATAATATTAAATAAAGGCAGTGCAACTATGAGATGTAGAAGGATGGGACTTTTTTATTCTTTTTTTTTTTTTGTTTGGGCCTATTCTGATGAGGGATTATGTCAGTTGAACATTTTAGGAAACAGAAGCCACTTCTCTATAGGAACTTAGCAGCAGGACTCCCAGCTAAACCACAGACGGTCCATGAGTGGGTACTGATACCAGCCTTGGCTGAATGACTTTCGAAAGCAGCATCACATAAATGTGTCTGAATAAAATAAGAGCAGATCACAAGCAGTTCCTGAGACTTAAGTGAATGACCTTCCTTGCTGTCGTCGTTTCCAAATGTTTGGCAAACTCTCCCCTGACCACTATATTTCATTTCCATGCACCCCTGTACTTCCCAATTCCGGCCAGGAGCAGAAGCAGAAGTAATAAAATACCACAAGAAAAGCTATTCTTGTGATATTTCCTGTGCTACTGGATGCAGCACCAACAGGAAATCTCATGAGAAAGGCTGTTCCTTCACAGTTTCCAGGCCCACTTTGGAAACCCAAGTGACTTGGTTCATCATCCTCCAGCTCTGGGGAATAAAACTCCTTCTCCCAGCATTCCTGGTCCAGTCTCCCCTACTCCCAAGGTGCACAAGCCTCGTGACAATGGCAGTCACAGAGAAGACTGTGGTTGGCTTAAAACAGTCTGAACCTTTATTTCTTCCCGGTTATCTAAGGTAGAAGAGAGAGACCTGCAGACATGAAGCCCTCTCTCTTCTAAAATGCACCAGTCTTGAGAGCCCACTGTGCCTCAGGATTGCACCCTCATCCTCCACACGTCTGATGATGATTTGGAACAAGGAAGGTATCCTCCTCCTACTTCAGCCTGCATGGATGTGCTCCAGGAGGATTCCCAATCTCCCAAGGGACTAAGAAGGTGGAGAGAGAAAAGACCTCAGGGAAAAGAAAAACAAAAAAGGGGAAAACTGGCAGTCTCACAGCCAGCTGGTGCAGGAGCATCCCACAGAAACCATCTCAACATACACAATAAAACCCCATTAGTCTTAGGAGCATTTAGGAGATTCTCACCTTTCCTTTCCTGCTGTTCCACCCACCCCTCGTTGCTTTGTGTGTGTTGTGCAGGACGGGGAAGGAGCTGTGCCTATTTTGCCTGAAATGCTAAGTTTCAGGTGATAATTCAGGCAGTCGGGCCACGCACTTGGAATGATTAATACCACTTCCAAGTCCAAGAATTGCCATGTAGGGATCAGTCCTCAGCCCAGAGGGAGGGGACCTTTCCTTTGACAGGGCAGCAAATGAGGTCCACAGCGCCCTGCAGGTCTTAAAACTTCCCTGCAGTGTTTTGCAGAAGCTCTGCAGCTCAGCTCTCTGGTGGACACACATGCCAGCAGAGATGATGACTCAGATGTAAACCCTTCCTGAAGTGTCGCTCTCCAGAACAAATGCCTTCCCTCTCTGCTAACTGATACAACACTTCTGGCCCTCCAGCTGCAAGACCAGATTGCATTTGCAGTGTCACTTTGGCAGTTAAAAAACCTTGTCATAATCATCTGCTTCAGCACTAAGCATCTAGTCCAACTGACTGTGGGCCTCTTTGTTTTCCTTACATGCAGCCAGGATGCAGGTCTCTGGCGATGTTTGATACTCAGGACATTTGGGGATGGAATGTAACCACTTAAAACTGTTTGGTTTGTCACTTTTGGATTTGCTACATAAGGCTCTGTTAATACCAACGGGCCTGTTTATAATATTCATCAGACAGTGGAAGAAATTCCTCTGATGTCTGTATAATGCAGCGAGCAGACTCCTTGATTATTAACATACTGATTGTGTACTCTTACTTCAGATGTCAGCTCAACACTGGGGAAAGGGAGCTGGGGGAATAAAAAAATGCAAGACACATGACATGCTCGGGATTTGGTCCGTGAAACTGGAAAAAATATTTACAGGGTTAGATCGTGTTTTTTATGTCATTCTTTCCTTTTATGTAATATTTGGAGAAGCCACTGACTTTTCAGTTCTTACCCAAATGAAGCCACACCTCCGAGCACTGGAGCAATCATTGCAGGGCGGGGAATGGGAGAAACATGTGCTGGTCCTTTCTTAATCCTTTCATTGATGTACTCATTAGTGTCGGCACGGGGATCATCTGATGCATCGCATCCCTCCCCCAGCACTTCCTTACTCTCAGCATTTCCAGACGTGCTTAACTTCCAGCTCAGGGGCCCGGGATGCCTCAGTGTTATTCCTGTGTGCTTCCCGGACCCTGCTTGTGGTTGCTGGAGGCACCAGTGTGCAGCTTAACCAGATCTTCACTGCCAGCCCTCAATAAAGGCTGCAGAGGAAGGAATCCTGCATTGCTTGGTCGTGCATGAAAATGCCCCTTGGAATGTAAGTCACGGCTGCTCAATATTCTCTGAGCAGCAGTAACTTTGGTGGGTATCAGCTGCTGCATCCTGTCACCAGTTACTCACCCACGTGCAGTACTTTCAGTTATTAACAAGGCCTTTCTCGATGCCTTAGCCATAGAAAATCCGGCAGATACTTTTTTCCTTATGCAGTGCTTTCATACCTTGGGTTATTATTTCTTCTTTTCAGTTGCTGTTTGTTGTTTTGGTGAAGGAACTTTCACTTTTGGTTGGTTCCAGAGCCCACCCTGGATATCCCCTGGATGGGCTGAAGTACAGTAGATACAGCATTAAGTAGCATTAATGTGGAAATTCAGAATCCAAATAGAACTTGTCCTGTTGCCCAACAATGAGTCATTGTCCTTTTTCTCTTTTTAGCCAACAGCAGATTCAGAAGCTGTGAGACAGTTTCCTGCAGATAAGAGATAAATCGAAGGGAAACCTGGCAAAAAGATGATGGTCAAGCTGCAAGATATCGTTTCCTTCAAAGCCCCTGCATACTAATTAACCATTCCAAGCATATTTTCAACAGCATTTAGGGATTTCCTCATCAAAATAAACTTCCTCCCATGTTATCTTCATTTTTGACATCCGGTGTTACAGTCTGATATAAGAGTCAGGGTTAAAAATTCCTGATATTGGGTTGTGTGTCTGTGTGTATAAATACGCCCGAGCGCGCGCACACACTCACCCGATTGAAGCTTTGCCAGTATTACTTTGGAATTTTGATGCCTGATCCCAAGTCCTCTGTAGTCAGCAAGAGATTTTCTGTTAACTTCAATAGTAGCAGGATCGAGCCTCTCTATCCTTCCGCATCCAGATTTTTTTCATTTATGCCTTATGACTTGTTTATAACAAACTACAGATGGGCTCGAGTCATAAAGTTCGGAGTACTCAGCTTAGAGGTTTTGCTTTGGGCCCATCCCTTTAATGTACTGCTTATTCCAGACCTGCCTTTTAAAAGGAAAATATTGTCAGAATGAAAGTGTATGTGCAATAAACAAACTTCTCATTTCCTTCCCCCGAAGATTTTTTTTTTTTCTCCTCTTTTGAAGCTGATTTCTTAGACGGACAATTAGTTTTAGGGCTGCCATTGAATGCAAACTTGTCATACCTGATTTGCAGTCCTTTCTGTTTCAAGTGCTATCAATTATTTTCTAACTAGATGCTCCTGTGGGATCAGCTGTCACTAAGAGCAAATTTGAACACAATGGGTTGCTTCCTATTTCCAAAAGAATCTGAAGATTGTCAAAGCTTGACAGGCAGCTCCAGTTTTAAGATGAAACAGATAAGTTAGGTTTCCCTGGTAGGGCTTTTGAACACCAGCAGATAAAGGAAGTATTGTTTCTAAAGAGGGGATGCCATTTATAGTGCAAATTCACCCTTATTAAGAACAAACTGCAGTTGCTTTAAACACACACACGGTCAAATACATTTGCAGTGCAGAGGTAATAAAATGCTTACGAGTCTTTGCAAATATTTCTGTAGACCCTGCTCTTACAAATTTGGTTTTCATATTTTTGTTTTTTTTTTTTTTTAACGAGAAACCAAGTAAACCATTAAAAAGATCAGTAGATGGTATAATGTAGCTGTTGTGCAGATCAAATACATGAGGTGCTGATTTTATAACTGAATTCATCGACAGTCAGCTAGAAGTTAAATTTATGTAGCTTTGTTTTTGAAGATGCTTCCTATACTGTGTGCCTCGGTAATTACTTATGTGTGTCGCACATGAAGTTCGACTGCATGTTATTTTAGGCAGATCATCAGCAAGAAGTGTTCCAGCCTTTGGGTCTAAGGCAGCAGTGGCTTTATTTTGTGAGGTACCACTTTTGTTTCAGGGTGGAAAGGTGCCACTGGGCAGTTCCCTTGTGCGAGGAAATGTGAGGGCATCATTGAACGTGCACTTAAAAAAAGTATATTTTGGAAGATGACACCAGATGAATGGTGCCAGGGTCTGAAGTGTTCCAGCTGTCCACAGAAGAGATTCACTTTGAGTACTGGGAAGCCTCATTGCTTACTTCAGGAGAGAGAATAGTCCTCCCAGTCCATTTGGTTGGATTTTGGGGTGTCAACAAAGATAACATCTAATACCGGTTTTTGGTTGGGTCTGTTGTGTGTCCCCACTATGAAGAGGGTAAAGAATACAAGGCAACCCTCCCTAATTGTTCAGGTGACTGATTAAATGCCCAATGACTTCAAGAATTAGTCACATGCCAATACACCTCCTTTTCTTTTGAGTGCCTTGCTGAATGAAAGACTTGATATGGGATATAGGAGGTCCTGAGCTCTCAGGCCCTTGTCTAAAACCTGGCTGAAAGAGCTTTTTCCCTCCCCCAAAAATCTGAAAAAAACCCCCATAACAGGAAATATTGGAAGGACATGACCACTTGGGTTTGCCATTTGTAGCCAGTGTGATACTTCAAACTTGCTTATTTTGAAGATTTCCAATTAAAACCGACATCAAGGGAGGTGAAGTTTCATTCAGAATCATTACAGTTGGGAAAACACCAAGGAAGGGTAAATATTCTCAGACAGAGGAGTATTGTACAGCCTGAGTTGAGCTGCCTCCACGTTGATGGATTGTACCCAGAACGGATCAAAAGGAGGAATTTTGGCCACGAGGGCAATTCACGCAACCTACCAGTGGAGAAAGGCAATGTTATTTCCACTTACAAAATCATAGGGCTCCGTTGCCACACTTTCACAATCAGCAAATTAGAATCAGGTGTTAATTAGCACTTGTGTTTGGCAAGCTCACTTTATTGAGAACATTTGCCTTGGTCAGACTTTTGATTATTTTGGCTCTGAAACCTGGTTTACATTGATTTAATCATTAGAATACCCTCTTCTAAGGCTTTCAAATGGTGCAATTAAGTGCAAATACCACATCTCCTGCACAGCAACAGAGATCTGAACAGTTATGACAAAGCCAGGAGACAGCAGTAAGTGCAATTTTCTACCTTTCGTTGGGGTCTAATCCTGTAGGGGAGTCAAATATTAAAATATATATTTTGATTGCCCGTTATCTTACATGTACATTGTAATCCTTGCACATCTTGGTATCACACTAGGTGTTTTTACTGAGAAAATGAAAAAATACAGTGTTTATTGATGGGGACATGACAGTCCATATCAATTTATAACTCCAACCATTTACAGAAAAATCTTGGTCTTTTGACTGTATCCAGAGAGCAAATAAAGGCTGCGGCACAAATGTGATCCAAATGTGTCAGCATCTACAAGATTTACTTACATATTCTTAAGACTTCTATTCAGAAATTAATGATTTAGGTTATTTCCTTTCAGAAAGGAAACATCTACTTAGCCATGTGTATTCTTCTGCCTTGCAACAGTGTTTCAAAGAAGTCATTTGCACATTTTTGTCATTATTATTGGCATTATTGTGCCATGTGGAACAATTTGCTAATGATTTAAAGATACACATTCTTTAACTGGCTTTTTCCAATTCTAATTGTCCATATGAGGGAACAAAAGTAAATCAAGAACGATGCTTCACCTGCAATTAAAAAACCTTCCTCCTGCTGGACGTGGTAGTGAGTAATAATTTGGTGTAGTCAAGTTTCTGTGCGAGTTGAATCAAATGGCAAACAGTGTAGGGAAAATTTAATAATTTTTTTAACTTCTAAAACTACGCTGGATCACATATTGTTCATTTTTACACTTCACCGATGCTCTTGGCTCGGACAGGAAGGGCTTTTGTAATCTTCCTCACCTTGAGCAGTACCTTACCCTACAAGCACCACCAGAGCTTCTAAGAGAGCCACTGGCAGCACCATCCCACCAGAGCTGAGGTGTCAGGACCTGCACTCTGTATTTGTTTATAATTTCACTCCCATATGACTGAAAAAAACCCACCCTGACAAAAGGAAGTAATTGCTCTGAGCAAGGCTAAATCCTTTATTTATTTTTTTTTTCCCCCTCCTCCTTGAATAGCTTTACAATGGTGATTTTAATCAGATGAGTCATCTGCCAGGTTTTAAGGATGCTCATGTTGCGGATCCATTAGGGGTTTGTACTTCTCTCCGTGACAATGAACTTGGAGGGAGTAATGAGGAGGCAGCTGCTTAGATCAAGTGGCAGTGTCTGTCCACTCCTGAGCCCGTAGCCAAAATCAACAGTGTGTCTTTGCAGTTGATCTAGGGAATGATGTTACAAATATGGGATGTTTGCACTAATGACTTAGTCAAATACATCTGGAGCCCTTTTCCCTGAAGAAATGCAACTGATGTAATAACACAACACAGTCTCCTTATTATGTAAATCATGAGGCAGAAGGCTGAGGACGTTATTTAAAGAAAACTGAGAAAAAGCTGAAGATTTGCTCAAGTAATTTCCCATTTTTACTCCATATGAGATCTTGCAGATGGCAGGAAGGAATAGAAAAAGCAGCAGCCTCCTGACTTCCAAATGTGAGACAGCTCTCCTCTCACAGTAAGGTTTTACACCACTGAAAACCTGGAGTTTTCCACAACAGAAGCATTGGGATACGGTGTGAGTAAGAAAATCCACCCAGACTTTATCTACACATCCTGTATATAGGAAATAAGGGAATGATGTAGGTTGTCACTTGTGAGGGATTTTTGGAGGCATGAATTTGTGTCAGAGACATACTCTGGTTTTGAGCCCAGCAAATCTCTCTGGCTTGCAAATAGAAATTTCCTTCTTTTTACTCTGGCTGAAGCTTGGATGCGGTGGAAAAGTGGGAAAGAACAAACTAGAAGGTTTTCTATAATTTTTGGCTAATCGTGCGGTATTCATCTTTACTTCGTATAAAGCTTGTGGTGAAAATTTCTGGCTTTATTTTATCCAAGTTGTGTGGGATCATGATGTATTTTGGGA
The DNA here is from genome assembly GCA_013396775.1 of Cephalopterus ornatus. Lineage (NCBI taxonomy): Eukaryota > Metazoa > Chordata > Aves > Passeriformes > Cotingidae > Cephalopterus > Cephalopterus ornatus. The sequence continues at coordinate 458,438 of VZRE01013204.1, forward strand.
GATTTTTCTTCCACAATTCGATTTTTCTGTGGCATTCCGAATGTATCATCTGTACGTGAATGTAAAGCTTTTTGGGTTGCTGCCTGTGGATGAAGAAAAATAAACTTTCATGCCATTTCCTTTTGCACTTAGCAAAGCCAGGCCAGTGTACAAAAAAAACCAAACTCAATAGCTTTAGTTTTCTGGCACAACAGGGTTTTCCTAAGTAGATAAACTATGCAAGAGACATTTTTGAGGGCATGATTCATAAACTAAGCTCTCTGGGGAGTGCAGACCATCACAGAGCTCCCCACCCTCTGCTTGACTGTCAAGGTCCACCCTCTTACGTTTCATTTTCTGCAGAGGGAGAGATGCAGGAGGCCTTGGTGCATCACTGCTTGGTGCACCACTTAAAGATCTCAAATAATTCAGGGCTGAGTAAAGGTTTACATAAATGAAAACAAAGAGGAGTCACTTGAAGGCTTTGAGGTTTGTTGCAGACAACTCATTTTAGTGCTCTGCTACACTCACTGCCCTGCAGACGATGTTCTCTGGCCTGTTGTTTGTGGCTCAGGCATTGCTCAAGAATTGACAGCTTTCACCAGCTTCAAACCAGTGTGACTTTTCTCATGGAAGAACATGATTTTTTTGCACCTTTAACTCTGCTTTCCCCCCATATTTCTGATTTCTTTTCAGTCTCTCTTTAATTTTCTTCCTCCTTATTAGCACTGTGAATCTCCTCTTTGGGGACCAGGAACTTACAGTGTGTGAAAGAAAGCTGTTAACATGGAAGAAAGCTATGAAATAGGGTGGAAATCAAGAACCATGACTATAAATAATGAAATACTCCTGTACAAGTAGAGAAGGGGGATTTTCAATCTGCACTTAAAAAGCTAAAGACTTCACTTACCTTCTCAAAGGCAGCAAATCATCACATATTCTTACTTTCACACCCTAGTGATACTTTCAGGGTCCGGCTGACAACCTCACCTGAATGTCACTGGGGCAGGAGAAAGGATTACCTGTGCCTCTAGAAAAGCACAAAGATCAAATATATCTCGGGTTCTTTGGTACTGTGGTTTATAGCACAGTGTTTTCAGGCAAAACTGATGGAGGTGAAGAGATGTGGCAAAGAGATCATGGAGATAGCCTCTGGCACAGAGGCAGAGCAGGGAGCTGGAAGGGGTAATACCTCGTTAACTCTAGTGTTAACTCCAGCAGGACTCATCTGCCTGAGCCTTCAGTTTCCATAATTCTACACCTTTTTTCGGTATTTACCTGCTTTTATTTCTTGTTAACTGGCATCTGCATTCCTAATCCCTGTAGGCTGCAGTGGGCCTAATATTCCACTACCTTAAGCAACATAAAACACACCACAGCACTTTCACAGGTTTACAGATACCCTTATAAATACGGAGTACAGAGGCTCAAGTATTACTGTAGTTGAAGGCTATGAGACATATGTGTGTTTTGCACCTTCTAATCCTACAGCCTTCACTAATTCTAAGACTACATGGAAATTTTCTTCCTGGGTGCGTGGAAGATTCACTTGCAGAAAACCTTATTGCTGCTAGAGGATTTTAATCTTTTCACCTCTGACGAGCCTGATCTTCTGGGTCAGTGTTTCCACTCGTGTAGATCTTTATTCTTGAATATTCATGTGGATTACAATTAAGTCAAGGAAAGCATTGGGGCTTTCTTGTGTAAGAGCAGGGGCTCATCAGGCATGGCTTGATTGGCTCCCAGGTTGGCACCCTTAACGAAATAATGTTCTGCTGAAGACAGAAAGGTCCTTCCATCCCATGGAATGCAAAATCCTTTCTCTGCACTGATGAGATGTGGGTTCAAGCAAGAACTTATTATTTCTGAAATATGGAATGCATTTGCTCTTGGAACACATGTCCTTTTTATGCCCCCTGGTTCATGAGCTGGTGGCAAAGCTACAAATTTGCTATAAAATTCCTTTTAAGGTGCAGTGCTGCTAGAAATTTGTAGAATAATAGAGATCCTTTCATCCTTTGTATTTAAACATGCAATTTGCTTTAACGGGATCTGATCAGCCATTAAAACCAACTCTGTGTTTTATGTGTCTAACAAAAAACATACTTGCTCGAGTAAAACAGACTGCATGCAAGGCTACAATATACCTATTTATATTTAACATGTAACGAGGTCTTGCAGAACTCCTTTTGTCCTGAGGGGTTTAACAGCTCCTTCCCAACACCACCAGTGTGTGAAGCCCTGTGGAAGAAAAGCTCTGGTGGTGTAACGTGTTGGTTTTTTTTTTAGGCCATTAGGTTGGCAGTCCCAAGGAGGGGTTCAACTCCTGAAAGAAGGATGCTCCATCACATCAAAACATATCAGAGATCCACTCCAGCAATCATCTATCCAAGAATTCCAGCACTTTACAGCAGGAACTGTTCTGTCAGGTAATGGTTAGTGAAGTGGTCAGTTCAAGGCATCTCTCTCATTTAGCTGAAATTCTTACTGGAGGAGGATTCTTAACCTCAAGGGGAGTTTTTAAGTCCAGGAAGTTTGAAGTCCAGGAAGTTTTGAAGTCCAGGAGAGGATTCCAGCTTTGCAGAAACATTTGTATGGAATCTGCAGCGCCAGAATGTCTCTAATGTTGTTACTGTGACATTCAGAAGGAAGAATTTCTCAGTGTTCAAGGTTTGTCTGAAAGACATAAGGTAAAATTGAAGATTGGCTGTCTGATTTAAAAACTGATTTGTCAGCCATAGAATTGCAGATTTTGCCATTTTTTTTCAATGAAGAAAATACAATTTCTCATATAATCCTGCTTGTTTACTTCGGTACACAGAGTTTTGTTTCGTTGAAAGCATCAAACAACAAGGGAAAATATTTTGGTTTATAGTTCAAAGGCCTTTTCACGAGCTGCTCTTTGCGCTAAAGCCCATCCATTAACCTTTTCTCAGGATCTTTTTTCTTTTGGTTCTGTGTTTCTTTTGTCCTTAATTCCTAATTGTTTTCTCTTGGTTTTTTTTTTTGGTTGTTGTTTTTTCCCAAAATCACAAAACCTCAATAACAACAAAATCTACTCAGCTATCAGTCTGTAGGTATCTATTGGAGCCCCCATGGTTTCAACTGGGAGATGCTGGGAAGTTATTTGCAGGGCAGCAGAAGGACATCATGAACGTAAGCATCAGTGTAAAACCAAGAACTCAATTGCAAGAGACAGTTCAAAGACATTTTCAGACTTTGGAACTAAGAACTGATAACTTCTTTCATATCATATCCTCTATATTTCTATATTTTTCTTGCTGTCACGAACATTCTCAAATGAAAGCCTGAATAAATGATCCATTTATTACATTTAAACAGGAGAAAGGAGAATACCAACAGTGTTAAGCAGAATAAAACAGCCAGCAAATATATCTGTGTTAATAACTGTATAAATTTAATGCATATTACAATCACAGCTAAATATCTCATTTGTCTCATTTCGGGTCTAGAAAGCAGATTTTCGTTTTGGAAATACAAAGACCAGAAAAACCAATTTTTATCCTGAAGTTTCTTCTATGCATTGCATTTGTCATATCAGAGCTGAAGGTGGAAATTAAAAAGGCGTATCAAAACCAGGAGGTGCATTTTCATGACATTTCCATTCTTTTAAGTAGTTGGATGTCGTTTACTGAAGGCTTTGTTCGTTCTTTCAAGGAAAGCAAGAGTTTAATTATATTTTCTATTTGAAGCATTTTGTGACCATGAACACCCCAACCTCCCCTATCAGTCCGATGGATATAACCCATTGAGTCACTGCAGTTTTTAATATAATGGTAAAAACCCCCAAACTCTTGGTTTTTACACACATATATATACATTTAATGCTAAGGATTACATCTGTGTAAGTAGTTTTAAGAGAATATTTACCATGGTTGCCATGAAAACTAGAACGTACCATATTTGTCTTCTTGTTCTTTTTCAAAGCCCAAATCTTTTGGCTGACCGAACGATCCCAAGACCTCTGAAATATTCTGTGATCTTTCTAATTGGGTACACCGGTATCTGCTGGAAAACAGATGTGATCAACTGCAGTAATCTGTGAGCTGAAGGAAAATGCAGCATGGTTTGGTTTTGGGTTTTTTTCAGGAAAACTTTATCAGTAACTCTACCTCCTTCCAAGGCAGAGATGTAATCCATAAATAAAAGAGTTGCCATTTGACGAGAAGGAGGAAATTCTACCTTAGTCAATGGCAGGGAAAGTGAAATGTGGTCACCCAGAGTTCCTGCAATTCAAAGCCAACTCATGCCCACTTTAATTATTATGATGTATGTTCCCATTCAACTTTAATAGGGCTGCTTGTATGAGCAAAGGATCTCAATTGCAAGGGTCACATTTGCTTCGCTGTTTCCCTCTCTAGTTTAGAGCTGGAAAACCTGCAAGAAAGGACAAGGATCCTTTTGAGGGAGCCATCTGTTCCTGGGGCTCTGCCTCCCCCAGGAAAGATTAGCAAACCCAGGGGGGTCGGTTTGGGGAGACCCCTGGATAGCAGCTGAATGGAAGGAAGGATAGACTGGCCTCATGTTGTCCTAGGAAGCTGTGGGACTGAAAGCCAAAGCACAAGGTGTTTTTGGAGAGGGCTGGATTGGTGTGAAGACTGGATGTCAGAAAGCACCACCTCCCCACAGGAAAGCAGTGGCTCCACAGAGGAGGTGACTGCAACAATTGTTGCATTTTCATGTGTTTTCGTGTAATTTTAGCTTCGGCTTTGCCACAGATTTTTCAGTCCCAATGGAATATTAGAAAGCAGAAAATTCACGTAGCAAAGGAAGGTGGATTCAGGAACACAGCTCTACAAAGGCCTTGGTAGTAGATAAATGAGTAACTTGGTTGTAGGCACTGCAGGATTGGAGAGGATGGAGATTGCAGATGCTAATTACTGTGATTAGCGGAGGATTTGGTACTGCCAAGAAATTTAAAGAGTTTTGATTCTGCCCAAGCTCTTCAGACTCTGGATGGGCTCAGATAGTCTGGAGGCTTTGGCAATCCAAGATGGATTTGCACTTGGGCAGCACCTCTGCTTTGCATGTAAATGGTGAAGTTCTCCACACAAGAGCTGTCTGTGTTGGATTCTCTTTGGAAAACACTGTGTTTCAATCAAACATTCTGTACCTTTGGGCAGGGTGAGGTCTGTCTCCAAGAGCTCAGCCCCAGGCAGTGAGCAGGAGGCCATGCAGGCAACTCCAGTGGGATTCCTGCTGGGATGCTGCCATTGGGAACCACTGGGCTGCCTCTGTTCCCAGGCAGGGTTTCAGCCCATTGACAGGATTGGCTCAGCTTCAAAACTCAGGCATCCATAAAACCGTTAAGGTAGGAGACACCTTCAGGCATTATTTACCTGTGAGAGTTAAGGCATGTCTTGCTTTTATGTGAAAATTAGAGTCCTGATGTCAGCAAGTGGCTTTGGGAGCTGTGATTACAGCCAAGGACCTGTATGTAATACATGTCCTTTTATCTTGTTGCTTTTTAACACAAAGGTCTTGCAGATACCCAGCAAGCAGAGATGGCATGTTTCATTACAGGTTTATAATTGATTTTATTCAAAGTAATGATATCAATAATCAAATGGAAATCAAAGACTAGTAGGAATTTGATTTTAGACTGTCATTCTATTCTTAAACCATCTCAAAGCCCATTCAGAATAAATTGAAAATTTTAACAATAAATGAATGAAATAATATGGTATCTTTTCAGAGGACACAGGCTCCCAGTTTCCATTAAAACTGCACTGCAGCCAGCTGCTTCTGCAGCTGACATGTGCTTATTGAGCCAAATCCATATCTCAGGGCAGACCAGAGGGAATGTGTCTATTCTGGTTCCTGAGAAACAAAGCAGACAAGGGCTATTTCTAGTGGCCTTTCAGGTCCAGTGTGGGTGGCTGAGAACTCTGAATCAAAGTCCTCCCTTTCAAACTGAACCCATTGATACGAATTTTGAACAGGGCTCACAGACTTGAACCCAGTAAAGGACAAATTTGAGGCAGTTCGTGGTGAACTCTGCTTCTTGGAATGAGAATATTATCTTCAAGACATGGGGAAAGCAGTAAATAAGAAACAAACTCTGAAGAATGAATTTGAATATTAGAGGACACTAAAATCTAGGGAAAAATGTTCTGGCTCCTTTTCTTCAAAACATTTTGATAGGCTTCTGATAAACTAGGAAGCACAAAAAAAGCTGTCAGCTTGGGCCAACAAACAAAAAAATGCTGGCAGATGTGTGCAATGCTTGCCTTTTTATTCTTTCTTTACAGAGTTATACAATAAAATCCAGCCAATGTATGCTACTCTGATAAGAGGGAGGAGGGAAGGCAGAGAACAAGGTTAAAGACTTTCAAACCTGGATGTTTAATTCCAGGTCCCTAAATCTATATTTCTTACACAAATTATTTTGAGAGATGCTTATACATCTCAAAACTCCCACACACAAATTGTTTAAGGTTGAATCATCCTTTAAGGATGATGTGACACAGTGTTCTTCAGTCAGTGAAGAAAGCACCTGTAAACCTTTCTTTTTTGCTTAGCTTTGTTTCTGAATCCTTGCTTCCCCTAAATAAGATCTGAAATGGTTTCTTGTGAACTTTAGAGGGTGAAGGAGCAGAGGGTACATCATGTTTCTGAAAGGCAGCCTGATTATAAACAGTAATACATATTTTTAATGCTAAACAAGATTAACATGCTACATTTTTAAAGCATTTTAAAAATACATCCAGGCTGAAAAGGAAGAGGGGGAAACTGGTAAGTATTTAATTTTATGTCAAAGACTAGCCATTCATAAATTGCTGAACAATGGGAACTGCGTGCGCTGGTAGCGCCTGGACTTAGGGTGAACCATAGCATTCCATAAACTTGTGGAGCCAGGCATAAAGTGCTACTATTAGGAGCCTGCATCCCCAAGTATCTGCTCACTTAAACCCCAGGGTAGAGGAGAAATTTTCATGGAGCTTATAGTGATTTATAATGGGAAGCATAGGCTTTTTCATAGACATTGTTCTCAGTGACAGTGTAAAGAAAGAGAGCACTAAATCTCTTCTCATCATAACTAATGATTAAGTCAGCAGCTTTTTTGGCGAATACAGAATGCCCTTCTACAAAAACAAAGTATTCTATTGTGATGTATTACATTTAAAAAACCCATAAGTATCCCATAAGGCTATTGCAATATTTTTAACTAGATCTTCCCTCTTTGTCACCATATTGAAATAAATGGAATGTGTCAGCCTGAGTAATACTCTTTCAATAAGTTTTCAGGAGCTCACTTAGAAGTTTGGCAAAATATAAAGAAACGAGGAAAACTTTCTCAGGATCCTCTATGGCCTGAGTGAAAGATCGGACCATTAAGGAGAAAAGCTTATGCTGATGCTGACACTAATAAATGGGACAGGGAAGGATATTCCATCTTAGTTTGGGCTACCTTGCTCCATGTCTGCTGCCTCAAGTTGCCCTGTGAAATAAATCAGCCAGCTGAAGATGATTCATTGCCTTACAAAGTTCCCATCAATATAATGGGGAAATCGGTTTTGTGTGAATGGTCAAACGTGAACCAACCCTCAACTATTGGGGAGTCAAAGGGCCAGCAGTTGCTGAAAAATTAACTCCCCTGAATCCGCCTTTCAGGCCTGGATTTGAACTATGGAGCTAGAAGTGCCTCTTCCCTCAGAGGGTATTTCTGCTATTCAGCCTGGATGCTGAACTTGCTTAAACATCATACATTATTTGGAAGAAAACACCATGATTTTCCCGGGCTGCTCCTTCTCCAGTGCTTTCATTTAAGGTGTGATCTCAGCCCTCTTGAAGTCACTGGAAACACTCCTTCAGCCTTCACCACTTCCAGGCTTTTACTCTCTGTTTTGACCCTTGAGGCAAATTTTTAGAAGGTGGACCTTCACAGTTAGATCTAGCTTGGATTTTAAGTCTCTCTTGTAGGGAACTTAAATATATTCTCTTTTATATATATGTTCCCTAAATTATTTTATACATCAAAACACTTAAAAAAACCAAACCTCCTCAGTGCTCCTCAGATGGAAAAATTTGCAGTAGAATGGCAAGGGGAAAGAATTGTGTTTAATCATTATCCCTCAGACTTTCGGGGTCCATTGATCTCCACATTGCAAGTGCTGTATTTTAATACCTTCTGTCTTTCATTCTTTAGGAAAAAAATATATCAATGAGAATCCATTTCCAAGAGATTCTTCTTTTGTGACACTAATTCTACAGTGTATTCTTATATTACACAGTTTAAACATTTCTGAATTTATGGAAATCTTGCCTGGTAAGTCCTTTTTCACATCTCTGTACCACAGCCTTTCCTGAGTATCACGTCTGGAATCTGAGCCACGATTCACAGAAGTTATGGTTGGGTGAAGTGGGCCCTCCTCAGACATGAGAATCCTTCAGTTTTCCTTTCTCCCCCCTCCCCTCCGCCTCACAAAGGTCCTAGTCAAGAGTGGGATAGAAGGAAATCCCATTAGAGACTAATAATGCTGCTTCTTTCCAGAGGGAGTCACTAGAAAGTAATTTATTTCTTCAGTGTGCAACTGGAGGTACTAATTTGTCACAGGCCTGTGCACGCTGGTGCCATGGCCTTCGTTATCCCAGGGACAAGGGGCTGAGGTGGTGACCCAAAAAGCCTGTTCCTGCTGCCAGCCTGGCCCTGTTTGTTCCTTACTGACTCAAATGCCACACACAAGCCCACAGGACGTATAAGGCTCTGCTTTGAGCTGGAATTTGTACAGTATGTGTGAGGTATCAAAAGCCACAATTCTGCTGCCTGCCCGTATTAGCATCAGTGAGAGGCTACAGGGAGAGCACCACTATCAGCTGCATTCTTTCACCTCCTGGGCCATGGGCAGCTCTAGTTTTCAGACAGGCTTTCCTTCCCTCCCCCCAACCCCGCCCTGCTTTTCTCTATTGTTGTGTCTTTCCCATCAAGGGAATTCACCCGCAAGTTCAGATCACACACACTCAGGAGATGCGGTGGAGAATCGGCCCTTTGTGAGCGTGTGAAGGATGCTTTCCTTGACCTGCCAGAGAACATATTTTAACTTGATGAGAAAGAATGCTGGGCCAAATTCCTCCCTACTGTAAGCAGGCTGCTGGAAGTGGATGTACATCGGGGATGAGCATGGCCTACTTCGGCTGGTGGAAGGTCTCCCAAGCAGATGACACTGTTTACAATGCATTGCTGCTCTCTTAAGTGATGGTGGGTGTTTATACCAACCAATGCAAATAGGAAGTCATTTGTTTGTGAGGGCCTAATCCTGAAGCCCTTGTTTGGTGGTTACTGAGGTTAAACTCAGCCTTTGCTCAGACAAAGCCCAGTCGAATTCACAAGGGGTTTGCCACAGCGAGGACAAGAAGAGCGCTGTGGGAGTGCTCTGCTTGTTTTTGGCCAAGGCACAAAGATGCTTTAGGTTAAAACACATACTGAAGCAAAGAGAGGCACACAATGACTGTCTATATGCATGCACTATACGTGTGCACACGGACACAATTGCACACTAATCTAATCAATACATTCATTTCTTATTAGAACATAATTACACATCCCAGGAGGCTGGAACAGAAAAGTCCCATTAACCCCTCATGCCCTTTTCGGCTTTCCTCTGCCTTTCCATCTAACAGACCTCTGTGTCGCTCCACTCATTAGCAGTTACTGTCTATGACATTGTTACATAAATAAGGATGTCGACCTGTCAGAATGGGTCACCCAATTCAAGGGTGATGATAAATATCTGTCCCTCTGAATTAGGCTAAAGACACCAGAGTACAGGACAGCTACTGTTGATTATTGGATAGTTAATGTATAGAGGACAAAAGGTGCTGAGGCCTGGTCACTTTTTTGGATCATTAATATGGATTTAGGCCTATTGTTAAAAAAAAAAATACACATGCACACACGAAACTAGGTTAGCAAGAACGTGCATAACTTTCAATTTGGGGTAGAATGTATGGATGGTGGGTAGATTCATGGGGCTGAAGGTGTGGCTTTTACATGAAATTGATGGTGCTTTTAGGTAAGCAAACACAATATTTTGGGGCCAGGCTGAAAACGGTTTATGCTCCCCTGTGCTTACTAATACAGGGCAAGTAAAAGGCACATGGATGCCTTTAAATAAGCAAAAATATCTCCATGAAGGAGAATATGCAGTACGGCATATTCAGTTCCAAGGCAGCCAGAGAGATGCTGCTGAGGTGTAGCTCACGGTATTGCCATGATTCTTTGCTCAAACCCTGCTTTATTTTCAAAACACCTTTTTCTACCTAAGTAATGGAGAGACTGGAGAGTATCTATAACCCCAATTCACTCACTTAGTGGTTGTTATCTTCTGGCATTAGTGACAGATTATCCCTTGCAGGTAGTGCTGAAGTGTGAGGCAACACACTACTTTGGTTTTAATAGCAGATAATGAAAAAACATCAAGGCAGTTTGTAGACAGAGGCTCTTGCCATTCAAAATAAGAATGAATGAGGACTCTTTTCCAAAAGACTCAGTGCTGTAGCTCACTAAAAATGCGAAGTGCCCAGCACAACATCCTTTAGGATTTGTTTATCTGAAAGTCTAATCTCAGCACCCACAACTTTCCCTGAATTCCATGTCCCACAGGATCTGACAGTCATATGCCTGTCTAGAATTTATTACAAAGATTTGCTCTGGATGGCAGATCCAGTCTGGCAGGGAACAAAGTGTCCTGTGAGGAAGTCAAGGTAGGTACAGGATGTCTTCACAGAGTCAGACCCCTCAGTTTTATTCCACTTGTTCCTACTCTGTGCAGTGTTACATCCTTTACAGTCCAGCCACTGAGCTGCAAGAATCTTGGCTACAGAATAAGACATTAGGAAGAAATTCTTCCTTGTGAGGGTGGTGAGGCCCTGGCACAGGTTGCCCAGAGAACCTGTGGCTGTGCCATCCCTGGAAGTGCCCAAGATCAAGTTGGACGGGGCTTGGAGCAACATGGGCTAGTGGGAAGTGACCCTGACCATGGTGGGAGGTTGGAAGTAGATGATCTTTAAGGTCTTTTCCAGCCCAAACTGTTTTACGATCTGTAATTCTTCCAGAGCAAGGCTCTGAAGGATGATGATACCAGCCCACGCTCCAATTCAGTAGTGCAAGGTTTCTGTAATTTGCTCTATTTCCCTGTTCCTCATTTTCTCTACCCTCAGGGAGCAACTGTTCCACAGAGCATCCCCGTTTCCCTGGCACAATGATGCATGGAAAAGTTCACCTAGTTATTCTAGTCAGAAAATTCAGTCTCACTGAGGGTGCCAGACAGCAATTTTCTGAGCACAGGAGGGCCAACAAGTCAACTCAAGTCTCCTGAGACACCATGACGGACTTGAATAGCTGATTTGAGTAGAGACTGTGAGTTTTGGCTTGCTGGAGAACATTCCCATCTTTATCTAGGTTCAGCCATACAGATCTGGAAAAAGACAACTCAGGCTGATCAGAAATAGGAATTCCTACAGCCCCAGAATTTCCCTTGCCAGGGTAAAGCTCTGGCAGCCCTTTTGGAAACTGTACTTGTGTTGAACCAGTGTTGGGGCACAGGGAAATCAGAGCAGATGTGGCTGTCCTTCAGCTCAGTGGGGCTGTCCTTTTAATTTGACAAATAAATGGCTCATTAAAAAGGTGTGAGGAAGGGAAGGAGCAGGAAGAAATAAGCCAGAATAGTGTCCCATAGCAGAAATATTAAAAAAATCGAAGAAAGTGTTCACTGGGCAAAGCGCCTCCCTGCATCTTCACCTTCAAACTCTGGAGTGAGGAGCTGTAGTATCCTCATCCCAGAGGCTTTTGGATTTCAGTGGCAGAGGAAATGCAATTTTTCAGACTCCCTGTGGCAAAAGATCATAGAATCATTAAGGCTGGAAAAGACCTTCAAGATCATGGAGTCCAAACATTAAACATGGTCGAATGTGTCTGCAAATATGACAAGAGCTTTGTAAGGAACATGATAATCCTCTCATGACATTTTGACTGGCAACTCAAATTCTAGCAGTGTACACCAGCCTCTACAGCTGGATTTAAGAGACAAACTCTGGAGCTGGTCTGTGATAGCACATTTATGCCCTAATTGGGTGAGACCTACAAGGAAATGTCTAATGTGTCCTGTACCTGAATTGTATATCAGCAAAAGATATCAAAAAGATTTAGAAACACACCGTTCCCAAATCTATATTTCCCCATTCAAACTGCAGTCACACATACCATTTGATTCTACTGTTTGGGGATTATTATTAGTAAGATTGACACTTTTCCATAAAATCAATTTTTAGAATTAATTTTCCAGAACAGATTTGTCTGTGAAATAATCTGCAGATGTGTTGCTGCTGGAATATACATTTTCTTTGCAGACTTGAGTTTTTGGGGTTTGAAAGCTGTACCAAAAAAAAACCCCAAAAAGTGAACCTTTTGGTATCATTACAACAACTAAAATTTGAACATGTTTCTATCTGAGATATCATCAATACATATTTTAAAATGTGTTGAAGATGATGCTATAAGAAAGACAAAGTTTTCGCATGGCTTGGAACTGCACAGTGCAGTAAAGTAAAGAGTAATACCTCTATTCTTTAAAGGCATAGACTTGTCAGTATTCTGACCGTTATCAGACATCCTCAGATATCAACACCTATTCCATTATAATGACAGATTTGATAGTCTGTGGGAGATATGTAAAAACCGTAATTCAGAAAAAATGCACTAAATTACATTTTTTTCTCATTATTATTTGGTTATTTCCTAAATATTTCACAGGACCAGCATGGCTTTATTAGCTTGATGCCTATCAGAAACCAGTGAGAACCATGTCCAAATACAAGTTAGAGAATAAAAATGTATTTCTTTCCTTTTTAAGGTTGATTGTAAAAACCCTTGTGCATACACACATGCTACATTTATAAAAATAATTCCTAACACCCACTAAAAAAGTCTAATCATAATATCTCAAATATGTGGCCAATATATATGGGATTATTTTGCAGCAGTGGTTTAAGCATATTGCTGGCAAAGAACCTCGGGACACGCTGGTATAAATTCACAGAAATAGAGAACCTAAATGCAGTAAATGACGACAGCTGCTGTAACTGCTGAACTCAAAGGGAGCTCTATCCAAGAATAATGAATATTTCCCATTGCATTTCAGAAGTGCATGCTCTGCACATGTGGGTTTGGGTCATAACTCACTCAGCCCTATGTATCCCCCCCATTTACTGCGTGGCAATGTTGAGGGGAGTTAATTAAAGGGCTGTGCACACACTTGGCATGAGAATTCCAGTAAGGCCCTCAAGGGATCCGACCCCTTGGCACAGCCATGGGCCAGGCACCCCTGGCTCACCCCAGGCTGCTGAGGGCAGTGGCACTGCTGCCATGACCTGCCTGGGTGAGGAAGGTTCTGTTCAGCTTCTCTTGCAGCCCCTTGACAATCCACCCATCTGTGCTGGTGCTTTTTGTGCTATGACCACCTTTCCAACAGGAACTGGACTGAGATCACTGGCTTATTCCAGTCTAGCCACTGAAAGGCTGCCTGTTTATTAAAACCATACTCTCTGTGAAATGCATCTTTGTCCGTGAAACGGCACGGCCATTACATAATAAGTTTGTGATTTATACTTGTCAGATAGTGTGTTTGCAGTAGGCAAAGCACTAGACCTTGAGGGATCAGGATTTGTTAGCCCAGGGCTGTCCATCTCCAGGTGCTTTCATGCTTGCTTGCTTCATTGAAACACAGTAATTGATGGGACTTAGCTTCTTTGAGCGTGAATGGCGCCGTGTCTGCCACTGGATGAGGCAAACCCAAACCAGCAGCTAGAGTGTAAAATGCATCAGAAGCATCTAAAACACCTGGGCACCTGTCAGAGTGACGTAGGAATCTACCTGGGTTATCTGCAGAGCTCAGGAACTGGTAGCAGTCTGGCTTTGGCAGGATGGAGCACCGCGAACATTATTGATTTACCCAGCTCAGAAGCGCTCAAAGCTGTGGTTCCACAAACATTTTTCTCTGTGGCACTTTTGGCTCCAGCCAAGTCGTGCTGCCACCATCCAGAGTTGTTTGTGGTAGGCCCTACACTGCCCTCTTTGTTCTGCATGGACATGGAGGGGTGGAAGGAGCATGGGATCAGGCAGTGGTGAGCCAGAGTGGACATCTCCTGCTGACTCCATGTCCTGGAGAAATGTGTGTGTGACCACAACCCCAGGGCCAGGATGAATAAGCTTATGTGAAAGTCTGTGACTAAATCCTTCTGGAAAACAGGCTTTCGGCTCTTTCAAAAGTGCTGCCCATTGCCAGTAGGGACTAGATGTCTTAAAGAAAGGCAAAAGGCTGATTAATCTATTCCTTTAAGTGCATATCATCATCTATCAAAGAAATCACCATCACAGCTGCTGTTAACTGGAAGATGTGAACTTTCTCAGCTAGTAAGTGATGGCCATAAAGATTACACTGCCCTCTATAAAGTGGTTTCTTGTGTTAATCTAATCAGTGCCAAGTACAGTAGCTTCTGATCTGTGCCAAAAACCTTTTGCTCCTATTACCTGGGTTAAGCCTATTCCCTGAGTGTCAAAAAGTAACATTCCAAAGTAACATGGAAAATATGAAAAAGTGAGTGTGTTACAGGGTAGGAAACAGGAATAAGAGAATAGGGCTATTTTAGGAATATGTTCATGGGAAAGAGGGCTGTTTGTTGTGTCAGTTTATCTGAAAATTTGGATGGCAAAATGTCCTCTGCTCGTTGTTTGTGTGTTGTCAAAGGGTGTGTGCAATGCAGGAGAGCAGCAAACAAAACTGAATTCCTGTAAGTAAAATATATACCACGAATTACTCACCAGCTCCACAGCAGTTAAGTTACGAATACTAGTGTACAGTGATGTGCATGTTACCAGTGTGATAACACCCGATGTCGCTTAGGTGTGATGTGATAAATTGCCTAAATGACTCCAGGTACAATTATAGGGTGAGTGTGCAAACCCCACTCTGCCTCCAGCTCCACGTGTTACACCTTGAAAATGTTCATTTGCAAGTTTGCCCCTAAGTGGTACATGCAAAACCTTCCACCCTGGCACTAAATCCTGGGAATTAGGTACAGAAATCAGGTAGAGAAGAAAGCAAACCTCCTGCCTCCTACCACCCGTTTGGCAGAGGCAGGCGACAAGAGGCTGATGCTTACTGGCCTTTTTATGACCCCAATCTGCCATTCATCACAGTCCCTGTGACAAGAAGGACATTCATGATCCTGGCTGACCTGACTCCAGGACCAGGCCAGCAGGTCTTGGACAGGTTGTGGCCATGCACTGTGGTGCTTTTCTCGGCTGGCCTTGAGCAGGGCCAGCCAGCAGCATCAGACAGGAGTTACATCACAGGCTTTTACCAAAAAAACACAAGCCAAACTGTTGACAGAGAGATGCTGAAGCCTTTGTAATGCCTACAGCCAAGCCTGCCCCACGCTGTGATCTCATCAGATGTCATGTGCTAACTCAGTCCTTCAATGGAAGGCTTTCAGAGTGTGTATGGGAGGCGCTGGTGGGGAGTAAGTGGCATGCTTTCTTCTGAATAAGGCTTAAACTCACTACAGGCAGTTTAACTACTCCACCCACAGTGGACACTGTAGCTGCCTACTCCAGTAGCAGTCTTGCTATTAAATTCTTCCGTTGCTGGGGCCGTTTTTCCATCATTTTTGCAAAATTGCAGGTGATAATGTAATTAATGACAGCACTTCTTACGGCAGTGGAAGCAGACAGGGTGGATCTCATGGCTACACCGTCCAGGGCAGGTGTGCATTCAGGGAACAGAGGGACATGGTGTTCCCCACATCAGGCACTCCCCATTTTTGGCCAGGGTTGTGGGAAGTGTGATGTGAAAGAGGCAAGAATCACGAGAGAAGAAAGCAGGGGCAACAGGCATGTTCCTGAGGCTGCGGGGAAGACACAGTGAAGGCAGAATGACTGATCCTCACCGTAGGAAATGTGTGTGATGGGACCAAAGTGGATCAGCAATTAGAAAACAAGCAAAGACAAAATCTGAGAAATTACCCTTTTCCAGGCTGTAGAGCCAAGTTCTTTCAGGAACTGATTCCATTTACATCCATGAGAGGAGAAAATACCCACTGACGCTGAAATATGTGATTTCCATTGCTGAATTACAGTTTTATGCACTCAAACATGTGGCCCATGTCCCCCTGACCCCACCAGGAACACAGTTGCACAGCCTGTCTCATAGCTGGCTTGCCACACTGGGCTGGCAGGATTTCCAGATTTGGGACAGAAAGTTTCTGCTGCATGACCCCATCTTTTTGGAGCTCTTTTGGTATGTGCAGAAGGACATCCTTTCCCAGCACTCGCTCATGCCGGTGCAACTCTCATTAACTTACCAAAATGCAGATCAACCCCTTGGACTTGTGTTTGTCTGAGTTAATTTTCATGGATACAGCGCACACCCTTTGCCAGCAGGTTGGATGCACAGACTTG
The DNA here is from genome assembly GCA_013396775.1 of Cephalopterus ornatus. Lineage (NCBI taxonomy): Eukaryota > Metazoa > Chordata > Aves > Passeriformes > Cotingidae > Cephalopterus > Cephalopterus ornatus. The sequence goes on from VZRE01013204.1 coordinate 474,894, forward strand.
CAGGATCTATTACAATCCTTCTGGACTACCACAGAAATTTGGGAAAAATAAAAGACATTTTTTAAATAAGTGAAGGATCATATCCAGCCACTAAAAAACCAGCATCATTAATTTAAACTTCATTAACATTGTGTTCTACTTTCATTTTTGGTAAACTTCCTGTGTGGAACCAGATATGTGCACATGCAGAGATTTATGTATATGTGCACGTGTGTAAATACACATATATATACGTATGTGTATATTCCAGATTGTATTGCATGCACCTATGTTTTCTTGGAACTCATATGAAGTGTCAGTGCGTTTGTAGAACATTCTCTAAGATGTTTTGCAGTTCCTCAGTGATATGTCATTATTGATGATCTATTCACCTCACAGAAGTGCCTGCAGAACCAAGCCTAAGGAGGGATCAGAATAGGTTAAGCCAGTCTTCAAATGGCTCCCACTTCGATGCAAATGCTTTAGAGAGGAGGTGAAGAGAAAGAAAGGTGCAAGAACTCCAAAGCAGACAAGTGATATAACTAGAAATAAATTTTGGTGGCCTGACTGATATACCTTTTGATCCTCACTGGCTTCAGCGTGATGAACAGTGTATCAGCAACAGAATACGGCTGAAACAGTGTTATTACAGATTGCTCCGACGCTCAGTCCTGCAGGGCCCCAAGCACTCGATGGCAGCCTTCAGAAACTCCTGCTCTGCTGGATTTCAGAGTCCTGACACTGAATTTACTCTGCTTGTGCTGGGATCAGATCTGGCAAGGACCATGCTTTGCCCTCAGCACTCAGTTCAAGGTCCCTCTGTAGTTCCAAAGACGGGAGTTGCGTTTTATTCCCATTGTTCCTCATTTTCACGTTCTTGTTCCCGTCCAGGTTGCGGAAGAAGCTTCAGGGGGAAGTGCCAGAATCTTATTAGGGAAAGATTGTGTGCTTTTGCTCCTCGAGGAGGCCTGGCAAGATGTAAAATCAGCAGCTGCAGAGGGCTGAGAGGTGAGGGAAGCAGACAAGATGGAAAAGCGAATAGGAAGAAGGAAAAGTGTAAAAGAGATACAGTGCATGGGAACTGCAGGAAATGAAAGCAGAAAGGAAATGACAGATGAGGCAGAATTTGAGGCTTCCCTGGTTCTCAACGTTACAATATCCCTGTCTGCATTTGTCACATCATTTAACAGTGACCTGGAAATGATTATTTTTATTGCATTTATGCTTTTCATCGCTTGTTGATGATTTACAGTGAAAGCTTAAAAGACTTCACAGCTTGATTTTTTTTCTTTCATATACTCATTGTTGTTGTTCTGTATCTCAAGCTTTTTTGTGCACACAAAATTCTTGCCAGCACATCTAAATTAGTTTAGATGGACCTTGATATGCTGATGTTCAATCCTTCGTCTGCAGAAACCCAAACCCTCATCAGCATCTGCTTTGGTCGATGCAGTTCATTCTCAATAGCTCTACTTTCTGTCCTAAGAAATACTCAAACTGTCAAAGCTTTTGCTGGCTTTCAAAATGTCAGGAAGATAGAGATGAGGGAAGTGGGGAGTGGAACTTTACAGACAATTCTTATGAATGCTAAATAAAAAATGGGGGAATGTGTGAGGATTTATTTCCCTGCCTCAATTCCCTGTGCAGTTCACCTTTAAAGGAAAGCATTTTTTTAATACACATGTATTACTGTGCTCATGTTCAGTTATGATTGTTGTTTCACGAATAGGATATTCATTGCACTTAAGCACTTTGAGCTCACAGAAACAGCTGGAAAAATACTATTAGGCAGAAGTGAAGGAACAAGCATGTATGTGTGTGTACACGTGTTTCTGGGTATGTGCACATGGATATTAAACTCCACATTATCTGGGAGAGGGCCTTCCCAAGGACAGGGATGACATACAGGCATGATGGATTTAAAATAACAGAGCAAGAGGTGGAAATAAATCCAGAGATCAGACAGAAACAGAAGAGAAGAAAGGGAACAAACTGAGAGGAAGCTTTGCTAAAAAAACTGGCTCTATTCCATGTTAATTATTCAGATTTCCAGATTAAGACCAATCAATTTTGTTATTTCATTTTCTTTTTGCTCTTTCATTGGAAACAGATACACCCCAATTCAAAGAGATGTTCAAACATGTGCTTAACTTTAAACATTTAAGTAATCCTAGTGAAGTTGTTGTACTGAGTATTCAGAAAAGCCACAATTAATAAAGACATTTACTGTAGTTAAAAAGATCAATAAGTTTTATGTTAGTGGAGAGGGGAAAATAACTATTACATTTGTATATATTTAATTCTGTATATGAAGAAGAGAAAGCTTGTATCAAAACACAAGAGTGAGAAGCTTAAAACTGCAGAAAAATAAGGGAACCATAAGGAGACTAGGCAGACCTAGACCCATCAGGCTCGGGTTTTAATACATTAATAAGAAAACCTGACAAAAACTAATATGTTTCAGTGGCTTAAGATAGTAGAATGATAAGATACAAGGGATAAAATTGTCTTTATATCAGAAAAAAGCCCATATCTTATATTAAGTATAGGGACCATTCGACGTTTTCCTTTCCAACAGTAACTTTAATAAGTTCTAGAAGAAGCCTATTAAACAGAAACTACTGAAATCAGAGTTAAGATCAAACTATTCATATATCTGTACCCAGGAATTTTAAAGGAGCTCGGTGGTTTTCTGGAGTACCAGAGCATGCAGCAGATACCAAGTGGGTATGAGCTCCCAAAAAACACCAAGTGACAAACACTATCCATGATTATATGAAAAGGAAGCTGTCAAATAGGGATGTTAAAGGCAGGTTACTTCTGCCTTTCCACAGAATAACATAGTGGAGATTAAGGTGGATGATCTACTGCTGCATTGCTGAAAATTTTGAAATCAGAGAGTAGATGCTCTGAAATATATGCCCTGGTATGGGTACCTTTAGGAGACCCTATGGAATACATTATATTGGACACAGAACTACGGGATAAATGTCCACACACTTCTGTCAAACTTTCTTTTCTCAGAATCCAACTGTGTAAAGTGGCTTCATACTCGATATATTGAACTTCAAATGTCCTGACACGTAGTTTTAAATATGTCCATTAAACATGTATTTCCTTATGCAAAGCCAAGCTCTGAGACGGTGACTTGAGCCGAATCCTCCTTTGGAAATTTTGTCTTGGATGAGCCAAGTGCAGTCTCTCAAATCCATAAAATTAAACATCTAATAATCTTTGATCTAAACCAACACGAGCTCAGTAATGAGAAACCAGCAGTGGTCTGTGTAATGATGGAATAGATTCTGGTGCTCATTTCTTTTGTTCCCAGTTTTGATGCACAACTAGAACATCTATTATTTTATTAAAAAGTCATATACCATAAAAACTAGTTGTCTATAAAGCACTTGCTGATGGCCTGTGGAGAACTGATTAGCAAACAGTATTTTTCACATGCATACACCATATTACTTTATTACCTCAGTACCTTCCAATTTTTAAGTAATTGTCATTCTGGGAAGAGCACAGTGAGAGGAGCTTTCGTTACGCAGCAAGTGAAAACCATTTCATGGCTTTTTGGGTTTTTCTCAACTGAACCATCATTCATTCTTGCTAACCATCATGACATGTAGATCACTGATATTCCTTCACTTGCAAACTTCAGTGAATACTTGATCAGACCTTCAGGAGCTAAAATATTTTCCTCCTGTATGTTAAAAGAGAAATGAGTGAGTCAAAAGCTGGTGGTGTCTTCTTTGGCCCTTCCCAAAATCTGATAATCGAAACAGGGAATAATTAATGTTTCTCAGCTCCTTCCTCACTTCCTTAAATGAAACCATATTGATTTTTAAGCAGCTTGAAATATAAAAGTTTTACATGGAGACATGAGGAAAATAGGTAGAGATCTGTATAACGCATTATTGCTTAAGTTGCATGAATTAAGGTTTCTAAATAGGCTTCTGCTGTCTCTTGAAGAAAGGAGAAAGAAAAGCAAAAATCCTATTACTAGGAGATAAATCTAAATGTGCAACATTAGAGAAAAAAAATATTGCCATTAATTCAGTGGCATCTTCACTGATTATATAAACTTGGGTTAAAAAAAGAATGTTTATAAAATTTGGGCTTTTCCTTTGTATCTGCACTGTGAGTCTGGCTCTAGGTTGCCAGATAAATTAAACACCTCTCAAAAGAGCTTTCTGTGGGTACGGACAGCTCACAGCAAGGCAACCCTTCATTTTTTTTTTTAGAACCTACTGTCTGTCACAAAACTCACAGGACTTAAAAAAACCCACAAGTAACCCAAAGATTCAGTGTAAGAATTACAGTTGGCTGTTCAAGCCTCTAATTGCCTGGTGTCCTTGGCAAGAACAAACACAAAGCCGTGTCATTTGATATCCTGAACCATAACCTGCCATAATCCATACCCTTTAATCCCTCGTATAGCTGTCGCTATGTCATCATAGTTTATTTTAAAATGGTATTCTTCAGTACCTAATCTCATTCCCAATCATTCATATTAATGTCAGAATTAGAGTGAATTAGGGCATTATTTGCCTCATGTGTGACACTTAAGTACTTGTAAGTAATTGCATAGGAGGGGAGAGAGCATTAAATGTGAACGGCACATACAGTATGAAAAATGGAAGAGGCCAATATTAAACTTTTAATAGAAATAACTTCAGCAGAACTTTCCCACAGGCAACAGAACTCTGATATTTTTAGCTGGTTGAGGCCAATGTATGTTAAGAATAGCATTCACTGCAGTGGGAAAATACACAATTTCTATTATGGGGCAGTCAGAATAACAACATACTGATGATACACTGGTATAAAATATGTAATTATCTAGTGTGCAAAAGAATAAATCACGTAAACTGTTTACAGTAGGAATTGTGAAAGGACAATGACACATTGTTGTCTTCTTTGTGTAGCAAGGGTAAAGTTTGGCTTCTAAAATTGCAAAATCTAATTTGTGGTGTTTATGTGATGCTTCCTGCAAGAAGACTCTGATAAGATTTTTTTTTTTTATTTCTAATAAATTAGCTTAGATATTAGCTTGGTTAAAATGGGAAGTAGAACTGGTTAAAATTAGAAAGATGTTAGCTTGGATAACATTTTGTGTTTCTTCATGTTGTATCATTAGTCTAGAATTACACAGAATAGACCTCCTTTCCCATGCAGCTCAGATAACTGCAATTTTACTTCTAGAACCATTACTGTATTGTAATTCACAGGCTGCAAAATTCATAACCATTCCCAAAATGAAGTCACAACTGTTCCAGAGCTGTGCACGGAGTGATTATTCGTATTACAGAACTACCAGTCCATCATATTAATAATTATTAATAATGTAGAGAACAAAGGCATTGTGTGTCCTCATGTATCATCATATATAAAAATAGTTTTAATTGATAAGCCCCGTCTGTTCTGTGTGCTATTATTGTATCACTGTAAGTTGTAAAAATAGGGTGAAATCAATATTTTTTATCTGTCCTCCTTGGTAGCAAAGAAAGACCTAAGCTTCAGGATTAGTGGGCAGATATGAGGAGGATTTCTTTCTTTGTGATACAAATCTGTATTAATTGATTTTCCTTGATGTGGATTAATTGCAGCTCTTTATTAGGAATAATATTACAAATAAACTATAGGCGAGTATAGATTGCTAAGCCTAGATTTCAACCGAATGAGGCTAATCAATACCTAAGTCTGTAATTCAAAGCAATTCATTAAGGCCTCGGGAAAAGCTAAATAATATGTGTGAGAAATGTCTCATCTGGAGCCTTAGAGGAGTTTCTCCTGAAACAGAATAAGTACATTTGTAATACACAATTATTGCAGATTAATCTTGCTCAAATGCTTCTCCCTTGCCAGCTACTGCACTGAGGGTGTGGAGAACACGGACGGCCCAGAGCCCCTCACCCGTGTTTATCTTGGGGTGTTCAAGTCAGGAGAGGAGCACAAGTGTGATGAGGGGAGGCTGAGGGATCTGGTGGGGCTCAGCCTGGAGAAGGGGATGCTCAGGGGGGACCTTCTCGCTCTCTACAGCCTCCTGAAAGGAGGGTGTAGTCAGGTGGGGAGTTGGTCTCTTCTCCCAGGCAACGAGCGATAGAACAAGAGGAAATGGCCTCAAGTTGCATGGGGGTAGGTTTGGATTTGATATCGGTGAAAATTTCTTCATGGAAAGGGTTGCCAGGCATTGGAACAGTGGTGGACTCCCCATCCCTGCGGGGATTTAAAAGCCGTGTCGATGTGGCACCTGGTTTAGCAGGGGCCTTCGCAGTGCTGGGTAAGTGGTTGGACCCAGTGATCTTAGAGGGCTTTTCCAAGCTAAATGATTCTATGATTCTATTCTTTGACTCTAGCATGGTATGGTAGATACATTCCGTGGCTGGTAGATCATTAAAAACTTTCCTTTGCTATTTTGTTTTGCGATTTTAGATAAACAGTAGATCCAAGATTGAAGTCAGCCAACAGGAGAGCTTAGAGCTTCTGTTAATTCTCATTCTTCATGTACAGCCACACAAGAAGCACAGCAATGTCTGTGTTGCCATTGCTGTAGACAACAATTTGGGAATCTGTAACAGCTCTGAAGCTGTTCAGTCCCTGGTTGCACCGGTCCATCACTCTCGCTCTCAGCGCAGTCAAACGGACAGTTCAGCCTCTGATCTTAAACATCCATTTAAAGTTAAATACATCAGGAAGCATTATTAAAATTGTTACTGGTAGCCAGCCTGCAGGAAACTTTAGTGACCTGTAGTGAGTGTTTGTTATGCAAGGTGAATTTCAGGGTTCCGTGACTTAAGAGCTTTCAGAATACAAATTGTATCATAAAAGAAGGAGAGTGGCTCTAGCACCCAAGTAATATGATTGCTCTAATACGTGAGACAAGTCCTAGGTTTAGAAGCACTAAATGTGAAACCTGGGAGAAAACACCAGTGTAACAGCAGCAAACAAAAAAAGATGCGTTTCAAAATTATGTTGTAAATGAGTATATTTTGAAAATATGGTCTTCCTGGACATGGCTGTGGATGGGACAGAAACAGCCTTCAAGGACATACTAGTAGTTCTGACTGGTTCAAATTTTAGCATTTGCCAAATTCATGAACTTCTTTAAAATTGCAAAGGAGATGCATTTGCTTTAGTACTCCCGCCAATGCTGCACTTAACAAAACGCTTCCTTTCTGTTGCTTCAGAAACTTGGTTTTAGAGCCAGAAATCCCAAACTCTTAGGAAAAGTCCCAGGTTTCAGTGAGGCTGCTGCAGGGATAAATGCAAACAATTTCTGCCAGGAAAACCACCAACACAGTTTTCTCTACTGTGGAATAAACAGAGCAAAACATTCTACCAATTCTCCAATGTGCATATTCTGTTAACCAATGCTGTGTTGCCATAAGTCTTGTCTTTTTTCTTTTTTTCCCTCTTTGCCTAGGCTAGTATCTGTCCTCCTCATCCCACCTTGATTTCCAGTGCTGGAGCCCAGAGAAGATTGCTCCAGTGAGTTTGACTCTCCCTGTGAAGATACCGCAGCCTATTAACTCATGAGCAGTGAAGGTAAACTAACCAGGATTTAACTTGGTTAAATGACTTGACTTTGACTTCTGGTTCCCATCTTTGTCCTTGTATTAGGTATTGTTTTGAGAGGTAAATTATCAGAGTAGCTGGTACCTGGATCAACTAATTCCAGGAAGACTTAGCATGATTTGGGGCTGATTTTCTGCATGCTGTCATCCCTTTTCACTACTGTATGGGAAATACTAAGTATATTTAATTGCTATAGGAATAATGCCCTACAGAATTGCATCAGGAAAGAGGCTAAAGGATAGAAATGTCTTGCTTTTTCTCATTCATTTGTATCTCTTATTGTCTTCTCCCTTTGACAATTCCATGTTGCTTCAATGGCAGCACCATAAATCAAAGCCCAAATCTGAAGACGTGTGGAAATGGGAGGGTATAAAATGCATCCAGGATAAACTGTTCTTGCATTTGACAGCTAACAAAGCCAAGAGAATAAACATCATCATAAGTCAATGTGCCCTCTATCTGGCTTAGATTATCTGATGGCCATCTGAATAAACTCTCAGCTGAAGCAGGAAGCCCTGGGACTAGATCTTTCACCTTCCTTTGATTGTGATTTTCCAATTGTTTTCATTTTTCAGTGACGCCAGCGCACTTGTTCATTGATGTTCCATTTGGGCCTTGATTGTGCCAGATCCACCCAGCGAGGTCTGAAGCCAAGAACAAACAGGGCCTCAAAAAGAGAGGCTTTCCTTGAGGCATCCTTACACATCAAGGTCCTGAAGGGCGATGCAGACAGTGCTGCAGTTTTGTGTAAGCAGTGTTTAGGCAAGGTTCTCCAAGTTTATCAGGCTTCTTGAACAGGTGGAAATAGCATATGTGCATGTGCACACTTGCTTACAATCAAGGACGTCAGGAACAGAAATATTACTGAGAAAACACACTGAAATGTGTCCTTTTTGTCTTTTTTTTTTCCCAAACTAGAGATTTTTCTCATTTTTGAGTCTCTGTTAGACTGGTAGTGCCATGAAAAGTGGCACAGTGTAGCAACGCAGCAAGTTCTTCTCTCTTCTTTCTCTCCTCTCTTCTCCTCTCCTGCTTTATAAGTGCTTATGGGTTATGGGGTGTACTGCCCAGGTATAGATGTGTGTATCACCAACCAAGGAAAGAGATAACATGCCAGCAAGTTCAGCACACTGATTTCTCATCTCTGCTGTTGGTTTTGGTTCACTGTCAGCCGCTGTGGTGTCCCGGTGAGAGCGGTTTGCTCATGTGTGATGAACGAGAGAAAGATGCACATTGCTCACATTTATCCTCCCCATCTGACCAAAACTCATCATTCTTTGGGAACAAAAATTGACATAAGTGTTAGTAAGGCTGGACTTTCTTAACCGTACATGTCTCATGTCCATTTTAGGCTTGGGCCTGGCTGGCAAGGAAAGCAAACCAGTGTCACCGTATCTATTTTTCTTGTGCAAACATTTCGATTGCACAGGGGGGTTGCCAGTTTGGCACTCAACCTTAACATTAAAGTTTAGAGGGGAAAGGCTGTTCTGGAATGGTCAAACAGAGAAAGTCATCCATGTATTTGCATTTTAGAGCTATTAGTGGTGCTGCATTCAAAGCAGCTCTCTGGTCTGAGGACGGATTTGCAGGGTAACTGCATCTTTGGAGGTTTCCTTTGAAACAGAAAACAAAACAGAAAAAGAAGCACCAAACCACAACTTTAAAAATAGGATGCTTTAAGATGCCTCCTGGAAGTCACAGTCTGTCCTTACATCGTTCAATTTTTTGAATTCTTCGGGAGTGAGAACAGACTCGGTTGTCAACAGAGTGCTGTTCACAGAAAGGAGGCAGGAGAGTGAAAGAAGGCTGGCTATTGTTCGGGGATGTGGTGTAGGCTGCAAGAATGCGTCGGGAATGCAGCGCCTGCATGTCAGGCACAGAGAGAGGGCTTTGTGTGAGAACACTCCAGCACAGTGTCAATCATACCAACAACTACTATCTCATTGCTTTATCTTGGTCATTGCTATCACACTTCTTCCCCTCGAGTCCATAAGGAGAGTTATCAATTTCCTGGAACATGCTGGTGTCTAATCAAAGCTGTCTGGGTCCTTCATGCTGGGGACCTGACCTACCATGAAGTGGGGAACAGCATCCTACCTCTCCTGTGTGCCCTGCTTTGTCGCACACTCTGAGATAGCCGGGATCATCATTTAGCAACAGGTAGCTTACAGCCACCCTGCTTTGATGAGGGAGCGCTGTTTTTCCTAAAATAAGAATGTCTTTATCGTTCCCCGGAGGAATGTGCGTGATTTGAAATATTCGTAATTGGAAAAGGAAAACATTGGGTAATAGAAAGGGAAGCTACACGCTTATGCAAATGTAAAAAACGTACTTTATCTGACAATGGTTCACATTGTGTCTGGGTGCAATGATGTAAGAGCACTGTTATGAAATTCCTCAGAATCCTGAGCAAAATAGAGGCAACATGCCTGAAAAGGGTGCATTTGTGATTAAAATCACTTTACTCTTTAAGCAAATTAATGCTTGAAGCAGCAGCTTGCAGAGCAGGGAATAACATACCTGTTTTGACCTGAGTTAAATCGACCTCCTCTGAAGCCTCACCTCTCATGAGTTGGTGTTACTCTATGGTGCTTAAGGCAGATCCACCTTTGAGGTAATACATCACTGCTTTGCTTGCCAGGAATGGGAGAAGATCACACCCTGATAAAATGCTCCTCACTGGGAGAGGCTGGGTGAGGATTTTGTGAGCCTACACTGTGTAGTGATCATGAGAGATCTCTTTCAGTGCAGTCATTCAGGGCCAGGAGGAGCGAATTTACTCAGGCTCTCAGAAGTGAGAGCTGCTGTGTTAATACGTAGGAGGTAAGTGATCCTGAGCAGCACACCACCAAAATCAGGGAGAACTTTCCCAAAAAGTTACCTTTAATCACAGCATCGCTGGGAATTGACCACATTATTATTCCTGTGTACCAAGCCCCAGCTGGGGTGGCCTGGTCTCACAAACACTTCCTGCTGACGTGGTGAGTGATCTAGGGATCGAGGAGCGGAGTGGGAAAGCTGATAACGAATACTTCTCCCACTTCCTTAGGCTCCCAGCACACCCCATCCCATTGCATCCTGGGCGTTGACAAGCAGGAGAATTTGATCAGAGAACATATGATTGCCTCTTCTTCAGGTGTAATGTTTGGTAATAAAGAGTTACTGGTGTTCCCAGCAAGAGAAGGTGTCCCAGGTGCCACCACTCCACCTCCAACCATTTCCCAGCAGAGGTGTGAACTGAGTCAGGAAGCTGCCCCACGTTAAAACCACATCTTCTACCAAGTTAGTTTTAACCCTGTGGAGTTTCTGGGGGGGCAGATGACCATGTGGCTGCACAAACAGCTACATTAATGAGAGGCAAGGCAGCATGGGCAGGACAGGAGGAGACAATGAGCAGTGAGGAGCCAGGAGAGAGCAGGACGGATTGTGCTTCAGCTCCACCTAAGGTCTGCAATCACTTGAGAGCCTCCAGACCTGTTCCCACACGTGGGGGCTCAGAATTGATTCACATCAGCCTCCCCGTTGCACCCTTTGACCACCACACCTTCTACACTGTTTCCCACCCTGTATCTCACTCTTGAGAAGGCCTTCTTGAAGAGAGTCTTAAGAACGGATGGATTTTGGAACAAACCATTTTGTCTCACCAGCCTGTGCCACAGTTTATTCACTATAGTGAATAAACTATATGCCGTGTAAAAAAAAAAATCACTGTAGTTCTCATCAGTTCAAAAGGGCTGTGCTGATTTGTCCCAGCTGAAGATTTATTTTACTACCTCAGATTTCTTCTTTGCTTTTATAACAACTGTAGCTGTATAGCACTTAATAACAGCACCTTATTATGTTGGAGTTTTCCATGATTCATTTCAGGAATTCAAAGTACACATAACCCTTTGTACATACTGCTTTAAATGCATTGCAGAAAATCATTTTGATTGCAGAAGCAAATCTTGTTTATGTGCAAAAATACTGTTTATTTGGCCGAAACTGGCAATTGCCAAAGTTTGCCTGAACACAGAACCCTACAGGACGGATGCACCATTGTGAACGGCCAGTACCTGGGGAAAGCCACGTATCATTTCACAGAATTTTAAAACGTGGTTTTCAGACTAACCCATGAAAAATATTCAGTTTCATTCTAGAGGGTAAAAACCCTCTGAGAAAGATTTTATATCTGTTCTATTTTGGTTACAAAAATAATAATTTTGCTTCCCTGCCCCCCCCCCACTAAAAACACAATTCAGAACGCATTTTAATATGAAAACCTGCAAATCTAACTGAAAAAAAATGTTCCTACAATCCCTTGGGGAAGAGGGAAGGGGTTTTTTTTTTTTTCTTTTTTTGCATTTGTCTTGTGTTGTGAGGGCGTAAAAAGGAAAATTTCTTCTAATAGCAATAATTTAGTCAAAAGCTATTTTGAAAAGTAATGTGATTTGACCGAGATAGTGGCCAACTCTTGGGTTAGATTTTTTAGCACTGTACAAAGCAAACACACTCCAGTTGGGGTTCCAAACTACAACTACCAAAAATCTCTGATGACTAATACTTCCTGACTGGACTTCATGCTGGCTTGAAAAGAACAAGACTACTTTTTGTCTAAGCCTGTACTAATGTTATATAAAAGGCTGTGAAAAAGGTTGCGTAGGTCCATCCACGGGCATCTGTCTTCTCCACATGCTTGTGGTGTTTTTTGCTGGTGGCTTTGGGGAGAGTTAAACTAATGTTTAATTAAATCATTTAGCTTTACACGAACCGTGCATTTTTTTTTTTCCTAGCTGACTGTTTTCCGTGCAGGAATTTGCTGCAGTCCCAAAAGAAGGATGAATAATGCTTCCTATTCTGACCACAGAGGGATCTGATGATCCATGCTGTCAATGGACATCGCTACTGACTGGCTTCCAGGGAGAGAAAACATCCATCCAGGGAGAGAAAAAATGTCCACGAGGTCATGTGGCAGCAGGGTGTCCTGCTGGTGGTCAGGGGAGCTGGAATTCCTGGGTTCTTTCCCTGCCCTGATGCTGAGTCAGTCTGGGACAAGACAGGTTATCATTAATTAAAATTTATGTCATAATACCCACGGCTCCAAAACATTGTGAAGGCCATTTGTGTGCATTTTGGAAGCTCGTTGACCAACAAATGAAGCCCAGAGAATAAAAATAACAGCTCAAAGCAGATGCAGGACTGATCTTCTGTTGTACTCTGGGCCCACCAACCCATGGATTCAAAAGCATCATGGAACTGCCTCAGGAAATAAAGACTGAGGAAGGACTACATGAAAATCCTCTTTTTGCTTAGAGATTATTCAGCCTTCCCATTCTGGCTCACTCCCTCCCATCAAACAATGACCTTTCATAGCCTAATCCCTGCTAGCACCCACCCTCGTGCCTCTTTCCTCCCTCACTCTTCATTAAGATCAACATAATGTATTTCCAGTCGGCTCTGACTGGAAATGTAATACTCCCAACTGCACTGCCAGCACTACTCCCAGTCCTTTCCTCTGCTGGCCTCAGCTGCTCTATGGTCCAGCTCCCCAGCTACTTTTCCACTCTGGGGAAAGGGTAGAACTGGCAGGAGGCTCCAGCAAGACCAGGAACACCCAGGGTTCAGGAAGCGGAGGCTGGAAGGGGTAGGCTGGCTCAGAGTTTCCCCACCCATAAACTGGTCTCAGTGTCCTGTGGTGAAGTTCTCTCCCTCCTACTTGCTACAGCCCCCTCCCATGGATGCCCGCAAATACAGAATCATTACCCACTGTCCCACGGGGAATTGCACTTTGTAAGGAACTCACTGGCCAGAAGAGCTCAACTCTTACCTGGGTATCCTTATGATGATCAGATTTTCGGCATTTTGCATTTATTTGACAAATCCATCCCTTGAAAAGTTTCATTACAAGAAAGCCAGATAGCCAAAAACTTCATGAAAATGTAGAAAGAACTTGTTCATTATCCTGTCCAAAGGTCCAATTTCCATATATTCTGCCAAATCCTGTGTAAAAGTCACTAATGCTTAATTGAACTTTTTCTTTAACATTCATAACAACTTTACACAGCTATTATTCTTTATTTTCCTCTGTTTCTTTTGTGCTATTTGTCCATTAAAGTGTGGTATCTGCATTTGAGGAGACCATCTTTGATCCTTGCACTGTTTTTATCAAGCAGCTTTGTGGTTCTCTTCATTCTTAAACTCCAGATTACTGAAAGTTCCTGCAGGCTCCCTTCTTAATTCTCACTCAGTTTTCTCTCTCTTTTTGGGTTGGACTATTTTTTGTGCAGGTTATCCTCAAAGTGGGAATTTAGCAGAGTTTTATTAGCTCAACACATGTTAAATTTCTGCTTCCTCCAGTCTGTGTCGCTTGGGCAGGGCTGGTGCAAGGCTCACCAGGAGGAACAATCCAAATGACAGTTGTGGCTGCTGGGAATTGAGACAGGATTCATCCTCACAGGACCTGATAGCACTGACTTTAAAGCCTCTGGTCATGGAAACCTTTGGACACACGTCTCAGGACTGTTTCTACTCCTTTGGCACCCCAGAACACGGTGAGGATGCTCCAGCCAGGGCTTGTGCTACATCTCCATACAGCTGTGTAGTGTGTGCACATCTCTTGACACAAAGAGGCTGCTATAAAATGACTTCTCTCCTCTGAAATGTTGCTGGCAAATTGTTGTGAACATGGGAAAGAAACAAGAGTGTTGAGAGCTCTGGGTATGATTGAAATATTTAAATATCATGTATGGTGATGCCTGTAATTCAACATTCGCTGTGGTGAACACAGCAGAAATGACTGTAGCAAAATGTTATTCCATATTCTAAGCCAGATTCTTGAGGTTTGTTTTATTTATATCACATGTGGCTGGGAGAAATAATTCTAGGAAGGCTCAAACCATATATTTTCTTTTCAAGTTGCCAAAATATCTTTGAGAAATCAATTGCTGGGGACTCTTCTTGGTGGCTAAAGATTTATTTTTAACCTCTTGGTGTGCCAAAATCAGGAACAATTATTAATCTGTCCTGAAATTGCCAATACAACCTGCTAGCAACAGATGGTGTGAATGAAGAGCCAGAAGTGGCCATTTTTCATATTCAATAGATTAAAAAAACTCAGTTCTTTAATCTTATCTAACCCCTTGTGACTGATGGTCTAAGGTATTGACTCAAAGACAATATCAATACCCTTGATTTGAACCTGAATCAACAAGGGAACTGGATCTTCTGAGATACTTTTTACCTCTAAATGACACTCGGTGCTCCCATCTCCGCTGACCTTGGTGGGAGAGGAGCACTAAAGGTTTCTCTTTGGCAACCTAAAAGTCAGAGCACCTCGTGCTGCAGCTACAGAGTGGCTGCACTCCAGGGGTTCCTGTTTAGGTCTGAACTTGCAGGGTAGTTAAGAACCAGCTCCTGTCAAAGCCTAGGGATGGAGAGGTATTACATTACTAGATATTATCTCAGTCTTGCTGTATTTATACATCTCAATTACAAAATCAGGAAGTATTGCCAGCTGTCCTCTGGATACAGCTGGCACAAACACACACACACACAGAGAACGAAACAACAACAACAAAAAAATCCCAAACTGCAAGCTTGCTTTATTTTTTGATTAGTTAAGGGTTGTGGAAATCTGAGGATGGTGGAAATCTAACTCTCGCAGCCTGTGGTGACGCTGTGCTTCTGATGTGACTGGGTTTTGTCCCCCGTGCCACTGCGGGGGGAGGCAGAGTGTCAGCAGCAGGAACACAGAATTTCACAGTCGCTCAGGAAAAGGTGGATCCCCCCTGTAGACTCCCTCACCTGACTCCTGATAAAAAGCTAGATCTGAATTTCAGGTTTGGGATTGCTCATTATTTTCTGTAATAGCTCTGCAGCCCTGATTTCTCTGTGAGAAACAAGGCAGAGGGGTCTCAAACAACGCCAGGGCTTCGAACACGGTGCAGGTGAGAAACAGCCTGAGGCTTCTGCAGGAATAATTTCCCAGGTCAGGTATCCCATCTCTGTACTCGCCCAGCAAAATGCAGCAGATGCGGCCAGATGACAGACTTTGCACGCCTGACTCTGGGACAGAAAATAAACCCAAACCTCCTGCAAACCAAGGGCTGCAATTTGAGAAGCTGATCCTTTCTCTGTTTTTCGTGCCTTTATTGATACTTGCCTGCACAGACCCCACATCCTGGCAGGTCAGCAGCTCCTCACCCACAGCTCACAGTCCTGGTCCAGCCTCCCTCCTGCCGTTGTCCTGCGGCCCCTCTGCCCCTTCCCGCCCCCATGTCCGCGCACGGAAACCGCTGAGCACGGTCAGGCAGTCCCCTGACAATACGGCATGTGGGAAAGCTCTTCCCAGGAGAATTGCAGCCTTTCAAGAGCTCAGGCCAGGGAGTAAAGGCCGATGCACCAGGGGAGAGCATTGGAAGGACATTTTGGTTTCCTGATGAAGGGCAAATGAGCTCTCTCCCCTTTGGGGTTTCCTCTGGAGGCCACAAGAGTGAGGTTTCCGAACAGGAGGAGTGGGAGAAAAAGAGTAAGAGATGAAAAAACAGCCAGCTAGAAGGATGTAACTTTAAATTAGTGCATTAGCGTACTGGTGGCAGGTACTACTGCAGAATAGAAGATGCTGGGAAAGACCAGGAAAGATACACTTCACATCAAGTGATCTTGGACAGCAAAATTTAAAGCGTCCAACACAGTGAGACAAACTCCTAATGACCAAAGGTGTAGCTAAACTACCCCTGATGTGTTATGTCAGCCTAAGCTGCTGCTGAAGAGGTGGCCTTAACCCATACCCTGTCCCAGGGAGCTCATTCCTGGACAGTCCTGCCGGGAGCCTGATGGGACACTGATCGGGAGGCGAACACGAATCACTCTACTGCCGGTGTCATTTCCAGGGAGAGCAGTAGTCTGCTCTCTCACTAACCTGGGAATGAGAAAATAGAATGAACATGGAAGGAGTTTGTGGGGGAGCAGGGAGGAGCGGCAGGACAACTGGCATTGAGGACTTCTGCTGGAAAGAAGCATGGGAGGTCTCATCTAATGATCTGAGTAGATATCAGCAAAGGGTTCCTCATTTCGGCTTATGGATGAGAAACAGAATCCCCTCCTAGCTTTGGATAGGTCTTGCACCTAGATCATATTCAGTGACCTGACAATGGGGTTAGGAAGTGATTATCTGGGATTTGTAAGACTGGTTTTGTCTCTCTGGTAACTCCATTTTGCGACAGAAAAATATTGAAATGCCTGCCCCTGGCAGCAGCTTTCTGCCAGGCTCTGAGTTGTGTTCCTAAATGCTCTGTACCATAGGCTACCCTGGTAAATCCAGATACCCAAGGTCTAGCTTGCCATCACACTGAACACTGAGAATTCTTCCCCTCTGCAACAATTACAGGAACAGCTGTTCTCAGTAACCCTCTGCTGACCATCTATTAAAAGTCAACGTTTAGCAGTCCCCAATATTTCCCATTTTCAACAGAGATGAATCAGAGCAGTCTGAACTTCAGCTGAGTTTCCCTCACAAACAGCTTTCTTTGCACGACCTGAAATGCACATGCAGCCCCTGCCTCTGTATCAGTGTTTTACCCGTTCTCATGATGTTTTGCATCATTCAGCTCTTAGACTTTTATATTATTTCGCATTTGGTGACCTGAATTTTATGATTTGAGTTTATGTCCGATTTCTAACCCACAGTAAGAAGACCAGACCATTGTGTCAAAGTGGTGCTGAATGTAAAGCACGTTGTACTGTCAAAAACTCCTTCATGAAGATGTTTCATTTTGAGGTTGCGTAACAAAATAGATAAAAACCCCACACTTCATGAGCACATGTAATGACACCTACAGAATTTCTTGTTATCAGGCCGTATTTGATTGTGTTGAAAGTCTCTTTGTCTCCCTCATTTCTAGTAGAATTTCTGCACCGTTACCAGTGAATCAAGTCTGAATACCAGAATATGTATCTCTGGATATGTCCACAAACCATGGGTTTCCTTGATGTGAAAATGTTCTGTATCCATACAGAAATATCTTCAGCACCTCTGTGAATGATACAGTCTCCAAAGCACAACCAGCTCTTGCAATCACAACGAGGCAATTCGGAAAAATAAATGAGGGGTCTAAGACCGCATATGAGAAC
Organism: Cephalopterus ornatus; assembly: GCA_013396775.1. Lineage (NCBI taxonomy): Eukaryota > Metazoa > Chordata > Aves > Passeriformes > Cotingidae > Cephalopterus > Cephalopterus ornatus. Next base: position 492,561 of record VZRE01013204.1, read on the forward strand.
TTCGTAGAAGTGGAAATAAAATAATCTTCCTTTTTTGTTGTTTTACTCAGTGTGTTCATTATAGCTCTCATTCACATTTCTCTCGTGGGTGGTGGAGAACTCTGAAATTGCTGAGCTTCATAATATCATCTGCAAATAGCCCAGATCTCTGCTCTGCCTGCTAGGCCTCATTACCTCACTTGAAAACTCTTTTTTCAGGGTTGTTTGCTCTCAGAGAAGAGAGCTTTCCATTCGATATTAACATTCCAAAAGCGAGAAGTCCCGAGCTGAATAAGCCCTTGGAGCTCAGGGGCAGCATCTCCAGCACCACCTGCAGTGAACCTCTCATGACTCCCGCTGCTGCCCCTCCTTCCTTCCAGTGCCCGGCTCTGCTGCCAACACAAGCAGTGGGTGCCAGCGAATACTGCACCGCTGCATGTGGGATCCGGCTCTGGAAATGAGCTTGCGCCATCCCTGGCTCAAGGAATTCCCACAGGAGCTCAGCAGGGATGAAAGGCACTTGAGCTGATGGGTGACGCTGACCTCTGAGCACCGTGGGAGGAAGTCAGCCCACCGCAAGCAAATTCTTCTGCTGTCTAGATGGACTAATCACACACTGCAAAAACAGAGAAAAAGCCAGAGAACTGGAAATTTTATCTTCAGTGTTGTTTTTTTAATCATGTTGCAGTCCACCATCCCATATTATTCTTTTTATGTTTGTTTTTATTACATTAAAAAAAAAAGAAAAAGAAAAAATATTTTTTCCTCTGTTTATTTTCTGTATCATGCAAAGTATGGATGATATGGAATCATGCAAGGTATGGATGATATGTAATAGCCCAGGCTGGAATAAAAGGAGAGCATTATACAGGATTGAATCCTAAGTACCACTAGACTTCCTGACAACACATAAACTAAAGAAAACTTTGCAATAATTTAATTTTTTTTTTTTTTCTTTTTGAGTGGGTGCCTGGTGCTGGAAGGTACCACTGACAACAAAGGCATCTGAGGACACTTAGCGTTAGCCAGATAATATTCAGATAATCTTCCAAGATTCAGTGCCTCGGCAGGCAGGATCAGAGTTGTAGGATTTTTAGCCTCCAAAAAAAGAAAGGTGAAGGGTTCAGCTCAGTCCTAGGTGGTATTTTAAAGCTCGTGTGGTTAAGGCATGCTCCTGTAAATTGCCCTGCAGCCCTCTTGATACAGGTGAATGGTGACTGACGTTGGTTGATCATCTATCGTTTTGTTTGTAATTCTGAGATTTAACCTTTTTGCAACTAAATCACATAGGATTAAGCCATTTGTGGCAATGAGTGCAGTCAAAGGCTATGAAGTAAAACCAGGAGTATTTATAAAAGTATCCATGATGTAATCACACATATATATATATCAAAAATTTCAGAAGCCCACTTGTCAGGGTTCTAAAACTGGCGGTGAGACGACAGACAGGTGAGAAATAAGAAACTTTCAAGCTAGACATAATTTTCTTCTTATTTTGCATGTGATTTTATTTTTAAAAAGATTTCTGTGAAAATAGAGAAAGTGGGGTTGCTCTTGATTCACACTCCCATCCCCAAAAAGAGATATATTTATAGATGTACATACTTATATAGGAGTGTTATATATAGATATGAAAGATATAAAGAACACTGTGGAAGAAAAACTTCATGTATGACTGGTAAGTCTAATGACCATTAGCACTAAACCCCACAATGTCTGGGAGAATTCAGATAGAGCTAATCCTAAATAACAATAAATCTACTTTTTCTTGGCACTTTAAAACAACTTTGTTATTTTCTCTACTATGTTCCTTTGAAAATTACAGCATGTTTTCACTGGTCTGCCTTCAAAAAGGTTTAGTGGCCGTTTATGTGATGTGATTTACGCCCCATTAATTTGAACTTTTCTGGAAGAATAACATCCAGAAAAAGAGAGTGTGATATTCTGGCATTGTTTCATTCTATCTGTATCGAAGGGAAGGAATCATTTCAGTTCCAAGCACTGAACTGATAGAAATTATTTCAGCTGCGGGAGGTAAAACTAAAGATAGTGCTAAATCTGCGTTTACTAAACAGAAGTCCTCCGCACACACAAACCCACATTTGCATGTGTGAGTTGAGTCTTACTCAGGTAACATTTTGCCAATGGGAACGTTCATGAACTCTGGGGCAGTTCTTGGCAAATTCTATTTGATATGTTGTGTACAACTGTGTGAGTCCGAACACACAGCAACAGACTCTCCAAATCATGAGGTGGGGGTAAAGAGGCAATAAAATACCTCCTGGTCCATCATGTCTGAGGCGGTCCTGGGATCTTTCTGTAGTACACCTTTCTGTAGTAACAAAGCATTTCAAGGGGAATTCATCCTCGTGGAATGACATTCCTGTTTCCCCTTATCCACAAGATTTTTACCCATTCTGCTTTATATGTTTGGCAATACAGTAAAATTGTATGGGCATAGAGAATATTTATCATCCAATCTAGACAGAGTATGCCCTAAGAGTGGAATACAAACCGGTTTATTTATATTTTGCAGTTTTTGAGGAAATCTTCATGTGCAACACGGAGCCCATCACAGATACAAGTGCATCCAACTTCCCTCTATGAATATGCTACTGGTGCTATGGGCAGTAAATGTGCTCTGTTGCCAAGAAAAGAGACAATTTTTTCTTGCTGCTGTATAACATTCAGGAAATGCACCTGGCAACTGAGAGAACCCAGCTGGTTCTGCTCTGTTAAGCTTCATGTAGATCCTGACTTTCCCTTAGATAGAAAAGCATTGCACTGTTGCTGAAATTCTTCATTTTTAATGACTAGTGAAGTAACACAGTGGCTGGGTAGTAAATCCCATCACACAGGCACTCCTCTGGAAAAACCCACTATATTCTTAGTCGGAGACCCTCCACCATTAAGCTGCTGTCTGACCTAAGGCAGATTCCTTAGTTTTCCCTGTAAGTCAAGTGAGAATATTGTCCTCTGTGGGATGTTTGCTTATTTATTACAGCAATATGTATTACAATAAGTCTTTGCAAGCCTGCTCCCAACTGACAAAAAAATTACTTCTTTAGTTTTTATCAGTGAAATATGGTCAGTCATCCAAAAATTTACTTCCCTGGCATCCCCTCCACTTGCTATAATAAGGAAGTCCATCTCAAGAAATATATGGTTAGAAATAATGCTTTTATGTTTTCTGTATTTTGTTATTTTTGCCTCAAATCACAGTTCGGTTCAGCGTGATCTGACATGGTTGAAACACTGAAACCCCCATTCCTCCAAAGCAGTGTTTATTATAGAAACCACAAACTTAACCTAACCTAGAGCAGCTTTTCCAGCAGTGATATAATTACAGTAGTTATTGTTGCAATAAACCAGATGTTCCTGAGCTGGAATGAAAGCACTTCCCCCCGCATTGCATTTGTTACGTTGCCTCTTTTCAAGTCTCACATCAGCTGTTCAGAAAGGGCTTTCTTGGTTGAGTGTCACTTACAGATTCTTGCTGCGTGAGTCTTTTAGTGTAAGGGAACGAAATACTGGTGGGCTTTGAGATCTCGCTGCTTTCCTGAAAACCTCAGGCGCGACAGTTATCAATGTCACTAATTCTTGCCCTGGTTTAAAGACGTTTTTTTGTCCTTTAAGACACTTGTATTAAGTAAAAAAAAAAAAAAAAACAGAACCGAAAAAAACCCACCAAACTCAAACACTGGAAAACCTACTTGTTGAATGAGTACATTGTTCTGTGTGAAAAGAAATGTTCCACTCCTAGAAAACTGATGAATTTTGACACAGACTTCAGGAGAGCCACCATTTCAGTCACCATTTTGGGCAGTTTAGTGATTGGGCAACACGAGTATCTTTGGAGAACAGCATTTTTAGAACTGCTTTATCAGCTGTTGTCGCAACTCTGGATCATGAACAACCATTCAACCTGAACCACGGATATCCAGCATTACTTGAACATTACACATCTTGTATTTTTAACAATGTGTTAGTCAACACTTTTCTAATATTTCCCAGCCCAATCAAGTCCTAACCGTAAAAATATGTTGCCAATAAAGAATTGGACTGTGTTTAAACTACCAGGACCTTAGACATGAAAGTTGTTGTGTATTATTTCATGTGTGCAAGAAAACCTGTCTAGGAACAACGACCATGAAAAGCCAAGAAGTCAGAAGACTGCTTTATTGCACTTACAGTGCCATATAATAATACAATAAAGAAACACAAGCTAGGCTTAGGGTTTTGTTTACTCATAGGTAAGTTCTCATGAAAATACAGCAACAGTGAGAATTAATTACCTTATCAACTATCTGAACAAGTCACGGCAATCCTGGAAGAAACCTCTGTAATGTTCAGTTACACGTGCTGCTCATTTTTCTTCTCACTAATGGTAAACTAATAGTCAACCCATCCCTGTGGTAACTGTGGAGTGAACTGGGGAGGAATTCACCCCGTGGTCTGCTAAATTTACACTTTGTAAAGCTTAAATGTTTCTTATAGAAGGAATTTACATGACTCTGAAACACGGTCCAATTTCTCACTGATGTGGTAGGGGATGCAGACATTGTTGGCCTGATTTTACAGAAATCTTTGAAAATGGGCCATAAAATAGCTGAGGAAACCCAAGAGGCACCCACACGTTTGGAAGCAGATTATAAGACAGCTCTGCTGCTCAGCCACAATCAGCTCCCTGCTTTCAAAAGACACGGTATCAGTTTCATGGGTTTTTTTTGTTTTCCTAATGGGAATGTGTCGGAGTCGAAATAAATAAATAACTAGGGCCCACGTCCAGGGAGCCTCGACGTCTTTCCCATCCCGGGAAGGCTGGGAGGCCCCTGCGCTTCCTCCCCTGGCTGTGACATGCCCGGCAAATATTTCCACCACCCACACTTGATTCATTCTTAACTCTCCTCACCCACTCATCATTACAGCTGTGCAAAGCATCCATTACAAACCCTGGAGCCATCCAAAACCTACCTTTATAACTTCGTTCTGTGTTCCACACACAGCGGGGATTAGTCGGACTTCTGGTGGGGTTGGCTTTTGAGACAATCGACCCCCAGTTTCATGCAAATTCGGGCCCAGGTTAAGGTGAATGATTTATGGACTGCACGTTTTGAAAATCACTGAGAGAGTTTCACATCATCACACTTCACTGCATGGATCTCTGTCATATTTATGGAAATCAAAAAATACGTATATACAGAACACTGCAAAAGGGAATAACAACAGTGGTCAGATCCCAAATGTGCTCTGTGCACTGCAAACAGTTCCTGGCCTGAAGGACCTGGGGAAAAACAAAAAACCAAAAAACCAAAAAAACCTCTTTTTAAATCTTTGACGCTTTATTGCTTCAAAGTGTAACTAACTCATAACTTTTTTATGACATTCCTTCGTTTAGCACAAAGGCATGTGTTTCAATTAGATAGCAACTTGTGCAAGGAGTTGCTGTAATGATGCTCTCAGGCAGGAAGTAGAGGGAAACCCAGACTCCAAAAATTCAGACTGAAAGCCAGATTTTCTCTAGTCCAAATGGAGGATTTTTCTGGTTGGTGATAAAAGTTTGAATTTGCAAAATTTGGATTTGGATCCTCACCAGGATTTTGGGCAGCCCAGTTAGCAAAATTAAGCAGTGTGTAGCTAAAGGGAGACTAGATTATGCCAACCCCATTGAGTGACATCTTGCTCAGTCAGCTTTCAGAACTGTGGGGCAATTTGCTTTAAAATCACTGACCAAAATTATAGATAAAGGTTTTTAAGAAGAGCAATTCAAAGGACAGGATTCAATATAAGAGGCTCTGTGGCTTCTTAGTCAGACAGCATCGAAGAAACTAGTCTCACATTTTCATTTTTAAAGGAACCCAGATCGTTCAAGGCAGAAGTACCAAACGTGTCACTTAACATCTTCAATTGTATCAGGAGAACTTCCCTCATTTCTGTTTGTAGAGTGACAACTTTTTATCTGCCAAACAGTCCTTTTCTATCATGAGTGAGTCCACGCAGAAGATTATAAACTCCTCACCAGATCCTGACTGTGGAACACTCCTTCCTGCTGATACCAAAATATTGATGTAAGCAAGAGCCAGAGGGATATTTTGAAAGTGCGTGGTGAATGTTGCTTTTTCGTCAGGTGACTTCAGTTATTTTTTTTTAAATCCTGTGATGCCCCCGTTGATCAAAATGCCTTCCAGACAAGCAGGGAAAAGGTTTGAAAAGTTTGTATAACTGGTTTGGAGTGAAGTCATATTGGACTTAAGGTCATATTAAGAGGCATGAGATTCGGCTTGGCAGAGCAGTGTGAGCAGCAGTGTTTGAACTCCTCCCCGTGGCACGAGGCACTGTTGGATGTAAATTCTCCCAGATGTCTGAGAGAGGTGAGATAAATCACAGCCTCCCAGGTGTCTGTTTCTTCCCATTATCCACACAGGGAATGTGAGTGACCAGCTGATGCGTGGCTCAAAGTGCATCAACCTCCACGTTAGGTGAGGAGAGCTCCGTTCCTGGTGCTTGCTGAGTGCCCTGCCCAAGGCGAAATCTGGTGGATGAGAGAGACGAGGACAAACGTTCGGCACTGTAGAGGTCATTGTTCTATCCTGTTCTGTTGAAGGCAGAACTCTTCCCTCGGTCAGGAATTATTAAATAAAAATAGTACACAAACTTCGGCATGGAAACCTTAACAATAGATGACAAGATTATCAGCGGTGCTCGAGAAGAAATGAGTCACAAAAATAACACATGAATTGCAACATCAGAGCCCCAAAGTGTCTTAACAACAGCCCTTAATCACCACCTTCACCGTGCCCATGTGTTACTCGCACTTGCCTTTCGCTCAGGGCCTGATTTTGAGAGGTGCTGAGCATCCTCATCTCACACGAACATCAACACGTTGGAGACTCGTACCCGGGAGGGAGATAAAAGATGGCCCGTGATGCTTCGTGTCACACAGGTTTGGGTGGCTGCGAATCAGGGAAACAATCGCTTTAAAATAAATGATGTGAGACTGGAAAAGTGATCACGTGATGCCTGATCCGAGAGCAAAACCCCAGTCCCTTTGAATCCATTCCAGTAACACTAAAGGGTGGTGCCACTAACAGAGGCTGTGCTGAGGAGTCAGTTGGCATTTCCACTGTATAATCTTGATTCTTGGGATTTGTATCTGTCATTCCAACTGACGCTGAGTCGTAACTTAGTGCGGAAAAAAAAAGAAAATAAATTGCTGAAATTATGGGATTTCTCTCTGCCCTCTCTCTCCATCACAGCAAAATAAAATTGAATTTACATTTTATGAACAATTTGCCAAACCTCGCACCATAAACACCTTCCTTTTAGATGGATGGATAGTAAAAAGGAAGACAAATGAGATAAACAAGTTCAACATTTAAAAGATTTGCTCTAACATAGACAGTCTTTCCTTTCCATAAGTGGTTTTCTTGGTTGTTGTTTTATTTTTTTTGCTGAAAAATGAGAAATACATTACAGGTCACATTTAATAATATGAACAAAAAAATGCAGGCAATTAGTAACAAATACTCCAGTAAACGTATCTGCTCCAAAAAAAAAAAGGGTGTCATAAAAAATGTTAGAGCTGAGATTTACAACCACTGAAGTCAGCAGCAGCATTTCCATTGCCTCCAGCTGGAGGAGGACTTGGTTCCTAGGAAGTTCACTTCAAAGATGATTATCTTTATATCAGCAAGTCTAGGAGAGAGGGCTCCATGGCCTTCTAGGTGAATGCTAAAGGGAATAAAGGGCCCATAAATCCCTGTTTCTGCAATGATAAGAACTCTGGCCCCAGTTGAAATATAAAGAAATGAAGTACAGTTATATGAGTTTAAAAATCCTAGCAAAAAATCTCTGAGTAACCACATCTGCAGTCCTACCACAGGTAAATCTTCCCGGGCTCTTATTACAACTGTGACTTAAATAAGCAGTCTGGGGCCTGTTTCAGTGTTTGTTATCGGATTGTTCAAATATTTCACTTGCATTTGCTAACTAAAGAAGGTCTCAGACTCTTTGTTTCAGCTGTATACAGAATCTACCAAGTTCTCTGTTCACAGTTTACAAGTAGAGACTGAATTACCTGGGAATTTTCAAATAATTTTGTTACAACTGTGACTTTCAATTAATAGTAAAAAATAGACCTGTGGGGGCTTCCTTAAGTTGACTCAGTTTGGGCCTAAAAAATCACCAGTCTTTCAGAATTCTCTAACAGTTAAAGGTAGTGGCAAGGTATTCTGGACACGCTTTTCAAGAATATGGGCAAGCAAATTTCTTGATTCCACTTTCTCTCTTGTATGTTTATCCCAGTTTTTGTTACTTGAGATGATTACAGTCGTGTACAGCTTTCAATGGGACCGAATACACAGTTTCCCACTTTTTAACCACCACTAAATCACATTTCCCGTCTCATGTAAGGGGAGAAGGATTCCTTGTTCATGTTTCCCGGGTCTTTCCAGCAAACCCTGGGGCTGAAATCCCTCTCTCCAGGCCTCTCCCGGAGCTGTTGCACCACAGACCCTGCAGACTGCCCACCTTCCTCCCAGTCTGCTCCTGAGCTCCGTCTCCGCTGCTCAATCTGCTCCTGTCTCTTTTCCGCACACATCCCTGCCCAAAACAAACTCCACAAGGCTCCCCACCCAGATCTTTTAAATTCCTGGGCAACCTTACATATGCCTTTGTTTTGGGCAGAAACATGTGCTGAGCTGTCTCCTCCAGCTCCGAAGAGAAGGGCGGTGGTTAAACCTTCCATTTTCAACAAAGCTTAACCCAGACTATAACAAAACCCTCAGCAAAGGTGGAACCATTTCACAACCCCCTGTGTTTGCATTTGTGTGTGGTATGTGGAAAGGAATTTGCAGATAAATGGCCATCTTTCCCCAAATTTCCAGCTGGAGAGGAGCAACAGTCAGGACCAGGACTCAGGCAGCTCAGTTCATTTGAGAGCCGTGTGCAGGAAAAATGTTTAATTCTTGGCCTTTTGTTTCTGTTGCGAGTAGAGATGCTGGTGCTCTTAGACATCAGTGGACTAGACACATGTACAGGCTTTTCAGCTCTGAGCTGACCTGATTTGAGCACCAGTTTGGGAGCCAGGGAGGCCACACGTGGCAGAAGTTTGGTCAGTCAATGAGTCTTCTAGGCTGGACCTTGTCCAGCTCACAAACCAGCCTGTGTTAGCAAACCTCTGCCTCCCTGAGCCTGTGGGATTCAGGATGGTTAAATCACCCTTGGTGGTGGGGTGCTTTGCCACAAACCCCTCAGTAATCCATAAAGCGCTGCTTATGGAACTTGTGCCTGTCACATCCGTCAATCCCAAATAATTCTCATGCGGATGGTTTCCATAAGGCAGTGTTTTGTACCCTGAGAGGACTCATCCGTAGGATGTTCACCTGGCAGCAGGAGGAGTTCTCCAAAGCAGCGAAGTGGCCACTGGCAATGCCATAACTTGGCATCTTCTTAAAGGCAGCATTGGTTGTGAAGGTGGGTTATCACACGTAGCCAGCCCTAATCCTTTCTAAATGAAGGTTCTGTTTAGAGCATATCAAGGTCAGGACTGTAAATCCTGGAACAAATCACCAGACATAATGAAAAGGAATAATGCCAATTATATTTTCCAGTGGTTTTTAGTGCTTGAAACGTAGTCTCTGTGCTCCCTGGACTTCTCACAGGTAAGTACAGATGGTATCTTTGTGAGCTTATAGTAACCTGCTTATTACAGTTCCTTTGTTTTTACCACTAGCTTGAAATACATACCAGCACTAAACACTGTATATGGCACAACAAATGAGGTAATTCTTTCAGTTTTTCAGTGGTATGTTCAGCAGAGCTTTAGAAGTATTTCCAGAGAAATTTCCAACCTTTACGCACCCTTCATAGATAATTTCACTTTGCTTTTCTCGTGCTCTTTCCGTGGTCAATTCCTAGCAGTCATTCCCAGTTCACTGATGGGAATTTTTGCAGGAATGGATGGTTTTCTCTACATGTCCCAGAAAATTTCGAAAGCCAGAATGTCTTTAATCCTTGCCACAGAACTTTGCAACAGAAAATCGATTCTGAGATATAAAGTGCTTCCATCAAGCAGCGACAACAAAACAAAATGTGGTACAGAAGCAGTACATAATCTAATTCCTTGTAGGAAATTATATGCAAACCTTCCTCTTAAAGAGATAATGTCTTTGTATTAAATTGAATACTTGAACTGTTTTGGTTTTTTTTTCAAACAACTGAGTTTTAAAAATATCCAAAAATTTAATTACAAGAAAAAGAAAAAAAAAAGAAAGCTGTAGCTTTAGTACAGCGTTCTATCAGTACAGCCAATTATTATAGTTAAGCCAGAGGTGCTTAACTAGCAGAAATTGTGCACAGTGAAAGTGTTGGCTGTGTGACAGAACAGGCATAAAGCACAGTAAATAGTAATGCTATGTGCAGAAATGTTTAATTCTTTCAATTACAGAGGTTTATCAAGCCCAGCCTATAATCCTGGGCTGGAAAAATGATAAAGAAACTTTGCAGGTAGAGAACATTTTCCTGACAGGATCCCAAGTCACATTAATAAATTGGGATACTTTTTTTTTTTTTTTTTTTTTTTCCANAAAAATTGGGATACTTTTTTTTTTTTTTTTTTACTTTCCACTGTAGGTGTAGGGGAAAAATAATAGAGAGTTGTTTTTTTCCCCTCATTATTTGGTGGTCCTTCCTTGAAACCTTCCAAACCAGAGCCATTTCTCACATCTGGTTGGAACACAGATCTTTAAGACATTCAAGTAATTCAAATCAGATGTAAAAATCTAAGCTACACTGTATGAAATTCAAGAACAATATAGTTACAGGGTTAGAAAAGTCTGCATCCAAACCCCTCTTCTAATCAATAACAGCCTCAGTTTCGGTTTGTCTGTAAATACAAGACTGTAATTAAGAATGATCTACTGCATTAATTATCCCAATACCCAGTGTAGCAAGTTAGCAGATTAGTGACACTTTGCATTTATAACATTATTAACAATTTGCTTTCCCTATGCTCTAGATGAAGTCCACAGCAACGCGGCCTGAATTAGATTATGGCTCCAATGGAAAATATTGAAGATCACTAATATCAATAAGCACTTCCTTATCTCTGCCGTTTGGAACTGCCTGTATTGACTTTCACTGCATTCCAGCAGTTCTGCTCCTTCCCAAAACACCCAGTCGTTAATTTCCATTAACTAAGTCACCGCCACACATAATTTAAATTATTTCCAATAGATGTTCAATTAATGCCTGTTATCTGCATTTAATTCCCATTGATTCCCAAAAGCTACCGTCGGGCTTAATTGCTGCCGTAAGAAAAACAGCTTCCCGCAGGTGTCATTGGGGCTGATTTCCCTCCGACTGCCAAGCAGTAGGGAGCAGTGCTACACCAGGGCGTGATGGAAATTGATGGCTAAAAATCCCAACAGCTGCAGCCGGGGTTGACCAGAAAACAGTATTTACCTCAGTCAACAAAGCCGTGCTCTTCCAGGATACCATTTCAGCCGGCCAGGAAATGTTTTAGAGGTTTTCTTAGACTTAGCATGTGAAAATAAAAGCGAGCTACAAGAGGCTGTTGAAGGTAACAAAGCAGCAGGTTCCCCTTCAGTAAAAAAATGTCATCTGATAAAACGAAGCTCTGGATCAAGAGACTAAAACTTGCTTAATCCTTTTTTTTTTGATCCTTGTTATAATTCTGGCTCACCAAGAAAAAAAAAAAATCCAAACCCGTACCTGCAGGACTGTTTCAGGTGGTTTTGGATCCTGTTGGTTCTCAGCAACACTTTAAACTCCTTGAGATTACATCACCATTTAACATATCGTTTGGAATTTTACATACCAGTCAGTTACATTTCGACTCCCAGAAACTGCCAATTCATGAAAACAAAACATCTGCCTAACAGTGATGAGCTTGACTAATGTTCCTTTTGAAGAGAAAAGCAAAAGAATCATCTTGCTGAAAATGAAATGTTACCGCATTTTAAAAAAGACATTTTCAATTTTGCATTGCAAAATATTTTCCCCTATTTTCCATACTATTTCAAGTTGACATCTAAATTAAGCATTTTGCTTTTATTCAAACAAATCACTTGATTGACCAACAATTATTGCATTCATAATCATGCTTTGTAATAGCTTTCTGGATTGTTTTATTGCTTTCATTAGGAGTGGAAATAAAACTCAACCATAAGACATTCCCTGAGAAGGAAAAATCTGGATCTCATGGGGCTTTGGTTAGAGCATTTTTTCATTAGCTTCACTTTCTGAAGATGTTCAGTGGGTTATCCAAAAAGTCCCTCCAAGCTAGTCCTGGACAAAAGTTGCCATACATCCCACATTGTAGTATGGTCAGACCTCATGTCCATTAGGAAATGACAGCAGAATATGGCTTTTCCTAGAGTTTTATTACAGCCTGCTGATCTTTAACAGCTCTGCATTCACACAGCAAATGTTCATTGTCCACATTTGGGGGCTGGAGAGGCATGAATTACCACTGAACCCAAGGCTCCCAAAATCAGAGGGCAGTTGGGTAGCTACACCTTGATCTGCACTGGCCAACGTGTTCTACAGAACCTTTGGCTCTGCCCTGGCTTGGAGCTCAAGGCGGCAAAGTCTTGGCTAAAAGTTACCGACTTTGCATCTGAAAGAAAAGTGACACCTCCAAGAAACAACCGCAGATGCTTGGGGTCATGAGCTACAGAGGGAGCCGAGCCTCCCAGGCAGCCCTGACGTGCAAACCTGCATAACAAGGAGCCGATGCCCTCGGCCTGCAGAGGACTGATGCTGGTGTAAGGCACTGAACAAAGGAAACCATTTACAGGGCACAAAAAGAGCAGGAATTTTATTGGGTTTAGTGAACTTATCTCCAGAAGCCTTATCTATTAACTATTTACACAGACACAGGCATCAGTGTTGATAGATATTATCTGCACTTCCTTTGGATTGCTTCCCTTGAATGCCAGCATTACCTCTGCCTGGTCAGGCCTGGCCTTTCCAATTCAAATTCCACTCAAATTCCAGCCCCAGAAGGCAGGGGCAGGGTGATTCCTGGGACATCAGTGTTCACACCTCTCTGTTCTCCCAAATATTCCCAAGCAGTGGGTTTGACAGACCCAGAACAGAGATGTTCACCATTTCATCCTAGGATCTCTCAAAAATAAGGGAACAGAGGCACTTTCTAGCAGTGGCACAAGTTGAAAATAAACCATAAGTATTTCATGTAAATCCTGTGTAATAAACAGAGATCATCAAGCAAGTAAAGATTTTGTTTCTAGTTCTTCTAGGGCCTTTCTTGGGTTTTGGTTGGGTGGTTTTTTTGGTGTGGAATAGCGGTAGTCTCACCCCATGTTTCAACCCATATTTCTCAATGGAAACCTCTTCACCTTCTTGAATCCAGACCTGTTTCCTTGTAGGACTAAGATTAAGAGTCCCACATCCTTCATGATGAACAGAGATGAGATTTCAGTCTCTTTTTTTCTCTGACAGTACAGAATCTGGCCTTATACCGAAAAGTGTGGGGAAGAGCATATAACAGAGATGCCGAACAAAATAAAAACAAACGGATATTTAACTCCAAATTTATGATTATATAACATGAATAGCATCTCCTACTAGTACTTGCACCCCTCCAGCCCATTTTCCCGATAATCTAACTCTGGAATCACAGACTATGACCAGTGTTTTGTTACACAGCACCAGACAAGGTAGTTCATGCTTTTCTCTTGATTCTCTTTTCAGAGTTTCTCAGGTCCTCTGGGTATTCAGGGGTTATTTTGCCCTGCAACCTCCGGAGGTTTTAACCTCAACAATTTTACCTTCTGCTATAAAATCTGCAGTTTTCTAGGCTCTGTGCAACCTGGAAGCAAAGACTGAGGATTAGTTAAGTGCTGTGTCTGGCTCAGGAGCAGTTGCCGGTCCTTGCCACTGCCTTCTGCTGTTTTCCTTTCACATTCAAATTACCCTGGAAGCCCAGCGGGGCAGGTGCTTTCAGGAGATAAGGAACAGCGTGAAAAGTTTGGGAGCTTATCCCGCTGTACAATAAACTTGACATCTAATCCACCCCTTGGGTTTGTAACACGCGCAGTAGAGTCAAACTAATCAACCACGCCAGCCCCGGCATCCCTCCCAACACTTTTCCCTGGTATTCTACCACAGCCCCAATTTCCTGTAGCTGAAGATGCTCCATTTACATGTTTTTTTCGGTTTTGCACATGAAGACGTTTACTCAAGCCCTGCACAATAAACTCAGGCGACAGTGGCACGGAGGATTCCTTTCCCAGCTGGATTCCTCCAGCAAGGGAGCTCCTGGCACGGCTCTGGCAGGGATTGGGTCATACACGTGGCATCTCAACACTGAGCTTTGTCAAACCTCAGGTGCCTTTGGGCATGTGCAGGACTTAAAACTGTCAAAGCTGGTGGGGGGAAAGGAGGTAGGCAGTAGTTGAGTAAAGGTTTTCAGGACTTAGTTTTACTTTACAGGAACAGTACTTGAATTTGACTTCTGCACCAATTTAATATCCCTAAATCTGTTTTCTAACCCAGGCCCTTAGTGACTGAGAATGAGTGGCAGAGATTAAAACAACCACCTTTGATAATTCTCTAAATTCCTGAATTAAGAGCACTCCTCTGAGATACATAATTGCTTTGCCTGTTTCACATAGACCAGAAAATCAGGACCAAAGTCCAAGCAAAAATGACATATCAAAACACCAGCCGAAACAGAAGGTTCCAGCTGTTTCAAATGCCACTAAACCACAATGATTATTGCTAACATAAATAAAGCGAAGTCTTAATCCAGTTTTATCAAGGAGTTGCTAACCATATATCTCCGTCTTTCCAGTAGTTTTATGAGAATTTATTTTCATAAGCAAGGAGAAGGGATGGTATATTAGGGACCACTTTCTCTTGTACTGTTAAAAAAAAACAACAAACAGCTCCAAATGCATCCTGCAAACAACAGAACTTGGTCAATTCACACAGAGCAGAAAAAAAAAAGCTGTCAAACCAACATCTAAATTATGTCCTTGCTAAGTGGCTTGACTTGTGGTGGGTTTTTTTTATTGGACAGTGTCACTTCCTTGTGACCACCACAAATGATAACAGTTGCAAGAGCTTTAGGGTTGCTAAACCAAAGGAATGGCAGGAATTTTTGAAAAATCTTCACAGCTTCGGATCAGGCTGACATTTTGTACTTTAAAAGCTGTCTTTAAACAACTATATAGGTGACAGAGCACTCCAGAAGCTGGCAAGGAAAAGAAAAAAAAATAAAAAAATCAAAGCCTGGAAATGCCAAGCCATTGCTACGCTCCATGATTGTGGTGAAGGGTTTGGGTTGTTTCATTTGCAGACTCGTGACTCCCTTCATTCCAGTAACAAAAATGCCAATAGCATTTCTAAATTAAACCCAGCATCTTGTGCCTTCTATTTAGGGCAGCCCTTTCTCTGCCCACCACATCTCCAAGCACAATGCCAGTTCTCTCATACCATCTGTGTAAACATCCCTCCACCGTTTCCAAAAGTGCCTTTTTTCCCACTGCTGGGATCCTCCACTCCAGGAGAAAATTTTCAAGATGAGTTCAGCGAGTAATTTTTTTCCACACAAATTTCCCCTTCCTTTTTTTCTCAATTCCCACCGTCATGATACTCTCCAAAATGTTCTCTGAGAACCCTAATCCCAGTTCTTTATGACACACTGTGTGAGGGGGGAGAGGAAGAGCACTGAAGTTTGATGTTGTTTAAAGTGTTGTTGCAATTCCTTAGCATTCCAGAAGACTCATTACTAGTGACTAAAGGAAGATATTTTTAAGGACACCAAAGAGAACTCCTGCAGCAGGACATGGCACAGGGAAACCTGAGCTATCTGGGAATTAATTCACTTTCACTGGACCAGTGGAGCCACAAGAGCAGGACTGTTCCCACCCAGCAGTGGATAAAAATGTTCTGCTTTTTGGGATGCAGTGTTGTATCTCTCCGTGGCAGTTAATGAATGGTGTTTTGAATCACCGTAATTTTTACCAGGACTTGTGCTTCTACACCTTTGAGGAGATTTTAATCTCTTGCCTCTAGTTGTTTATCCTGGCATTTCCCTGTGAAGTCTGTGCCACTCCGGTAGCTACCAGAAACTCCTGGGAACTGGCACGGGGATGAGGTTGATAGGGCGCAAAGAGTTGAAAATACAAACATTATTTTTTTGCTGGACTTGCAGAGGGATTTAGGATTACATGCTTCTACTCGAGCAGGGAGGATGACAGAGCACTGGCACAGGGCGCCCAGAGAGGTTGTGGAGTCTCCATCCTTGGAGTTACTCACAAGCTGTCTGGGCAACCTGCTCTAGATGACCCTGCTTGAGCAGAGAGTTTGGACAAAATGACCTCCAGAGAGATCCCTTCCAGCCTCCTCCTTTCTGAGAATCTGTGAGAAAACACAAGTTGAACTATTTATTAGAAAAGGCCAAAGAGATTCATGACTCTGGACTGAGAGGACTTGCCACTGGGAGTTCCAGACGTAAAAATCAAGTCTCTCTGTGCTCAGGTGGTGGTAGAGGGGGTACGTTAAGTACCAGAAGGATGAGCACAACAGAACTGAGTTGAAGCGAAGCAAAAGCAGAGCTTCCAACAGCTCTGCCACCACTTGTCCAAAATAAAACTGTACCTTTGGGCTTTCATGCTAATTCTTCTTTCCCCTAATTTAAGGTGCCTGGGAGATTCATTGTTACAGTGCGTGAACATCTGGGTGAAGAGTTGGAACACATTATCTCCCTTTCTCTTCCGTAAAATACAATCTCTTGTCCTTAGTAAATGTATTTCCCTGTTTTCCCATTGCAACTAGCCTGCATGTTTATGTTTGGAAGATAAAGTAGTTTGCAGAGAAAAATATCTCAAAGTAATTGTTCTGCAAATGATATTGTTCCTTAATATGAACACAACGATTGAGCTTGTGTTCATAAACTCACTGCTACCAATATAAATAATTACAAAACCATAAAGAATAGTAAATGCACACAATAACCAAGAGTCTAAACCCACCACTGCTAAATAGCACTTCATAACTGTGGCTCTGAATTATTACTGCCTCACCAACACAGCCACAATATCTGACTTCATAAAATCCTCCCCTCTACAAATTAAATGAATTGGGTAATTAAGAAAGCCTATGTTTAGTCCACAAAGTGAAACCACCATCACTATAGCACGAGGATGATCCCACATTTTAAAAAAATGGGAACATTCCCGTTGCCTGGAATGGAAATGCATGATCCATACCCGTCCTTGCTCTCTGCCCACTCCGCAGCTGTGTGCACTGGGAATGTAGGAGCTGGGCAGCTTCTTGGCTCTCCTTAACAGCCCCAGATGCTCTGTCAACAATGTCAGGTCCCAATTAGGAACTCTTCAGGGCTGGGACTTGGTCTCCTTACCTGTCTGCAAGGCACTTCACTGCTGACAACAAACAGAAGATTACAGATTAACAGCAGGAGCCTCGGCTGGAAAGCAAATAAATGCGTGGCACATGGACATGTGGGTCCTGCAGCAGGACTAGGACAGAGCTTGTTACGGAACGGGGGCTACGATGGCAGTGGCTGTTCCCAACAGTTCCTTGCTGCAGCACCTCCTGCTGCCTTGGGAAAGGAGGGAAAGAGCAGGAATGCAGCTGAAATACGGGGGGAGGGAAAGGGGGGGTGATAAGGATCATACCACAGGCTGCTCCCACTCCCCAGTTTTGCAGGAGGTTGTGTGTTCTTCCAAGTAGAACAGAGGAGAAAGGGAGTGGGAGAGAGGACATTCCTTCTCCCTTCCAATCCCTTCACTTCCAAGCCTTCCACCACCTTTCTGTTGTCTGCCCTCCTTTTTTTCTACCCAGGCTGTCCCTGATTTCCATGCCCTGCCAGTCAGCAGTGGTCTGGGTGCCCAAGGATTGCCATCAGCTGCCCTTTCCTTGTCACTCCCATCGCTGCAGCTGAAGACAGAACCCTGTCTCTGTGTTTTCTTCCCATGTGCCAGCAGATATCTGTTATAACTCCTAAAATATGTTGGCTGTGCAGCGTTGCCTGATTACCTTCGCTCTATAAATAGGACAAAAACACACCTAGAGAGATGATGTAAGAGAATGAGGCATCTCTGCTTCATTCTGAGCAGCATCTCCAGAGCAGCTGCTGACACTTTGCTAGTTGCATTTTTCTTGTACCATTTCAGCATTTGGCAACAAGATTTTTGTTTTGCCCTGTATGCGGATGGCCAGGTGTTGTTATCACTCCACCCACGTGCCTGAGTCCAGTCGCAGTCCCGCTCCTGGCAAAATTCAATCTTTGCTCATTTCTCGACCCGTGTTCATTGTTGTATTGTTTTTTAATTATTCCACGGTTAGTTGAAGCTCCTGCCACAAATCAATGATTTCCTTTCAATTCTTGTTAAAGATTTTTCGTGTTCCCAAATTTGCAGCACGTTGCTCTGAAGGCACTAACAGCACACTTTTCTCTCATTATCAAATCAGCAAGGAATGGGCTCAATGAAGCAAAAGACACAAACCCAGCACTGAGGACCTTCGGGCTTAAAGACCTTTCTATCTGTTACAGACAGGCTGAAAATGGTCTTTTGCCACCTTGAAAACTAAAGTCCAGGTCCTCTCTTTGGGTATAAAGCACCACAGCTCTGTTTTGGGACGAGGAAGATGTCCTGATTTACACCAGCTAAGTGTTTGGCACTTACTCTGCCTGCTCTGTAGGTGAGGGAACAGCTGCCTGTGAAACTGCCCCTCAAAGAGGAATCAATGGAGTTTTCTATGACTATTTCTAAAAGCAAGTTTTCCATACCTTTTTCTTCTGGCAAGCAGCATATTAAGGTCCGTATACAGTTCTTGCATTGAGGATGTCTCTTTGTGCCTCCTTGCGCCACTGTGCTCAGCATCTCCTCTCTTAGCACCCCTATTTAATGAACTTCTAATCATCATCATCAATTTACAAGCCATTGGAAGACGGAAAATAGTCTTAAAAATCCCAAGACTTCCTAACAGTGTTTGTTTTAAAAAGAGAAGATGAACAAATTACACAAAAGAGAGTGATCAACATACCAGCCTGTTTTCTTAAGTGGCATGAGAGGCAAATCACTATTCAGTCAATGAAGCAAAATGCAAGCTGTAACACATTTTTTAAGGTAGTTTTACAAGGGCGAGTGTGTGCTCAGCCAGATCTGTGAATTGCACACACACCAGACCTCAAGCCCAGTTACAGCATCCTTTATGGCTTAAGCCCATGCTCCTGATACATGTGTGTCACATTAAACTTTTAATTTCTTTTCTCCAGTTACCCTTCTGTGAATTTGGGTCTAAATTTTCAGAAAATTGTACGCCCGGTTCCTACGATTATGCATGTAATCAATTAGTTATTTCTGTATACAACTACTGTGACCAGGTATGCAAATCTCCAAGCAGCCTTTGCCATTTTCTCCATAATTTAGCCCTTTGTCATTTATACATCCCCTCCTGTTCGAAATACCAAGTTCATGGAAATTTAGCTCATTTGAAACATATGTGTAGATCCATATGAACCGCCCAAAAGCGTCACAAAGAGAAAGGATAACCTTGTTGTTAAGGCAGGAGAGCGCGAAATCTGGTTTCCATTCGGAGTTCTGCCACACATTTCCTGTGTAACCTTGGGCAAGTCATGAACTGTAACCCAGCTCGGTGTAGCTGACCTACATGCAAAGCAGACAGAGCCATCCTTGCTTGGCGGGGTTATTGAGACGTTTCATTTGTTAGGACGCATGGAAAAACATGGAAGCAAGCAAGTGGAAGGTGCCAGAGAAGTCTAAGTTATCAATAATGGCGTTATATATAGTCACAGTGACAAACGTGATAAATGATCTGTACTCAATCGTAAAACAGGGAGTAAAGGGGCAAACGTGGCCATTGAGGACTGAGCAAAGAAAACAGCAAATTCAGGCAGGGAGATGAAAGAGAACCAAATGGTAACAGTGAGAATGAGCAGGCATGTGAGTAATTAACCTTTATCCTGCAATTTTTACTGTCCTGCTTGGTCTTGTCCCTTTACAAAGGGCCACAGTGTCAAGGGATATTTGAGAAGAACTGAGCTGGTTTAATATGGCACTGACCACCCCACAGTCTGTCTGAGCACCATGAATTATTCTTCATTAATCAGGATAATCCTGACAGGGATATTAATGCCAGGTATCGGCCAAAGGCTGGTGGAGAACATTGTGTTATTGAAGCAATTAATACAGCTGGGTTCAGTTATAGGAGAACATGCCCTCTTTGTTTCCTTATACACCAGAACAGAACCGTAAAGTCAATTCTGCTGCTGCCATTTGCTTTCTCCTTTTTGGATAAAACACAGTTAGACTTGCACATCACTTCACTAAATATTTGGGGTACAGCTTTCTGGGAGCCCTATAAATCATAACATATTCTGAGAGAATATATCTCCTTTTAAAAATTACCTAATGTTGTAGCTGACCTAGATAAGGCACTCACACTGACATCATTTAAGAGTCTAGAGCAGACTGACTGCAGTATCTGGCCCAAATTTATGACTTAATACAGCAAAATGTTCAGTATCCTCAGATCCAACTGGGATAAAATGTTACAACTTGGGCTCCATGTAGCAAACATCCATTCTGATCAACAAAACAAAACTCTTCCCTCCTGAGAAATGAAACAAAGTTTTTGAAAATGTATTAAAGATCGTGTGTCTCCACCTCTGCGCAGCAACCTGATGAGCATTTGTTTCACACATGATCTGCCTTGGGAGGATTTGGAAATCAGGATTAAAAACGAACATAGAAAATTCTGGTACATTATGTTTAAGGTTTCCTGAGCTTCGGGCGAAGGTTTGGCAGCATTCCTTGAGCCATGGCTGTAAAGAACATTGCCATCCTGCGAGTCTGGGGGCAGTGGAGCCTCCCCTTCATTGCACTCGTCTTCAGTATTGCTCTTTTTCTCCAAGCCATTTCCTACATGGAAAACCCATAGTGATTCCCATTACCTGCATGGAAATGAGGAGGCTGCAAGAGATGGTTGTGATGAGCCACTGTGAGCTCCTGCAGTGCATCAACCTCCTGAGTCCCCTGGAATTAATTCCTGTTTGAATTGGAGCATATCTTTCGGAAAAAGATATCATCTTGATTTAAAATGTTCCAGTGGGGGAAAACACACTATGAACTTTGGAAAATTATTTCAATTATTTCTAATTAAACTCAATTAAAAATCTATGATGATCAGAAAGGAGCTTCACAGGGGTCCTTATCAGCTACAGAGAAGGAGCCCAGATTTAATTTTTTACAGGCAAATTGACATCACTGTTTTTGTTTTTCAATCCCTGAACGCAATACAAAAACACACACTGCAAAAACCTGGCCAGCAGAATGTTTAGAGGAGTTACTGACTGTTCCAGATCTTGTGAGGTGTTTAAACCTGAAATTAATCTGAAAGAATGGAGATAATTGGTGTGTGCTGTGGGATAGTTCCACCACACTTTAGCTGGTCCCCACTACTCTCCCTGAGCTAAAGTCAGTGGAAAAAACCAGGCACTTCTACGAGGTGATTCATTTGATCTTAGTTATACACCTACCTTGTGTTTAGAGGCATGAATCACATTTGTAGTATGTGTGGCAGTTAAGAAAATTTGGGCCGTGGCCCTCGCTCTGAGCAAGCGGGAAAAGACCAGATGGAACAGTTCTACCTGGTGGAAAACGATCCGCAAGACACAGGGTGGAGTGCCTGGGGAGATAATCCAACCCCCAGTGCCTGCTGGTGAGGGATCTGCCTGGGTTCAGGGTTTAGGTACTGCCTGGTTTAGGATCAAGCCCCGGGGAACCTGCAGACCAGACTGGCTCGGTCGAACCATATGTTCTGCAAAGCCTTTTCTCTTCCCACTTCAGCACAGCATAAATACCTATTTCCCTCCCTGTTTGCGTGGTTTTTTTGTGACTCCACAGGTTTTAGAGGCAGCTGCCACTTTATAATTCGATCTTGAGGGGAAATTCTTCCAGCACTAATGGAGTTAACTCTGGGAATGACATTCCTTAAACTGCAAGTTCCTTAAGGGAGAGCTCAACCTCTCACTTTGTGCTGTGCTCACCTACAGGCTCTATAGAGTTAATAACAACAGTGCACAGTTACACAGGTGGAAACCTAAAACAAGAAGTTGGATGAGAAACGCAGCTTTCATCAGTGTCTGGGGTCATCCCTGGAATGCAAAGAGATCATTTCTTTTACAGAAGACTAGGTAATTGTAGGAGGAATACTGTCTACCCCACTCTCCACTTTCCAAAGAAATTACCTAATAGTTTCCAATTGAACTGGCTTTTCAAAGAATTTGGTTTTGATTCAGCCATCGTTTCTGAATAAGGAGAAGTACTTTACACTTAAATTGTAATTTTCATTAAATTAATTTTAATGAAAATTAATTTTCATTAATTTTCAATTGCCTATTGCCAGTTGAAATTCACACCTTTCCTCAACCAACACAGGCTTCTTAAATTTTCACTTCCTTTGGTATACAAATAATAGAATACCTGGGTGAAAATAATAATCTGCTGTACCTCTAACCCAAGATGCAAATCGTTCCTTAAAAAACTGGATTTAATTTCCAGACAGGGAAGAGGAGGCAGAGGGAGCTTTAGGGCTTTGCCTGGGTTCACAAAACAAGCCAGCAAATTGACCTGGGAATAAAATCCAGGTGTACTGTTTAATTTCCATATGCCATCCTCTAACCAATACCTTACAATCCCAGTTCCTTCTCTCTACAGCTATATCAGATTTCCAGCAGTGCTTGGAAAGTGTTGTTTCTGTGCAAGGTCCCAAAGAGAGGCAAGCTCTTAGCTGAACCTGTCGAATTTTAAAACGCTTCATTATTTTGCTTTTATGGATAAGAAAACGTTCATTCCACCTGCCGGTTCCCATCACAGAAATGATACTCTGATCAAGCTCACGTCTGCTGCCAAAAGATCGTGTCACTGAAAAGATCAAAAAAATGTGGTTTAGAAGGGAAAAAATGTTCAGCTATTTAATGACAAACGCAACCCAGGGAGATTTTCTTCCTGGGTCCTCTGATGATGCCTTTAAAATATTATTTGTTAACTAGAGAGTGGCCTGTTGTTGTACACCGGCAAAGGTAGTACTCAGGGTACTTATCTGACCTGAGTAGGAAGGCGATGTTTGAGGAGGGCAAGGCCCAGCTGCAAAGTGATGGAGGGGATGCCATTGAGGATAAGGGATGCCTGCAGAATCCAGAGAGATTCCTCCTTTTGTCTCCAGACAGATCACAAGGACCAGGATTCTTTCACACACACAGACTGCTGGGTGCTTGAAGGAAGTTCAGCTGAGTCCCAGATGGTGTAAACTACAAATCCTTTCTTCTTACAGAAGAAAAATATGATGGTTGCAAGTCCCACATACATCAATATCAAGTTGTTGGGTGCTTTTTTTTTAATAATTAGGCAAAAGCTTTCTCTGGTTGCTCCCACAAAATACCTTGGGAACTCGCTGCAGATCCCAACTGTCAAGCAGCTGCCTTTTTTTTTTTTTTCTGTTGGGTCTAAAATACATCTATATTTTTCTCCCCCCCAATTAGATAATCTTTATTTTTTCATTCACCTCGAGGCCTAAGCTGCATCACTTTGACCTCTCTGTGAGGCCTGGGTAAAACCTGAAGATGCTGGGCCACAATTCTTAAGAAGGAAACTTCAAGTTCTTTCCGCTTCACTTGCCCTTCACATGTCTGAGGCAGTTAACGTTGCTACCCCATAGTCTGCGTGGCAGGAGCTGTGTGCTGGCTGTGGCACCCATTGTCTGCATTTTTCCTCTCGTTAGTCTCCTTGACCTCTTATTGTCTTACTCCTGCAGTGTCAGGTCAGACTTAGTGTAGGTCTCCCTTCACTAAGGACCCCTTTCCTTTCGTGGATCACTAAGCAGGACAATTGCTCTATCCATCTTTTCAGGGTCTATTGTCGAGCCCCCCTGAGCTGAGAAAGGTTTGATTCACTGGGAAACCATTTTGGTCAAAGGGAAACCTGACTATGTGTCCTTTTAGGAACTCTGTCTTAATCACTGACTTTTTTATCTGGAATATGAAGAGGATTCAGGAGATCAAAAGGTTTGGGAGTACATGGGTTTGACCACATTTTTCCTGGAAATAATGGGAAACCTCCACTGAAAAATGAGCTCCGTTACAATGGGCAAACAAGAAGGAAAGCCACATAGTGTTCCCAGAGCATTCTGAATCATCAGACCATCAATAGCTTCCATAGAGAAGGGAAAAAGTAAACAGAAAATGTAAATGGAATGTAATAATTAATGGACCTAAAGAAACGGACTCATTTGATTTGCGCATAATCACTGCCCTTAAAAAAAAAGATAAGTCAAAAGGAATGGGCAGAGCAGATGGAGAAGGCTGAAGACTGGAAGCTCAGTCTGGCTGGGTATGCCATGGACAGGAGCGTGGTTACTCAGAACTAGCAGCTTGTCTCACCTTTACAAAGTGATCCAACAGCCCCACGCATTTCCCAGGCCCCTGAAATGTTACTGAGATCTGGCTGGAACGCCGCAGTGGAGCTGCCGTGGGTTTGGGGCCCTGACTTTGTCACCAGCCATTCAGCCACAGCCCTTAAAGGTTCCTTCCTGTGTGGAAACCCTGACCACTACCAGCAATTTCAAGGCCTTATATAAGGCAACCATGAAACCTCAGCTGTCCATACTTCCAAAGAAGTTCACCAGCAGCAACCATTCCCATTCAGGCAGTTTCTTGGAATAG
Organism: Cephalopterus ornatus; assembly: GCA_013396775.1. Taxonomy (NCBI): domain Eukaryota; kingdom Metazoa; phylum Chordata; class Aves; order Passeriformes; family Cotingidae; genus Cephalopterus; species Cephalopterus ornatus. The sequence continues at coordinate 517,300 of VZRE01013204.1, forward strand.
AGATACAGATGCCTCTTTAGGTGCACGAATTTCAAAGCATTTAGTTCGAGGACTTACGGAAAAAACAGGAAGAATGAACATGCCTGTTTCCCTGCAATCTGGCTGGAACCCTTTCACCTACTGGTGTGCCAAAATGCTTTTTAAAATGAACATTTCACTCTTCCTTCAACCAGCCATTACCTCTGCACAGAGTCAACTCAAGCCTTTTCGAAATGCCAAGCTGAAAATTGCAGTGTAAGATAGAAGAGAGGAAAGGGACTGGTCTTGGGAAGGCAGGCAAGCAAAGGGAGGAACTTGGGCAGAAAGTCTTGGAGAGCTGGATTCATATTCCTGCTATTAATAAGATGAAAGAAAAAATGTGAGCAGAAGCCAGTGACTCAACTTTTCCCTTTGACCCAGGCAAAGTCAACAGGGAGCCAGGTTGTTTGCCTTTCTCCAGCGATCTACTTTTCCAAGGTATTATCTGAGCCTTTCCTTCCTTTTTTTTTTTTTTTTTTTTAAGATTTAACAGAAATAATTTAGGATTTTGCTTCAGAAAGTACCCCAATTTAGGCTGAAGTTTGTATTTAAACTTCAGTGCATGCTGAGATCTTTGCCTGAGTCAAAGAAAATGAGTCAACTGGATATAGTGAGCACCTATGCACTGGTTTTTGGATGAGGAGCTACTGCTGACTCCAGGCCAGGTCAAACTTTCAGATTAAATGTTTCTTCTCCAGTAAGAAAATGAGGCGGGGGGAAAGCCTTTTTAAAAAACCTATAAAACTCGTAATAAAAGAAAGGCCTTTTCGGCCATGAAGAGTTAAAAGTGATAAGATCTACACCTCTGGTATTTCAGGTGAAGATAAGTGTAGAATTGACCGAGATGTGAATAGTTCCTGCTTTCTACAGTGAAAATGCTGAATCTGGCATTTTTTGGATGAAAAACAGACATAATCCCATTGATATTTACATTAAGTATGATGAGGAGAATTGGTTTTTTCTTTACTGGCACCTATTGCCACTGAGGGAATGAAAATATCTACAGCAACTTTTGTGCCACCTTGATTTGCTGCTGCCATTTGACTTCCTGGTGTCAAATGATCACTTCAGGTCAGCAGTGTCCCTTTCTGCCAACATCACCAAATAGGAATGTCCAGGATATTAAATATGCTTGCATTTACATGTAACAGGAAGGGAAAAAGTGATACAAGCATTTCCTGTACTGTAGGAACACTTGAATATTGTTTCAGTTCAACTGTGACTGGCTCCACAAAAAGTTCAGCTCCACAAACGCCTTTAGTCCCGATCCTAATGACACTAAGTATCGATTTTCTATTAATGAAGTCCCAAACATAAGAGGGAAAAGAATGATCAGTGAATGAAAACACAAGTATGCCTGCTGACCTGGTGGAACCAGTATAGCTGTAGCTTCAAATTCCCAAAGTCAGAGAGCAAGTTCTGTGGGATGTGTTTCAGCCATACCAGGCAAGCCCTTCACATAATGGTCAAGATTATTTGGAAAACTCCTGAGTTTTATGTACACTTACAGCTTGATGAAGAGAGCTTTGCTGAGTAAGTCCAAGGACCTCGCCACTGTCTTGTGTGATTTTTAGTCAAAAACATCCCAGAGGAAATACCTTTAAGAGCAAATGAGGAATTGTTTCCCCTTTCCCTGGTGACTAACATTGAAGGTTATCGACAGAGGTTTTCTTCTGGATCCCTTTTTGTCACCCATCTCCAATGCCACTCCTTCAGCTGACCTGTGAAGATTTCCTATGTGCTTTGGGCAAAACCTGATAACTTCAATCCCAGCTGCATTAAGTGGCAGCCCCCAGGTAAATTATAACTATGTCTTCTAAAGGTCCCAAGTGTGTCACATTTCCTGCATTTTTTGAGAGCTCTATGAGTTTCAGAGTGAGCTGCCACACCTCTTACCTGTGAGAGCAGCAAGTTGTCCCAGGCATCCTCACAGCTCAGCCTTTCCTGATGAGCTAACCTTGGTAGAATTTATTATGGGCCTCGGGAGAAACTAATTGCCTTAATTACATTGAGAATTTAACTTAGCATAGCTAATTTGTCCCGTGTAATTTGGCAAGTCTCCTACTCGCCTTCTCTCTGTCAGCAGATGGGTGGAGGCAGGACCTCCAGCAAAGTCATGGTGAAAGGAGGGGGGGTCATCTCTTCCTCCCGTTTGTACATCTGGATGAGGAAGAGGATGATTTACTATCCCCACCCCAAACTCCTATTGAAATGAACAATCCCTTTCCTCACAAAGGGCTGGTGATTCTGCTGCATATTTAACTGCAATGGCAATATGGGCAGCTGCATGGCTGAAGATGTAAGACTTTTAACATGATTGAGCTAATTGCTTGCAGAGGGAAAGAAACAGAAAGGAGCTATAAAAAGGTATTCAATATTTGAAAATCAGATTTCCCCCCCACCCCCACCAACTAATACCATTTGCAGAGCTTTAAATGCCAGGTGGAACATAAATTAACTATTCTTCCCTGTAAGCATGTGCATTTTCTGTCTTCTATTAAATGTTTTCTCCACCGTTGGTCCATGCTGATGAACAGTAAAATGCAGCACATACAGGTGGGCAAAAAGAGTGTGTATTTTAATTAGCTGCAGTTAGTAACTAACTGCTGATGTTGTATTCAACCTTGCAATTTTCTAATCCTGAGACACTGACTAAGTGCAAAGTTAACTCCTCTTTTGTAATTAGCAGGGCCAGTAGCTGGTTAAAGTCAAAGGAAAGATTCCCATTAACTTTAGTGGTCTGTGAATCAAGCTCTTGATATATATAGAAGGCCCCTGAAAACAAAGTTTTATTTTTTAATGTATTGTCTCATTTGTTGAATAGCATGGCTTGCTGCCCAGTGTTATGGCAGTTCACAATGACTATTCTTCCCACCCATTCTCCTTCTCCTCCTTCAATTAATCAGTGATGGATCGAATTCAAATGCTTTGGAAGTTCTGTCTGGTTTTGATGTGATGGTACATAAAAATATCTACAAAGTAGTTATTAGGGTGCTTGGTGTGGCTGCATTTGTCCTGGGGAAACCTCCCCCTCCTCTCCAAGAGCAGCAGCACATTTTGTGGGAAGGTTGGCAGCTCTACAAGGTCTTCTTTGAGGCGGGCTCCACTCCCTCTGCCCCAGTGGTACATCCATCATTTTTGGTTTTCCTTTCCAAAATGCTTTGCACAAAAGTCACTTCCTTGTTTCACATTACTCCATGCTTTGTGAATTCAAAATGAAACATGCTGTGCACCAGATCTGTATCTGGTGTAAATCAGCATCATCCTGCTGCTCTCAGTGGAGCTACAAAATTTCCTATCCCTGGAGGATCTTGCCCATGAACTTTCTGCACAAAGAGGTGGCTTTGGTGGGAGTGAAAAAGCCTCTATGTGTTTTGGGAAGAGATGCAAGCAGGAACAGCAAAATGGAAAATGTCACCTAAACAGTAAGGTGTTTAACTTCACAGATATCAACATCTCTGTTCTGTCTAATTAAATAATTCCGGATGTTGGGGTTTTTTTCTCTGACAACTCTCATATTGTCCATTGCTGGGTACTAGAAAATAAAAGGACCAGACTGATGAGAGCTCAATTCATATCACAAAATAACCCTTTATAAACATATCCTTTGCATGCCCACCTCCTTCTACAACTCACCACCCCAAGCACCTTTTTAAAAAGTTGCTCAAAGGTTATTCAAGGATGCGTCTGGTTGGCTTTGCAGCATTTGCCACTTGCTGGGCCAAAAGTGACAAAGGGGATTTCAATGTGCTGCTTTTAACATGGTGACACTGCCTTTAATTTAGCCTAAGTGATTATACATGTTCGACTGTCAAATCACTGTTGTGGAGCTTTTGTGGTTGGGGGCTTGTTTTATCAAAGAATTCTGCTGAAGCCCTTCCAAACCAGAACTCCCATGGGTATGATTATATTGTATTTTCATTATATAAACTTTATTTTTAAGACTGAAAACATATGAAATGATTATGGGAATGTGCGTTTTCTGCACGGCGCCCGCCACGTACTTGTGGGGGGGGGGAGTTTATAACACAGACCAAATGTTGCCACCGACACACAGGTACAAGATGCATCCACGTGGCTCATAAAACTAATGATGGGATAGAGGGGTCTGAAAATACTGGCAGTCGAACTTCAGATTAAAAGAAAACCCTTATTTCGCATCAAATGTCACCTGCCTGATACTCTGTGGGAGTAGATCCCAAAGATTCAGAGCCTGCAGTTGAACTGTACTTGTACAGCCAGTTTAGGTGCTTCCAAGATATCTTTCAAATTGACACTTAAAAAAATCTTACTGCTTCATTAATATGTTTGATTGGTGCAAATGCATCTCAGTTAGAGACCTGTTTTGTCCTGGGACATCTATTTTGGTGTTTTTCCCCAAAATTGTACATTTGGGATTATGTCCTTAGTTTAATGTCACTGTCTTCTGTCGCAACTCAACAAGGACCTAATTTCAGTCTGAACAGGTGCCTCAGAGACCAGCATTTTAAGAGATCTGCAACAGAATATTGTTAAAGGCAGGACCCAGAATTATATCCAAGAGCAAGGTCTGTCTGGGAGGGATGATCTGTGTAAATTCTCAGTAAGTTGTCATCACCATCATGTCCACAGTCCATATTCATTCATATAGATTCATAGATTTTTTTTATTATTATTTACAAGGTTTTAAGCATTGTCCTCACGTCATAAATGAGTAACTGAGTCACCACACAGATTTAACAATTTACCAAGTACATAGTAAGCGTGTCCACATAATTCAGCACTTGAATTCAACTCTCCTGCACCTTTATTCCATTGCCCTAAATAATAAACTGTCCTTTATTTCAAATATCTTTGGTAGATCGCTATCTAATCCAGGGGGTTTTTCTGTCTGCCTCAGTAACTTTTGCTTGGTGGTTCTTCGCAAAACAATCTTCAAAAGAAATCAAGACTCTAAAGGGCACGTCGTGAAAGCAAACCATTTCTTATGTATCTATATATTTAGATAGAAGTACATGGAAACACACACATAGGGAGTGAGAGAGACACACAGAGCAAACTAAAGGACACATCCATCATCAGAGCAATCTGTGAGTCACCTAAGATAAATGCTAACTCTTTCAAGGCAATCCTATACAATAGATCCATAAACAATATCTTCAGTTTCTGGCTGGGAACTTAGACCCAGTCATTCACAAGCTAAAAAAATAGGTCAAAGAATAATGGTGATAACTTGCCTTATCATCAAGCACTCTGTGTGTGTGTGTGACCGTTGTGGGGTGTAAACTACCAACAAACACCCTCACGTGGGCTCTGAGCCTTCTGTGGGGGTGACAGCACAGAAATCATCGATGTTACAGTGCTGCAAACCTGACCGGAAAATTAGGAACGGGGTTTAAAAGAAAAACCCTCTTATTGTTTTGCATGACTTACAAGTTAAGATATAACAAACTTATAAATGCAGGAAAAACTGCCTGAGTGAAACACAGGGCTTCTTGAGGAGTCACCTGCAGACAGTTTTGCACCTCAGTGTAGCAAATTCCTGCATTCTCCAAGCCCCTAGCCTGAGTCACTTTGAGCTCTCTAGGATAGGGAAAGTTTGGAAGCTGATGAATCACTGTGGAGCAGTAATGTGCATTTCCACAATCTTCACTTTGAGGAACGTCCATTCAACCTCTAAGCTAAGGACCACTGGACAAGGGTGCAGATGGAATGTGGTTTCCACATTTGGAGGCACACTGTGATCAGTCTGTTCTCTTAAGTGTGTTTGTGTTTGAGGGACGTTGCATGCAGGCTGTCTCCTCAGTGGCACGTTAAACTCTGCTCTCCGAAGTGTGCAAGAGGCGAGGTAGTGGAGGAGGAGGACAAGAATCCAAAACAATGAAAAAGCTGCAAAATACATTTCTTTAGGAACACCAAATTTTCAAGACTTTAAGAGCCTTTCTCATTTGAAGGAAGAATAACAAACTCTGCTAGTTCATCCAAACTCACCACAAATTATTAAGAGTTTAGGGGGTCTGGAGTCATAAAACCAGATACAGTGTTTCCCAGCATCTCCACAATGAATATAATTTTCCAGGGCATCATGTGTTCAAACACTGAAATCTCTCAAAATATTTGCAGATGATGTTTGTAATTTTCAAAGCTCTACTAATCTTGCATCTTCTCCTTCCCTGTTCCTGTGGCTCCATGTGCCCGCTGACATATCCTGTCACCATTGTCAGTTAAAATTTGCCGTTCATAGTCTCAGCAATCGTTTTTGGGTATAAGGGAGGAGTTTGCCCGCGTACTGTGGCATGGCATTTAGGCTTGGCTCTCATTGTCTGCTTATTCCTACTGGAGACAATCGGTCCACATTAGGTGTTCTGCAGATCCACTACTGCAGTTTCTTATCATTTCTAGAGAGATTAGAGCTAGAAACTTAAACTGGTTCGAAGACAACACAGAATTACCCTTAGCTTTTCTCCCAAGCTCATGTAAACAACTTCTCCACTCCCAAAATAACTCCCGAACTACCTTTCCCCCTCCTCATACTTGTGTATTCCTCCGCACTTCCTGATCTTGGCGGGGATATTTCAGAAATAGCTCTTACAATGGTGTTTCCACTCTGAAAGAGGAAACGCTGGGTGGGAGGAGTTATGAAAGGAACGGAGAGGAAGCAAAGCTGTTTTCACACCATCTCAAGCTGCACTTTTACAGCAAGTAAGTGGAAATGCACGTGGGGTGAAGTTTGCCGTTGTGAGCCATCAGAGCCCCATCCCAGCGCAAGGCCGAGGAGGGAATGTGCAGAGCCCGGAGCGTGTGTGGCTCCTTGCATCACTCAGCACAGCTGACGCTGACAGGCAGCTCTAAACTGTTGAACAAACTGAATGAATCAAGGTCAGGGCAGAGTCAGCAGCGTCCCTCCCTCCCTCCTTCCCTCCCTCCCTCCCTCCACGGCTCCCGGGAACACGAAAGGTGCTGCCCGGACGGCTCCTCAGCGCGGAGCAGCCGGACAGGAGGAGCTGCTCCGTCACGCGTTTTGTCAGCGATCCAAGATTTTAATCCTGAACTTTTCCACGAAACCAATAGCTGTAGTTTTCTGGCTCCGGCCCGCTGGAGCGCTTGGCCGGGGCTATGGGAATGCGATGTCAAGGCAGCCTGTCCGTGGATTGGGATTGCTTTCCATGCGTCTCCACCTGCTGGCTGGCATTTCACTAATTGCAGCCGCCCGCGGAGATGACAAGAGGGGTTTTGGAAGCAGCGAGCTTACGTGGGAAACAGTAGCGCAGCTTCACAAGAAGATGAGCAAATAAGCAAGACCGGAGAGGTTATTTTCTAATTTGACAAAGAGCAACATCCTACACCACAGGTGACAGGTAGAAGGCCACCGAGATTTTTATATTTTTTTTTTACACTTCAAGCTTTTGAATTTTTGAAGCCCCACTTGAGAAGATAGGCAGTAAGAAAGATTTTTTTGGAGGGAACTCATAACGTGTGGGACCCACAGCGTTTTGTTTCCCGACCAAAACCAGATGCTAAGGATGTTAACGTGCTTTCATCGACACAGTGAAAGAGGGAAATTGTTTATTAATATCTGGAAGCATGAGCATTCTGGGGCCCACAGCTTAGTTGCTGTGTGGTTAGGAAAGCAGTTACTTAGCAAATGCAGGCAGGCAGCTGTTTCAAATGGAAAGGAATAGAAATGATTAATGACTTCTATGCTTTAAAGAAATGAACCCACAGGATTTCTTTCTTCTACTGTGCTGTCCCACTTGGCCATTTCTGTCATGCGCCCTGGGACTTTCTTTGGAAGTTTTCAATGGTCTGTCGTGAACTGCTCTTTAGAAACTTACTGGACCAGATCTGGAGCCAGACAGATGCCAGCTGTGGATCTGATCCATTTGTACATACATTTACAGGCTCTGAGCACAGACTATCAACACTTGATATTCCCTGAACTTTGTCCTGCAACAGCAATAGTATATCTTGCTTTCAGACACTGCAGTGATGAGCACAGTATTAACTCCTATTTAGACAGCAGGATCAGTGTCACCTTTTCCCTTTTGCAGCCGTGTTTTATCCAGGCTACATTACACAACATAGAAGGCAAGGGGCACTCACAGGAACTGAAACAATACAAGGAATGAACCCTTCCTTTGTTAGTCATGTCAGATATCAGTAGGGAATATTGGTATTTTACCATCTTCTGCACTTCCAGCAATGTTTTTTATCACTGCAAACCATTCACTCTATCATCTGTTTCTCAGGGGTGCTTCCACTCAGGTTCTCAGGTCTCCTGTGCACAGCATCAGAAGGTGGCAAAGGTTAAAAAGAGAATGAGGAAGAAAAAGAGGAATATGGAGAAAAGAAAAAGGAAGGTTATGCAAAACACAGATAATGTTTTCACTGAACTGTTCACAGTGAAACATGCAGCCAATTTTATGATATTATTTACCAGGGAGAAAAAGTTCTCTGACTTGACTCCATGGAATTATTTTGAATTTACTTCTATTCAAAAGGGTACATAATTTGATCCACTGACGGTTCTTTTGCCATTTTTTTTTTTGATGATGTGTTCAGAACTGCTGAAACATGAAACGTGAATGTTTGCTCTTCCAAAGTATTATCCCATTTCAAAGGCTGTGTTCCATATCACTAAACACTGAGAAGGTTTTAAAGGTGCCCATTGCATATCTGTACAATTAAACACGGCTAAGCACATTTATTACATACCTATTCAAGCAACATTCCTGGTAGGTCAGTATATTCAGTTTTTGTTAGCACTGGAGATCTGACTAAATCAGCAGCTATGTGAACTCAAAACCACGGAGTAATTTAGGAGGTGTATGAGTTGAATACATCCTGAATGTGTCTAATAGCTTGGCTAAGCACAGGCATGCAGCTAAAGGCAGTTCTCAGGCATTACTCTAAGATGCAGCAGGACTGGAAGATGATATGTCCTTGTCCATGAGTATATCGCTCTCATATCATTGTCTCAACAAGGGAAGTTATCTCCTACCTGGGGCAACAATGTGCACTGGGACACAATTAGCCTGCTGTCTGATGATATTAAAGAATTAGCCACATAAGGCCTTCTCACAGAGTTGTCAAAAAGGCTCAGGAGATTATTTGAACCAAGCCTGTTTAAAATGCCTGAATAAACTGACGCAAAATAAAAGTGATTTTTGCAGGTTTGAACTGCAGGCTTCCTTCCCATCATTTATTTCCACTGTAAGAATAAAGACCAGCTCAAATGAAAAGTGTTTCTCTCTGTTGATCTCTGTCAGGTGCCCAGGTGAATTAGCTCTGATGCCATTCAAAGCTCACAGTATAAGGATGAGCTTTATACAAGTCACAAATCACAAACATGGAGGTATAAATCCAGCTCTATGTTCAGTCCACTTTGCTGAAAGCAGAAGTTGGTCCAATTGCCTGAGTCTCCTTTCACAGGCTATTTTTGAGACTGATATAACTCAGGCAGGAAGTGTGAGTGTGTGTGTATCTCTGTGTGTGTATCTGTGCTGCTGAGCACCAGATGAGGGCCAGATCTGTTTTCTGAACTCAATTCTCATTCTTGGTTTTGGTTTTTTGCTGGTTTTTTGGTTGGTTTTTTTTTCTTTAACTGCAAAATGCTTCCTGAAAACTTCTCCCTGGTAATCTTAAAGGGTTTAGGAACAAGCACTGAGGTCTTGTTCCTACCTGGATCATCTGGCTGATGTGCATATGGATAAATTCCTCTCTTGTTTTCCTGCCCCCTTTTATCTTTCAGACCAGTGCATCACATAAGTACTTTGTATGTGCTCTCATTTGGCATTGTCTCAGTTAACATACTATTTTACTGTCATATTACAAAGTCTTTTAAAATTGTGCTCAGTTGAAGATCCCTCCACAGTACAGTATTTCTGCTTTGCATATTCAAAAGAAGGCTGCGAATTTTATGTTTTTCCCCAAAGCACGCTGATGCAGAGCAGAATGTCAGGCAGGTGAATGGCCATGTGCATCATCTGCAAACAGATCATACAGCAGCTGATGTTCTCAGGCCTTACAGTTGCACCACCAGTGAAGAAACAGTGATTTTGAGCATTTCACTATGAACACCCTAATTAGTGTATCTGTTTGGGTAAGAAAAGTGTTGCCTGCAAATCCTTTGCCAGGCTCTTAGGATAAAATAAAAATCAGAGGGAAGCTGAGAGGCAATTCCGGTGAGCTGTGCATGAGCTTGATAGCAACTACATCTCATTGAATGAAAGACTATGAAGACAGAGGAAGAAAATCAGCATGATAACAGAAAACAAATTATAAAACTACCCAACACTTCGTGCATTGCTCTTGGTATTGACATAAATGATTCCTGAGTGATAGGCAGCGGTGTACACCCCTGCAAAGTGACTGGCAACCCAGTGTCAGTGGCTGTGAGGTGAGTGCTCACAGTGAAACCCACCCAGGGCTCGAGTGGTCCCTGTCTCACTTGGGCAAAGTGCCCTTTCCCAGGTTAGTGACACCCTGGTTCTGGCACAGACATTTATCCCTCTTCTTTCTGTCCTGCAAGATGAGGCTTGTAAGCATAAGGGGAGAAGTAAGCCTTAGTCTAGCAGCACAAATACTGAAGTAACTTACATCCCTGGCTGGAACAAGGAGGAACTGTGGAAGGAATTGCAGCTCTGTGAGTCATACTTCCTCCTTGGAGTTTCTCTTGGAGTAGTGCAGCTCTGAACCATGCCTTAGGCTGACACTAGAGTTAAGCTGGTCCATCCTCTTATCCACAAAGTGATAGGGAGAGAAAGAGAAAAGGAAAGACAGTAAGACACTAGATTATCATACCCTCAAATCTCCCAATTGCAGCTCTAAATATAGCCAAACAAGTAAAAATCTGTTTCTGGAAACAGTACAACTATTTAGCTCCCAACCCTTCAAACAACATATATGAAAAAAAAAACCCCAACCCTAAAACAAAAACAAAAACCAAAACCCAAAAAAACCCCAACCAGTTCTCTCCCAACCGAGATCCTGTACGTGGAGCCATGTTAAGCACATTCTGATCTCCAGCCAACAAGCAAAAAAATTCCCAAATGCCACACCTATCCAGGGTGTGACTAGAGACTATCAACTAGTTTATATTTGCACTTTGATATACAGCACATGCTTAACATCATATGGTGTATCCTTGGAAAAAAAATAGCAACAAGTTTGAACACAGAAATTGTGTTAGATTAGGAGGCCAGAATAAATAAGAGCCAGTGAGTTGCAGAATGACTTGAGGTAGCGTATAAGATCTCATCTTGAGGAGTAACATGAAGGCAGCACGTTGCAGATGAAACACATAACGAAGAGACATTCCAAGCTTCTCATTTGAGAAAAAGATTACAAATAAAATAGGCTCGGGCATGCCAAGTTTAAAATCTTTGATATGGAAATGCAGTAATGGTTAAATGAAACGGGCTGAAAATCTATTTATCAACAGTCTGTAATGCCTACTTGGAGCGTCCCATGAGAAAAGCAAATAAGGAGCAGTAGGAGAATATACAGACACTGTTAAAAGGTTTACATACCTCCTGCTTTCATACCTCAAGATATAGCCCTTCACCTCAACCAGAGATTTTGAGAAGTTTAAAAGTTAGTGTGAAAACACACCTCAAAGGATTCAGGAAACATGCCCTGAGACCCAGGTTTTCAGGAGTCACCTCCCATGTTCAGCCTGAGGTATATTTAAAAGGGCCTGATCTCTAGACAGTGAAAAGGAGCCGTCTGGCATCAGGCCCCCTATGTGAGCATCCTGGATTGATATCCCCAAGCAGCCTCTCCACTGCTCATTTCTGAAAGCCTCAACCTCTTCTCCGAGGGGGCTCCACAAGGTTTGTATTCATGAAAATAAAAAAATAAAAAAAAAAAAAAATCTGGGAAAGACCACCGGATCGTGCTCCATGTGACACCACCCCACTTCAATGAGCTCCACTCATCCCACCGAACACAGGATTTGGCCCGTTACTGTTACCTCGGGATCGTTTCCCTTTGTATCCACACTGGTCCTCTATTCCATTATTGCCAATGGGCATGTAAGTCATTGCTGCGCCCGACATGTGAATCACAAATGCAAGTGCCATGGAAATTAAACTCCTTGACCTGCTCCCATTTTCCCCTTTGATGTCATTCTGAATAGGCATTTTTGACTGGAGCATAGTTTTAATTTTGAGAGCTGGCAAGACAGCCACAACCTTCTCTGCAAGGAAGTTCGCTGGAGAATTCTTTGTTGTTCTTCCCGAATTAACTTTCCTAAAGAAAGGGTGTCTCAGCAAACAGCGCTGCAGAAGGCCCGGGCTCTGTTTGCACCGTGTTCAAAATGCAGGAAACAGAAAACAGCCACTGTGTTCCTGTTTTCTCACCAGCAAATGCCCAGTCCCAACTGTGTCAGCCTGAGCAAGTTGCATAATTTCCATTAATATGACACGGAGCTGAAAATGGGAAATATTTTTCATTCATTGCTCAGGACTTCTCTTCACAGTGGCAATCTGGATTTAGGGTGGCCACGGCCACGTGCAACTCACGGGGCAGCCGCGTGCCCCAGGTGTGAGCACCAAACATCCAGAGGGGAGCTGGGACAGGCAGAGGTGTTGGGGCCTGAAGCCACCTTCGAGCAGGAGCTCGGGGAACATGGGAGAGGAGCAGCCAAGCAAATGCCCCTAATTCCAAGGCATGAGAGCCAGAAAGATCCCCTGGGAGCCAGAGCTCTGGTCTCCTCCGTGCTTGTTGCTCACCACTGTAAATCAGGGGCTGCTGCTGTCTCAGGGCTCCCACTGGCAAAAGGCTGGGCAATCTGCAAGGGATCCAGGACCAATATTAGATTTCCATTTGAAATCGTGCAGTATTTTGCTGAAACACTGTTGTGGCGCCTGTTTTGAAACTACAGCTTCCCATCTCGCTCTTGCTGACCTGTTTAAAATAATAAAAACAGAAAGCTCTCCAAGATGGATGACACTGGGGCTGGGGATCAAAACCTCACTTGTGTTTCTAAAGGCTTTTTCCATGGTAGGAAACCTGGTTCTTGCATTCATCAAACACAGAAGACTATTTTCTTTCTTCACTTTCTCAGCCAGCAGACATCAAAAAGGGAGATGTCTAGGCCATCTATTAGACTGCTAGTGTTTTCCTTCAGTTCACAATATGGTTCTTAAAGCTGCAGGATTTCAGGTAGATAAATATTCCAGAACTAGAAAATAAGCATGTATTCAAATTATATATCCATGCTATTTCAAGGAAAATTTAAGACATATGGCTATCTGGGAAAAAAATTATTGTTTGATGCACTGTTCTGTAATTTGTCAATTAGGCCTTTCCTGAACGTTCAGTCTGGCAAAGAAGCAGAAAACAATTTTATGGCTGGGAAGATGGCACAGACACAGTTGGAGTTCCAGATGGACTCAATGATTCACATAAAGTCATATCTTCCAGCTAAACTGCTGGAAGAAGAAATCTTCATTACCGAATCATTACGAGTAACTCCCTAGTTAAGATTACAAGAAGAGCAGACTATTTATTTTGAGCCAATTTTTCAAGCCCACTCCAACCCAAACGATAGCTGATTGACTGCAAAATGAATCTATCAAAGCCCTGGAACATGAATTTGAGGCCGTTTGGCAAAGACATGGGGATGGTACTTTCGAAACCTCATGATTTTGAGCTTTCTCCTGAGATCTGTTTGCTGCAGAAAAAGGGGGAAGGGAACCTTGAGAGCCATGCACTAGTTACATCACTGCGCTGCTTGTCTGGAGAGGAAGATGAAATTCTGGATTAAGTTGAAGCCAGCACCACTTTATCATTGGTTTTGAGAGAACCAAGGCTGACAGACAGCAGAGAGAGAAAGGTCAAAGCAAGTACCTTGAGTTTGGGTCTTTAACACTTGGAGTTGTCACTAGAGGTTCTCTCGCAAAAACAGAGTAGAGTCAACACACACTGAATACTCTGTATTTTATTTTTTTTCCCCTGGGAGATAAAAGAAGGCAGCAAGCAGCACAATTTCTGCTTCAATGACTTTATATTCTATAGGTGCAGGTTCATAATGAAGAAGAAACTAATCAGAAAAGGCTAATGGTGACAAAAGTATCTTACCCAAAGTATTTGTTATGTAACTTTGCTTTTGAGACTTCTTATCAGCTACTTTCACCTGAAAGAATGGTCTATTTCTGGATTTACAAGACCCATTTGCTACCCTTGCAATGAGATTTGTAAAGTTCTCCCTGTGGAGCTGATTTCCAGATGTACACAAAGGAGGCAAAGCTTGACTCCAGACTTGAGGAAGAATGTGTAGGAGCTCTTAAAGGAATTGAAAGCAGCCAACAGAAACGTGGATGCTCCTGGATTTGTGTGCGTTTTAGGGCCTTGAATTTTTCTGGTGAAGCATAATTTGTTAATGCAGAACAGTGGTGTGTTTCACACTGGTGAGATGGACAGGACACAGGCTCATCAAAGACATGAGAAACCGAAAGCTCTCCCTGCTATGTTCCATGCTGTGTTTGAAAAAGAAGGAATGTGGTGTAATGAAACAAGAGTCCAGAGCTGTCCTGTGCCTGAGAAGTCTTCTGGTAAAAAAAAAAAAAAGAATTTGTGCTAGAGAAAGGATGGGCAGATTTGTGAAGTGGATACTGATGTTCCCCATTTGCTTCTCAGTCCTGCCAAATAATTCTTATACAGTGTTGGGCAACACAATTCAATTTTTCTGGGCCAGCTTCTCTGACATGGAGGCAATAAAGAATGATTTCTGTCCCCAGCCCTTTGTTCCTTTTGTCTATATGAACAGCAAGCTGTTCAGCATCAGGGCTGTATCTTGGTGGATGTATTTGCAGTGCTTAGTATAGATGTCTCTCAGCCTCAGATGCGGCCTCTAGGCACAGTGGTATTACAAAAATGATTAACTGAGAACGTGTGTTTGTTTAGTTAATTGTAATAACTCCAATCAGGATATTGGATCTAATTTCAGCTTTGTGTAAGTCAGTTCACATTCATTGATCGGCCTGTTCTCTCTAAGCCTATTGCTTGTGACAATATTGGCTCACAAGCATGATGTCAACGCTCACATGGAGATTTCCATAGTTTGGTGTTGGTTTTTTTCCTGTGAAATGAGCAGGTGAGGGGATGCCTTGCTGCCTGAAAGTTAACTGACTTCAGACATATTTTAAATATACCTGATGCCAATCAATTTATGAAGATGTAGAAGGTTACGATATGACTAAACCACATCATCTTAATAACTAAGAGGTGTGTTCAGTGTGTGCTGAATCACCTCCACAGAGCCATCCTCCTACGCCTTACCTCACTGTCACAGTAAGTATCTTACTGGCACAAAAATGTATTTCATTTTCCCAGAGAAAACCGTGTCAAAGTGCAAACAAGCAGTTCAGCACCCAGTGAAGCCAAGCAGAATTATTTCTTTGATGACAAGAGGCATAAGGGTTTTGAAGACCCTTCCCGCGTCTGCTGAGCGCTTTCTCTCAAGTCCTGTGAGCATCGTCAGCCTCAGCTGTGGTTTCATATCTTAAGTCATGTTTAGCATCTCACAGTTTGCACTCCTAACATAGACATCTTTTAGATTTCTCATTTCTTTCTGCTCATATATATCTTTTCTGTTTAGTTCAGGAAGATCACTGAGAAGTTTAATCAGAGAGCGCTTAATATTAGCAGTGTTTTCCAGCAGAATGCTGTCTGTTAAGCTGAAAGAATATAGAAGCTCATCTTTGAGAGCAAGTTACCTCAATGATCAACAAAAGATTTATCACGTGGTTCCTCGTAGCATCCCATTTTGGTGTTGCATCAAACTTACCTTTCCTTCTAAAAAAAGAAAAAAAGTTCAATGAATTTTCCTCTCCAACAGCGTTCAGCAACCTTCAAGCTACACAGAGACATCAGAAGTCTTTAATGCAGGTTTTCAGAGTAAATGAAACCTTTTTTCAGTGTGGTTGCCTTTGTAATAACAGTCTTCTTATTTGTTGGATACTTATGTAACATAAGATGAAAAGACATTTTATAGCCTTCTGGCAAGAGGACTTAAAATTAACAGCATACCTGTGGCTGCCCTAAGCCAGGGAGGGAGTCATTTTCAGGCCATGGGAAAACTGCAGTTTTGCATCCTTCACTTCTTCTGGCTTGCTAGTATTCAGTATTTCCATAGACTTGTTTTTCATGAAAGCATCATCATCATGCACAAAGAGAAAAATTAAGTAATTGATTCTGATGAAAGAACAAGAGACCAAGGTGGTAAACGATAACTGTCACCCATTAGCATTTCCCCAAAGAATGTGGTGGTTTCACTTACCCTTTCATTTTGTATTTTAATGCCTGGCTGGGCTCTCACATGCCACACAGTCAATTGGCTCCCTATGCAAAACCTATTAACTGTCTGATTACCTCTGGCAAAGCAAAGCCAAACAGATGCAGTGCACATCCAGAGGTAGGAATCTTCAACATCCCGGTGGCTTTATGGGCCATATCCTGCCAACCATCCGCAGGCAGGCGGACTCCCACTGAATTTAAAGGATGTTTTACAAAGCAATCAATGGCCTTTCACACTGACTCCCTCTCAATATGCAAAAAAGGAAAACCACAAAAAGATAATGATCTGGGTTTTGATCTCACCCATACTGGGCTGACAGTAGGGTAATCCCATCGACTTCAGCTGATTTATTCCATCAATCAAACGACATTCACAGGCTTTGGGCTGGGCCTTTAAACAAATGTAAACTTGATCAGAACCAAGCCCAATCACATTCATGCCCGTTCTTGCTTTGAATATGTGCCTCCCATAGCACGTTTTCACCTGGAACCCGAATGACCTCAGCGCAAACTTTCATTATTTAACATTGAGTTGACAACTGTTTTCAAACAAGGTAATTACTCTCATTATAAACGCGGAACGCTTTTAATCCTTAAAGCAGATACAGTTTTCCCGCACATCCCCATTGATTACCAACAAATAATTTCGTCAGCGCTGCAGTCCCCGAAGTAAAGCAGCTCATGAGGACATGCTTGAGCTCGTCGGCTCGGGTATTGTTGGCTGCAGCGTGGAGCACAATGTGGCCAGCAAAACCACCCTCTGGGCAAATGCTTGGGCTACCGGCCTGTCCAGAGCACTGGGCTGCCATCCATACCTGTGCTGGCTGGTCGGGAGGCAGGGCTGGGGAGCTGGCTACGTGTGAGCTGCCCTCACCGCAGGGCAGATAAAGGCAGGGTTCATCAGCGTGGCTGAATCTGACCTTTGGCTGCATCCCAGGGCTTTCAGAGCTCGTGGAACAGCCAAAGAGCAAGGTTTTTGCTCTTCTCCAGACGCTGGAGGTGAGGGATGAGGCAGCCTCATCCCTCCAGCAGAGCATGGACGGCACAGCTTAGGTGAAGGCTATGTCAGGCCCTCGGCTGCGATCCTGCCGGGAAAAATAACTCTGCTTTCCCAAAAGCCCCGTGATGACCCCAGGTGGCCGGGACCCCGGTATCACAGTTCGAGGAAGTATGCAGCTGATTGCTCTGCTGCATCTCCTGGGGATCAGACAGACTCTCCTGCCTCAGACATGCTAATGCTCCTCTGCCTCTCCAGCATTTGGGTTGTTTGAACTTTTTCTCTCAGCAGCAACAATTACCCACAATACTGGAGATGGCAGCACTATTAGATCAGAAAATGACTCACTGCCGAACTAGCCCTGTCAAGCAAGATAAATACAATTTGGTTGTTAGCTAATCTATTTTTGTTTGTGTTCTCAATTCATCCAAGACACTGATTGCATGGCAGTCTACCACGCTGGCATTAAGTATATGCTGTTACAACGCTCTTTGCTTTGTAAGGAGAACATTTATGAATACAATAGCTGTATTTGTCTGTCAATATTACACCACTGCTGACGTACCCTGCACCAGCTCTCTGGGCCATAGCCTGTGGGATAATATTTTCTGGGTTTCCAGGAGTTAAAATTATGGAAAGGCAATATTTAAATTTAACAGCATTTAAGCAACCAGAAGTCTCATCTAAGATACGCTTCTGCTATCCGTCACCTTCATCTGCCAGCTGTTCCTTCCTCCAGCTCTACGACTGAAGTTTTGTGGCTTGATACTGTGTTGAATCAGCTTTGGAGTTTTGGGTTTAAGAAGGCTGTTTTGGGGGCCTTGTAGGATGCTTTTGCACTTCCATGCAAGAAGCTCCTAGGGGTGCTCAGCACCTCCCCCTGAGAGAATTCAGGCTTTGCATTTGAGCTACGTATTCACATTGCACTTCCTCTCACTTCGTTTTTTAGTTTTGTTTAGCACTTGTTACTTGGACTTTGGGAAGGCTATTTACAGAAATTTAAAATTTTCATCAGAAAGAAACTGGTTTGCATTTAGAAGGAGAGGAAACCACTAGTCTTAATAACGCAGAGAGAAATTTGCCTGGTTGGCAAATCCATTACCAATTGCCAAACTTTGCCAAACAGTAAATAGGCAAAGGTGCATGGTAAAAAGGAGGTGAAAAGCATCATAAAACATGCTATCTCTCTCTATGTTAACTTAATATCAAGTAAGCTGACATATCAGATAAGGCATTTATCAACTGTCACATTTTATGAAAGTCTTACAGATTCAAGTAAAAGATCTTGCTTCAATCACTTTATGATCAAGTCTCTTTCCAAGAATCAGGGAGAGATAACAGATTATTTGTGTAGGCTGAGAAAAAAACTGTGGCTTTGCAGAGCTCCATCATACATATAACAGGACTCCGACAATCAAGATTTCTGCTGCTTTTCCTAAACTTGACTACAACATGTGTGGAAAAGACTGAAACAAATATATTAGCAATGCATTTACAGTGCTCTGGAACCCAGATAGCCGTGGATATTTTCCAGGAGAGGCACGAAGACACCCTTACTCTCCATCATTGTGTTTGCCCTCTGCTGTGGTCCTTTGGGTCCGCCCTTGCATTTTTACTGATTGTGGGAAACTCTTGCAGACCCCCTACTGGTTAATCATGATGGGTTAAACAAGCTGTTAAGTGATGTGGGAAACCATTGCAAAGATACTTAGCTGGGACTGTGAGGCTGTGCTGTGTGTCTAAGCTCTCTCCATCTGATAGTCCTATCCTTTGGGAAGGGCTGTGTGGGAGCCTGTGGCTCCTGTCAGCCCGAGCTGATGGTTCATACCGCATTTCACATGCAGATGATCCTGCCTCCTAGATTTAACCCCTAGGCTAGGCAAGACCCAGAGGATGGGGTGAAAATGAGTGAAGCAACTTGTATTTTCCCGCTTGAGTACACAGCACTGCATTGTGCTGCTTGTCAGCTACACTCTGAGACAATAGCTAATTTTCCCCACGGATAGCATAAGATGTTATCGTCATTATCATTACTATTATTATGTGATATCATTTAAACGAGTCCAAAATTGCATACCTGGGTGTAATTCCATCTGCCTCTTGATCAGCTGAGCCAGACAGATGAGAGAACTATGCCATGGGTGAAGCCAGGGCCCCGAGCAGGATGGGCTCCATCAGCTTGGAAACAAAGGTGGCAGAGAGGGTTTCTAAACGCTCTTCTTCAGAAGGGCAGGAAAGAAGAGCCAGCCTGAGTTGAGAATTTGGCTTTCCTAGTAAGAAGGTGCACAGGAGTACAAGACACCTGGTGTTTCCAGCCAGCTCCACTGGACTGGGGACTGGAAATGTCCAGTCCTCAGTCTGGCAGTTAAAAGACAGCACCATCTGAAACAGCCCCGCAGTGGCCACTGCCAGAGATAAAATGCTGAACTTGGCAGCTCAAAGTGGTGTAACCAGACCTGGGGCCTGATCCCTGCCTGCACTTCCTAATAGGTAAATCTTCAGAGTGACTTTTCCTGAGGGTGGCTTCTAAAAGGATGGATGCCTTAGGAGCTGCCTGTTAGGCAGGCAATGAAAACCAACATCTGGCTGGGCAGGTCTCCTCCTTAGCTTATACCATCAAAGGTCTCAGTCTATTCTGTTTTGGGACTGATTCTCAGTAGGCACTGAAAGAGGTGTGAAAGTGGGTAAAGCTTGGATTTTTAGGTGGGTTTGGGCACTGACCTGGCACTCAGAGCAGCCAGTCAGTGTCCTGAGGGGGTTTGGTCCCTCTTCACCAGTGGCCATTCCTAACTGACCCCAGCCACCAAATCCTGCTCAGGACAAAAGGAGCTGAGGTTGTCTTGCAGATCTGTGACAGCCCTCCCAAAGCAAAGCACTCTGGCCTTTCCTATGGCTGTTGATATTTCAAATAATATTTCATTGCTGTTAAATTTCTGCTGTAAGGGTAATAACCACCAGTTAAAAAATATTTGCATAGCACAGAGGGTAGGCCAGGACCAAGGGAAGCTGCACCTGCAAATTCCACACGTGGCACTTGAACCTTCACTTCTCACTGCGGGAACTGTGCTCTCAGTGGGATTTTTGTCAAGACTGGCGAGTGCTGAAGGCATTATGGGAATGGCAGAGATCTTGAAGGAGTACAGTACAACACTGCAATTATCAAAAGGGCTGATGAGTACCAAAAAGTCAGGCATGATTCAGTGAACAGCATCAGCAATGCTAGAAAAAAGCAAAGGGGTTAAAATGGCTCATGGTCAGAAGGAATCCAAGACCTCAGGGAGCAAAATCCTTCAGCCCAGCCATCATCCTCAACACCCTTTATTTCTGCAGGGAAGTCATGCTGAGATTCAAAATGTTTTCTTCTCCCGGATATCGTGTTCAGAGCTAAAATCCTCCTTGTTCATTCTGGCCCTTAAGCTTCCCCGGGACACTTTTCGCCAGAGACGGAACTGGCTCCCGTGGCTTTGGAAGAAAGGATCCTGATCCATGTACTCTGTGCTGAAGAGCTGCCCTGCCCTGCCCTGGAGCTCGCTGCAAGTTAGTGGTGCTGTGTTTGATTAGTTTGTGAAGGGCAGTGTGATCCTGTGTGAGAAAGTTTAATATGAACTGCCGGTATCAGCTGCCTGTGCTGTAGATCTGTGGTTAAAATCAGCAGTTTTGTGTGGAAGAAAATCCCAAGGATGTCTGTGTGTGGGTTCCTGGGAGCTCCAGGGAAAGCTGAGAAAGGAATCCAAGGCAGAGGATGGTAATTCTGTGATATAAATGAAACTAACACATATTTTCACCTACATTTTTGTTTCCACTGAAATATTTTCAACTGAGGAAACATCACCAAGGAAGAACATGACTTAAATTCCTCTTTATGGGGTGGGAACTGTTATAGGAAGGGAAAATCAATGCAAGACAGTTGGCCTTGATGATCCTAAAGGTCTTTTCCAACCTGAATGATTCTATGATTCTATAAAATCACACCAGCAGAGCCAGGATCAGGAGATAACAAAGAAAAAGCACACCAAAGTCCCGATTCTTTGGCACTTACAAGCTTAATTAAAGGGTAATGCAATCAAGCCGGTGATTAATCATAAACTTTTTATCAATGGAGAATGAGAGATTTTCCCCGCCAAAGGCTCCAGCTCACATTTTGCTATCACTGTAACTTCATCAGGTACATGCAGTCAATCACATGAGTCTGAAACAGCTTCATGAGAGCCCATGGAATTACACCAGAGTAAAATCAACCCAAGGAGATAATTGCAAGGTAGTAAGATCCCTTCCTTAAACTCCGGTACCTACACAGAGTCGAATAAATGGATCTGGATCCGTATTCCTGCTTGGTGATAAGAAATTTTTATGGCACAAGTAGTGCCTTGCTTTGTAGATAAGCTACATGTTCCTTAAGGACACCAAATTAATAATCCCTGAGGCAAGGGCGTGCGTTATCCTTGTTCCCAACAGCACATGGGGTGGCATGAAAGCCACTGGCAAGGGAAAGTGGTATCCCATCCTGCTGGATAATGCTCTTACTTAAATGGGAGGGAAACGGAGGGGGGCGGGGGTTGCTACAGCCAGCAAGGATAAATTGGCCAAGAGTTACGCATTCAGATTCCCATGAAAAGGAAAACAGCATCCTGCTCAACCCCTTCCTATAGGATTCCTCCTGCCACTGCCACAGCTCCACCACAGAGCTGAGCCAGTCTGTATAGGAGCATAAGCACAGCCAGGACATCACACTTGGCAGCAAATAAAGCCTGGGGTGGGAAATACCTCTAGCTCAAAGTATCTGCTGCGGGAAGAGGGTCTCTCTGTAACAAACTCCCACGCTGCGGCCTTAAACCTTAATGGTCTGTGAAAGTTATTTTGCGACGTTTGTAGCATTTGGTTTCCTTCTGACGGGACTTTATGATCTGTATTACAGGAGGATACTGTTAAGCTAATCATGTTTATAACAAATCTTTGTAATATAATAGCTCCTGGCGTTCTGAGCAAGGCACAACTTGACTTTTTCATAAATACGGAAAGAAAGAACTTCTACCAAAGTTATTTTCCTACTGCTTCCCCAAGTCCATCTGTTAGAGCAGCTAAAGATCAAGGGCCATCATTTCTTTTCTCCTACAGACTGAATGGTGGAAGAGATACTTGGCTTCCCAAGGCCTAATTCTGCACTTTTTTTATTCCTAGGGACAGCCTCTTCAGGCATTATCAACTTGCCTTTTCCTTTTTAAGGCATGCCTGCTATAACTCATGTCTGAAATGTAATTCCTTATTTCTTCTACTGATGACAGCTTAAATTATTAAAAGGAATTTTAAAGTTCTTTTTTAGGTTTCTCATTTTCATATTATTGTTATTTTCCTCTCTGCATTTTATTCAGTTCTGGTAGCACAAGGAGCCTTACTGGAGTCACTTTTTTCCTTCTGTTCATTCGACTCTGTTTGCTCTTGATGAGCAGTTAAAAGAAAAGGAAACAAAAATACAGGTAGCAAATACTCTGAAACACCAACTGCATAGACTTAAAAGAAAAACTGAATTTGCACCATAAAATTGTCAAGAAGGGCCCTTTGAGCTTGAAACAGGAGCAGATTCTTTCAAACTTTCCCAGAGAACAGCAGTGACCTTGCAGATCAGATAACCCATGGTCTACAAGAGTTCAAATATGTCATCAAGACTTTATTTTACTGCTCGATGTTCCTTGGCCTAGTTGCTTCAACCGGGCTAATTTCAGCACCCCTCCAAAGAAAACCCCCACGACCAGGACCAACGTCAGCCAAGCAGAGCTGAGGACACGGCAGGAACAAGGATAAATGAGACAGGCTGGATTTTTGCTGAGTGACTCTAATCTGATGGGTACTATATATTAAAACCGATGGAAACATTTGATTAAAAACACGCTAGATCTTTGCGCGGAGTCTTATCACAAAGCCTGTCACAGGCAGGCGGCCAAGTGCTCAGCAGCAGTACAAATGGCCATGATAGAAATCCACAGCCTTCCTTCTTCCACAGAAAACTTGCCAGAAGAATACCTGGGGTCCTCAGACCTCCACTGTCTTTAAATGTTTGCAGCGAGAGACTGACATCTGCTATCATC
Organism: Cephalopterus ornatus; assembly: GCA_013396775.1. Taxonomy (NCBI): domain Eukaryota; kingdom Metazoa; phylum Chordata; class Aves; order Passeriformes; family Cotingidae; genus Cephalopterus; species Cephalopterus ornatus. Next base: position 540,679 of record VZRE01013204.1, read on the forward strand.
ACCCTTAAAAACACAGACAGCTCTGCATCGTCTGCCCCAGCCCACGACTTCTTGGTGTATGTCCAGCAAGCCTTAACCCTCCCAAGAGGCCACATGCCTTCACATAAGGTCCTCCAAACAGCCTCCAATCTCTATGGTTTTATTCCAGAAAAACATCAGTCAGTCTTTCAGTAGGCAGTAGCTGAACCTTCACAGAGGGCCAAACAGAAGTGGTGAATCCCTAAATCCCTCTGGGGCTGGTCTCAGCAGAGCTGAGAGGCCACCAGCAGTGCTGGGGCGGTGCTTTCAGCATCTTCTGCATGACAGTAAGAAGGGTGAGCACCTCTAGACACTCCCTTGTCTTCTCTCTCCTGATTCCACTGACACATTTGCTTTTGCTGTTCCCTTCCCCCAAGTCATCACCGGGAGGATGGAAGAGCCCACAAGCACAGGAAATAAATGCATCCCAGTCAGCGTGAGAACTGCTCCCCTTTAATTCTTTCTCCAACAGGCTGCAGCTTGTGAAATCAAACAGGGATTGCATGTCAGTACAAAAACTGACTCCAGCGTATCTCCGTTGATTTTAGTCCTAACTAAGACTTTTACTTTCATTTTTATGAGAAATGAATGCTTTTCAAAGTTGTTGAGGAAGTAGCTGTTCCTGTCAACAAACTGCCTTGGTTTTACTCCAGCATGGGCATTTCAGGGAAGTAAACCAGGAGAGGGCTAAACACATTTTAGCAGCAGCTACTGTCTAGACTAGTTCTGCTTTAACTTTAAACTGTACCCTTAGGCTCCAGTTCAGCAAAGTATTTAAACATATATTTGATTTTTTAGCATATGGGCAATTCCGGTGTACTCACTTATTTAAATTTAGGCACATGTTTTGAGTCTTTCCCTGAACTAGCTTCTAAATCATTCACAATTTATCCTCATTTCCATCAGTGCAAATCCTTGTGCTACACCATTTGGATTACTCCAGAAGCAGGAAAAAAATATTATTGGTACTTCTTGAGAAAGTTCTCCTGCTCTTACACTAATGTTTTGCTGAGATTCGGCTTTTTTAACCAGATCCTTCTCCAGCCTGGATTCAAAGCCAAAGCTGGGATTTGATGAAATGCTTTGGTTGGGGACAAAATATGCTCAAACTATACACAGATTTTAAAGAGGAGAGATAAGGTGGGGGCACACCTTTATCACTGTGACTCAAGGAAAACTGTAGCCACTCCCCTTTTCCAGATCCTCCCTTTCCCAGCACAATATTCTAGGAAATCACCCACATTTCAAGGCACACCACGGGGCCCACTCACACCCTGGTAGCCAGGGATGTGACACAAATTTTGCACACGTTGACTGAGCCTTAGCACTCTCTGAATAACTGGGGATGGATAAAGCCACTGAAGTCCCAAGCCAGGAATCAAGAAAACATAAATTAAAAGGGAATTTAAAATGCAATGGCATCATATATTTCATTCTGATTGTTTCCTTGAGAGTGGAAAATGGTTCTGCTACAAGCTCTAGGCTCTTCCTAGGCCAAGGTAATGTTAAGGCCATAGCAAATATCATACACTGGGGAAAAAAAGCACATCTGATCTAGTTGTGAATCAAAACTGATATTGATATTTTATTTTGACTTTTTTCACTTTAATCCCTCTGAAATGTAAAACACACTCAGAAAGATAATTCCTCTTTTTTTGTTTTTCCCTCCCCGAGAAGAAGCATCCACAGTTTAAGGCTGCAAATCTGAGCAATTTGGTAACTGATGTAAACACAAATGAAAATTAGCCAACAAAAGAAATTCAACTGAGTTAAATAGGAGGTTATTATCATGCCTTACATTCTCTTCTGTCCTTACCTGCAGCTCCAGGGAGAGTGAGTCGGGTAAGAACCAACCAGAGGCGACAAAACTGCTGACACTGTGCGCTAATCCAGACGCAGCAAAAAGAATACAAAATAAATAGTATACAAAGATGCAACTCTAGCATTATGTGTTTCCCCGAAGATATCCTGTTCCATACTCATTTTTCACCAAATTGAGCTGCACCTCAAGTAAATAAAAAAAGAAAAACACCAGTTGCCACAAGCAGCTCAAATTAAGGGCAAATATTTCTGAAGACTTCACTAAGACTATAATCTCATCTTTCAAGGTTTTCAATTCTTCATTTCCTTTAGTGGTTTATGGAAAGAAGCAGACCAGACTCCTCCAAATCTTGTCAACCTGCACCATCATATTTTTACCCATCGAACACAACTGCTGCAGATTTGAAATGGTAGCACCCTGGATCCACTCATTTGGCACACACATAAAAGTGCACATACAAACACACACACACAAGGCTAAAGGTGGTAGAAAACCCAGGCAAAGTGAGTTTATTTGATTGTAGTCATTAGTGCTGTACATTACAGGTTCAATCCTGCTCCCTTTGATGTTGGTGGTATTACTCCCATCGAATTCAAGTGCTCCGAAAAAAATGCATGAGTTTTGCAAATTTATCATTTTGTCATCTATGCTTCAGGTCAAAATTATAATCCAGTGTTTTAGACTTGGGTTTGAGCCAAATTATTTTTACTGAAGGTTCAAAGAACGCATACTTGTCCTTCAGAGAGGTGCCAATCCACGTTACCGCCGAGGAGTAACACGGTTGAGGTTTTCAGAGCGGTCTGAGGGATGCCAACATCTTGCTGGTGACCACAGCAATCTCAGCTTTCAGGGTCTCCCTGCAGCAGACATCAAGTCCCTCCTCTTTCCGGGGCCAGGACAGTGCCCACACACTTAAAAAGAGCCGGGAAAGACGTTTGGGGAGCACCAGAAGTGAAGGAGAATTTCTGGGATTGTTTGTGCTACTGAACTGAAGTGAAATACCCTAACTTCTAATACCCTAAATTCTAATCATTTACGTTATCCACTCCTCAGCTTTTAAATGAAGGTTTCTTTCTCTCCCCATCCTCACCTTCTCTCATTCATGGTGGAGAACAGTCCATAGTGAGAAAGATGTTACGTACCAAGAGGTAAGTTCTTGTTGCCACAGTTTTTCAACCAAATGCATTCAACAGAGACATTCAAGAAGTTCCAAAATGAAGTCTCAGAAACAGGACTTCACTTTAAGTCAACAGAAAGGATGAGAGAACATGGAAACAACTTAGGTGGGTGTCAGACATCGATAGGGCTTCAATTTTGAGAGCCTCTCCCTCTATCCCAAAACTAATGTACTAAGAACTGGGACCTCAAAAAAGGCGAGGCAATTACAAGGGAGCCAGGCACCTCATTTACTGAAGAAATGACCCCTAGAACTGCCACTGACTTAAACTGGAGTTAAGAAGTGCAGAGTACCCACAAAAATATGGCCTCAGGGGTTATTTGGACTGCTTTTACTCAGACGGTGTGTTGTAAAGATGCAGTGAGCAGATTCACCACTTTCAGGCAAGTGGACAAAGAGTGGACAGGGCAGTGGACTGACAGGAGAAGGGCAGTGTGTGGCTCCACGGATTTGGTTCTGCGCTCTGGGAGAGCTGGAGGACGGATGGTGGAGATAGTGACAAAAACCCTGCCAGATCTCACTGGTATTTAGACCAGGGAGGCCCAAAATAAGCTCCTCTCATCACATTTTTTTACTGCACTGAAGAGAGCACAGGGATGTGCCCTGATCCCTGCAGCCACCTCTCTGTGGAGCCAGGGAGCAAATCTGTCTCCATGGAGCTACCCCCGCAGCCCAGCCTACCTGAGAGTCTGGATCACGGTTACTGATGCATCCTTTTATGACAGAGGGAGACAAAATGTAAGAAGAAGACACTTAAGACTTTCCTGAAACAGCATTTCTGCAGTGTGTGTGATACATACTTACTGTCACTTTTTGGGAATTCTGCAAGGTACTCTGCAAAATTTGATAAGGGCTTTGCCACTCATGAGTAACGTGGAGTTACATTCCTGTAAACTCTCTGTCCCCTGCCCCAAGCACATGATCACATCACCAATCTGCCCTGTTACAGCAACCCAATCACTGCTGACTTCAGTGGGAGCAGATCTGAACCTACAATCACCACAGATCATCTCCCCGGGCTTTTTGTTTTGCAATATTGAAGAAAAGAGTGATGAAAAATAGTAACATTGCGCTTCAAAACCTACTAACAAAAGCCAATTCAACAACATACCTCTAACAGTATCTATAATGTGCCTTTAAATTGCCTTGCCATACTGCACAGAGCAAGTGTCAGTGTGGGGAATAGAGAAAATGTTCCTCTGCTACCTTGTAAATCAAGTTTTAATGCTCTGTGTGGCTAAGATGTGCTTTTTCGTGGCTCATGAATCCATATCAAACACCAGCGTCCCTGTCAGTCATTTTCATGCTTGTGTATTACCAAAACACACTGTCAGCTGAGCAAAACAGAAACTGTAGCTGCTCTTTTCAAAATCAAAATATTTTCCACTGAAACACTTTCACTTTGAGGATGTTGCTGCTTAAGGACATTGTTTACTCACCTTGTTACTGTTTCCCAGGCTTCCTTTGGTGCCTCTCCTTCCACTGGTTCACTTCTGGCATGGCTGAACAGGTTTCGCCTTGATGAAGAAAGATTTCCCTCCTTTTATTTCCCCTACCTTTAGCCATTTTGCCTCTCCTCTCCACTTTGTTACCTCCAGTATCCAGGACAAACTTGGGCTAAATTCCATTAGCTCTGGATCTGTCAGTCACACCCGTGACACCTCCTCACCTCGGGATACCCTGGCCATTCTCACCCTCCCTCCCACCCAGACTCCTGCCTCTCCCCAGCTTGGTGATGGTTCTCCCACAGAAATTTTCTGTGAGCTTTGCTTCTTCAAATTCCTCATTCCACAGGCCCCACATGGCTGCCCTGTGATTTTGGCCATGGCTGTGGTCGGCACTGGATGGAGGTAAGGGACAGCAGAACAGCTGGGGTTGGAATGGACCTCTGGAGATCACCCAGTCCAACCCCCCACAGCCCAGGCAGGGTCATCTGCAGCAGGTGGCACAGGAACGCACCCAGGTGGGTTTGGAATGTCTCCAGAGAGGGAGACTCCACACGCTCTCTGGCTAACCTGTCCCACTGCCTTGCCACCCTAAACGTAAAGAAGTTCTTCCTCATGTTTGGGTGAAACTTCCTGTGTTTTAGTTTATGGCCGCTTGCTCCTCGTCCTGTCGCTGGGCACCACTGAAAGGAGCCCGGCACCATCCTCTGGGCACCCGGCCCGGAGATATTTATATGCCTTAATGACATCCCCTCCCGGTTTTCTCCTCTCCAGACTAAACAGGCAGCCTCTCCTCATCAG
>VZRE01013204.1:552567-564851 GCA_013396775.1 Cephalopterus ornatus
ACGTCCCCTCTCCCCCCCCCCCCCCCCCTCCTCGGTGGCTGGTGGATTGGAGGAGGGCCACGCGGCACAGAGGCTTTCCTGGCACGGGACCGAGCCGCTGCCATCTGCACCCTCCTGACCACGTGCTGTGCTGGAGCCATGAGCGGGGCTGGCCTCCAAGAGATGCCGAGTAGTGGTATCCACACTTTGGAAAAAAAAAAAAAAACCTCGGTGGGACGCGCGCGCGTGGCCAGTGGCACAAATTAATGTTGTGTAGAGTTTCTTTACATGAAAAGATGGAAGAACGATTGCAGGCACTCAGAAGGACCAAAAAAAAAAAAAAAAAACACCACCAAAAAAAAACCAAACCAAAACCCACCAAAATTTATTTACTGCAAGGCCTAAAGATAGAACAACCAGGCCATAAAGGAGAAATTTATAAGCACTGGCGTTGCTCTTCATCTTGGGCCTAACATCAGCATAACAGGTTAGATTGCCTGGAATAATGCTCGGTGTTAGGAGCACCGCAACCTCCGAGCAGCCTTCAAACCACCGGCAGGCGGCATTTTGGGAAAATCAATTGTAACTCTCCATGTAACTCTCAAATGTAACTCTGCCAGGTCCTACCAGATAAGGCTGTGGAGGCTCTGAAGGTGTGATTTGCTAAGTGTGAAGCTTCCTCGGCCGTTAGGTAAAAAGAGCAGCCACCCGGCCTCCCCTTTGGATATGGGGATGTTTAACCTGGGTCGTTGTGTTGGCAATGACAGGGATGAAAACAAGGGTAGTTCAAAGGTTGGAGACTCGCTAAGAGTCCAGTACTTTGATCTACTGTCGGTGTTGTTATGTTTCTTTTAGGAAGCACATCCAGAGCCCTTATTTAACACTGCTACACACCACAGCTGGAGAATGGATCAGTAAATGAGGACCATGTTCTGGGAGTTTTACTTAGCTTTTTAACACAAAAACCCAGCGCTGAGCTCACCAGAGTTGAGGCCCTCTTCAGCTCCCTACTGAAGTTGGGAGTACTGCCTGGGGAAGCAGCGCTCAGGAAGGCTGCCACTAGGCTCTGTGTTTTTATTGTTATTTTTGGATGTCAGGAATTCCTCTTACCTTTTTGCTTTCCTCATGCCTTCTTTGTTGGCTAGTGAAGATCACATGTGGCTTAAGCAGCATCTGGACTTTGCTTTGCTGTTGCTGGGTTGTGTTGTGTTTCCCCTTGCCAAAATGAACCGAGATGGACTGCAAATGCGTTGTGCTGCCTGGATGCTGTGGGGCCCAATCCAAAGTCCACTGGAAACACTGACACTTGCTTAAGTGGCCTCAGGGGCAAGTGCAAGTCTATCCTTTGCCTGTGTCCTCTTCTGTAAAGGAGGTTCTCCTAAGAAGAGACTGCAGAACAATGCTTGCTTAGAAAATAAAGCCTGGGCCAGTTGGCTTAACAAGGTGAAGGCTGTGGAAGTGTTTGCAGATGAGTGTTGTATGTGTTTGCTCCAGAAAGAGAAGGTTATGCTGCAAGGTGAAGTTGAGGGGAATTCCTTTTAAGCTCCCTCTTCAGTTGTCTGGCTAGTAGAAGTGGATTTGTTTGATTTGGTTTGGTTTTGAAAAATCCATTTTCACCAAAGGATGTCTTTGTGCTGTGGTAGGTTCAGGAGAAAAAGCAAAAAAAAAAAAAAAAAAAAAAAAAAAAAAAAAAAAAAAAAAAAAAAAAAAAAAAGTAAAAAAGAAAAGAAAAGAAAAGAAAAGAAAAGAAAAAAATTACCAGGGGTTGTTTGAAGTTAACACATAATTGAGCTTAATGAATGGGGCTTTGGCATGGCCGAGCAAGGCAGGGAGAGCTCAAAAGGAAGCAGGCCTCTTTTGGCCCAAGTTAAGACCAGTGTTGAGGGAGAACTGCAGCTCTATACAAGCATAACAATGAATAGCAACAAATATTGGAGCTTCATCATTTCATTATGTTCCTCTGGTTATCAAAACATACCATATTATTATTATTATTATTATTGCTATTATTATTGTTGTTACTTCGCCCCTCTCTGAAAGGTCCCCCCTTTGAAACAAGCGCGTTACAATTCTCCTATTCTCCGGCCTTTATAAAATTGGAAGTCTCAAGGTATGTGACCAGTTGGAACCTGTTGCATCTTGCAGCAAGTGATTTATGTTCGCAGTTTTGATTTGCCTCAATGAAAAGATTTTCATTCATAGCCCCCAGCTCTCCAGACGGATGGAATTGCTGCTCCATTTAAAAAGGAAAAGGGGTGACTCGCCTTGTTAGGAATTTTTTTTAAAGCGCTGCAGCGCCTATATGCCTGCTTTGTCCTCCCTTCAGGGTGGCTGGCATTCTTCTCTCTCCTCCCCCTCCTCTCTCTCTCTCTCTCTCTCTTTTTAACAACGCTGAAGTTGTTTATTCTTTTTGGATGAAGTCTCAGATAGGCTACTGGGGATGTGTGCTTCAATTGATGGGGCCCCCTACCCCATTGTGGCTGTGTCAGGTCTAATTCATCTCACCGAAGCCCCCTTGTTCCTGAGCGCTCAATAGCGCAAGATGAGGCGATGGAGGCTGACAATGATGCCACACTCTTCACTTGGGGGCATCCAATTACAGGCGAGAGGGGCCCCCTGATTAATATGCTGAAATTAGTGGCCTCTGCCACAAATAATTCCTTGTTGAGTTGCAACAAAAAGGCAGTCCATGCCGCTTGTCTGGAGTGGTTATAGGGACAGACACAAACTGGTCATTTAAACTTCATTATCACTTTTCCACCTTGGAAAGAATGAGGGTGTGACTATGAATTCATGTTCTTGTTTACTGCTCCGTTTAAAAGAAGATCGCAAATATTAATCCCAAACGTGGTCCTGTCAGGACGGAGCTCATTAAACTGACACATTTTGGTCGTGTTCTGTTTGTGGAGCTTGGTAAATAGTGTCGTGAACGTGCTGCAACCCCATCTCGGTGGGATTCATGCTTGCCTGCCGAAACGCCCCGTTTCTGAGGTCTACCTGCAGCTGTGTGTCTGCATTGGGGTTAGGGACTGCCTTTGGAATGTGTCAGTAAGTGTCAATAAGCAGCCTGGAGTACTTTGGTTTTTGGGAATGACAGCAGCTTGCTAGAAGGTGGGGTGTGTTTATACCTGCCCGGAAATGGGCAGATTAGGAAAAGGGGATAAACTAAATTTATCTCAAGCACAGTAACACACATGAGGTGACTTTAGGTCGGGCTTGGCTTTTTTCCCTGGCAGTGCATCGCAAAAGTCTGGCCAGAATTCATCCTATCAGTTGTAATTTTGGAGGTTCGTAGAGCGCTGGGCGAAATGCCCCTTTAAAGGTGGGTATTGGTCAGGGCCACAATGGAGTGTCGGGGGTGTATGAATAGACTCAGACTTTTCATGGAGTCCTGAAGTCTTTAGTTTCACTGGTAAAACATTTTACACAAAAGTTATTTTATCATAATAAAGGAGATGCATGATTTAATACTTAAACTGTTCCACTGAGCCCTCTAAGCTGTCCATGCCTTTGATTTCATTCAAGGGTTTGACAGATGGTTTATATTTTTTCGACCCAGAGGAAGTTGTATTCTGATAAAAAGCTGAAGGAATGTATCTCAGGTTCTGGTGTACAATGTGGCATTTTCCTTCCTCCCTCACAAAATTCGGGCGTTTGCTTGTGTCACTCACTTCCTTTGCTTCTGATTCTCCTCCCAAGGTGTGCACTGCCACAGATCAAACACATTCCTGCTCAGCAGAGTCTTAGCATTAAAATGCGGGTTATCAATTATTAAAAAATAAACCAAACCAAACCAAAAACAAAAACAGAAACAAAAAACCAAACCAGCCTCAAAACAAAACAACAAAACGAAAAACATGCTAAATGGCAGAGATAGGCCCTTAAGGAATCCTGGGAGTGGCTTTGTGGAGAGACCTACAGCAATGCAGTCTGGAAGGGGGCCCAGCCTCTTGTCAGCATGGTGTCACATCAGAATGTAACTGATTGTCCGCCAATTCTTGGGACCCCCGTCACTTAGTTATGCCACATTTACATTAAATCCCTGTTGCCAGGATGGATGGCAGCCCCTGACAAGAGGCTAGGTTGAGACAAAGCATTTTTAAGATGAAACCGTAATTTAAATATGGATTATCTGCCTCCTGACAGGGTTAAGCAGCCTTTCTCTTTTCTTTCTTTTTGTTGATGTTGTTGTTCATTAAAGCAATATTCCTTTGAATGTCAGTGCAAAGGTTTCTGCTTTGAAGGGCCTGAGGACTCGTTATGAGAGTGCACCTAGGGTGTGATCCTGCGAAACACTTCCCGATGGGAACAGGTTTTCTCAGATGGATAGTGCCACTGACCCCAATGGCGTTATCCACATGAGCAAAGCATTTTAACATTTGAAGAATGGGGGCCCTGCTTATGATAAAAATACCTCCAAGTGATGAATGGCCTCCCAGGCTCAGTGCTAGGAAGGGCTACTCACTGCACCACAGTTGCTCATGTGGATAAGTGTTTACAGGTCCGAGCCTGTAACAGTTGGGAGCAGGAGGCACCTTTCTGCTCACAGTTTTCCCTGCCTTTTGGGATGCAACAGTTGGCAGCTGAAGCCATGCTGGTAGAAGAGTGTATGTGTATGGACAGGCTTCTCCTAAAGCAATCATTTCAGTCTTTTTTTTTTTTTTTTTTTNTTTTTCTCTCTTTTTTTTTTTTTTCTCTCCTTTCTTCATACAGATATTAAATTTATTTCAAACCCACCTTCCATGATCGCAGCTGGCAGTGTGGTAGCAGCTGTGCAAGGCCTGCATCTGGGGAACACTAACACTTTCCTCTCCTATCAATGCCTCACACATTTCCTATCACAAGTTATCAAATGTGATCCGGTAAGTGACTCTTTCTCTTGGTTGATCTCCTGTTTTTTTAAGAATGAACTCCCGCTCACTGCATAGTGAGCTAATTTGAGAGTAAATCTTGGTAAAAGTCAAACCACAGAGTGGGGTTTTTGAATGTGTTCTCTTGTGTCCATCCTGGTTATTCGGCTGTCATTATCTCCATTAATAATCTGCGATTACGCTGCTGCAGTGCCGCATCCAGCTCTAATGTGTGAGAGAGGCGTTATCTGACAAAGCCCTGCATCCATTCAGGACGGTGCAGGGGCTGTTTGGCTGTGGGTAATTAAAGCAGGAGTCTGTGTAAAACAAAACTTCGAGAATAAGACGAGGAAATAGTCACTGAGACCTCGTGGTATCTCTGACCTTATCTTTGACCACTCTCAAGGCCTTTTATTGTGCCAAGTGGTGTGAAAAAGCCCTTCTTAAAAGAGTTCTAATGATCTAATTTGGTTTATTACGTGCTAGACCTGCACAGTAGCTGGTATTGAATTCCTTTTTGGAGCAAATGCTTGTCCCACGACTTTCTGACAAGGTAGATGGTCCTCACAGGACTCTCATTTTGCCCTGCAGCTTCCAGGAGATGCACATCAGTAACTAGTGAGCAATAAACCTTTCATGAGTGAATGGGCCAGGAAGGGAGCCTACAAGGAAGACCTAAAGTCAATGATCCATGTCATAATGGTGTGTGAAGTTGGGGCAGAGTTGAGCTTTGTTTTGTAACAATGTGGAAGACCAATAAATAGATGCTTTAAAAAGGTTCTTGTGAGGTCTCCAAGCGCTGGACAATGAGTCCAATAAAGACAACTCTGTGGTTAGGGGCAGAATCTTTGGGATGCTGTTTAATTATTTTACATGTTGATAATTTTAAATGCATAGAGAACTGTACTAGTCCGGCCACTGCAAAACTAGGTTTGTATAACGGGACTTTGTTGAGAGGATTGAGTGATTTATGGAGAGATGAATGCATCATAACTGAATATTCACACAAGAATTATTTCACCTTTGATAGACTATGCAAAACAATTGCTGAAAAATACGATTTCTCAGCTTATTACGTTGATTACCTTAACAGTGCCTCAGTATTGAGCACGTTATTTTTGCCATTTGTATTACTGTGGCTGAAGTAATACAGTGCTGAAATGTGAAATACTATGAGAAGTTGAAATGGCTGAAATAATACGCTGCTCAGTTTGATATGTACGTGTAATGCTTTTTAGTGAACAATGCTGATATTTCAGTGTATGGGCTGGCCACTGTCCAGTGTGAGATGTTTGAAGCAGGTACCGAGGGAAAATACTAGGATTGCTATCTGTTCAGGCAGTATTTTGATTCAGACAACATTATTTAATCATTCCTGATACAGAGCATTAAAATAGAGTCTCTCACATCTTGGAGAACAGCAGCACATCCTTGTGTGACTTGGCTTAGCTAATGACACAGCTCTTTAAGAAGAAAACAAGAGTTGTTCTAGCAAGAAAGAGAATTTTTGCTTATGTCACTTTTTTATTGCCCATAGTGAGTGCAAGGCCACAGTCTGACCTGAGCTTAGATAACAGCTTTAAAAGGAAGCAACTCCCCTCCAGCTTTCAGTGCTAAATATATGCATGTGTTAGAGCACTTGGAGGCAGGAGTAAGGATTTTATATGGGATGCTACAGAAAATTAGCATCATAAAACTCTGTGTGTGTGTACATATACCGTTGTAATGGAACAAGGGAACAGCAGCTTTCACTGCAGCTGCTCTGAGCACAGAAATCTGGTGGTTTCGCACCCAACATGATTCCCCTGCAGAGAGACTTCCTCATAAGATGCACCTATGCAATCCGTGGTATCAAATGCCATTTCTATTACCCTGTTTCAGTAGCACGTGTATGAAGTGTGGTATTCCCCAGTGATGGTTCCCCTTGTCAGGCATCACAAGGGAATATGCTTTATACTGGATTGCCTTGAAATATTAAGATCCTGATAATCTGTTAGCTGGAGCAGCAGGGTCTGTTGGATTTCAGGTTACATAATTACACTTTTTTACCTTTGGTCGCAGAGAAACCTGAATCTGAAGTAAAATGAATATCACCTGATTGGAATTCCTTTATGGTTCGTGTTTACGTTGGTAGGAGTCCAATTTCCCATTTCGCCTTTGATCAGGGGTAATTAGAAGTCAGATAATCACAATTAGAAGTCTTGGGCTGTCTTCCATCATTCTATTCTTGACCCCATCATCCAAACAGATGGAATTTTACCTGACATTCATTTCCAGGACAGAAATTTGCTAAACTAGATTAGATTGGGTCTCCATGCTGTCTGTTAGTACATTGGAATTCGTCTCCTGCCTGCCCCTTCTCAGAGGCACCTTCAAACATGTGCTTGTTATCCAGGACGGGTCAGGCAGGAACAAAGCATTTCCAAGCAGTTTTTGTTGATGTTTGTTTCCTTTACTATCTGACCCTGGAGTCTGATCATGTCCACTGTGTCTTGAAGGTATTTCACCACATCAGTTAAACTAGCAAGTCTTCTTTTTGTTGTTGTTGTTGGTTTTTTTTTTTTCACCGAGGAGCTTAATTAATCCAGGAAGGGTTTATGACCTTGAACAAACTGTGGGCATTGAAAATTTGGATAGTGAAGCAGAAAAGTTGTTGGGAGAAGTTATCAGAGTAATGCCCAGGTTCTGTATCTGCTTTTCAGTGCTGAGAAGCACTGAGAATGAAAACAGCTTTGCTGAGGTTGTTCATAGCGAATTTTATATTTTGCAGATATTTTTGCTAGCTCTAATGCATTCCTGCAGGCAAACTATTTATCTAATAGTCATGTGAATAAAAAATGAACAAAGTGCCTAAAACATTCAAAAAATAGTTCTCATTCAACTGTAGCTTCAAACAGTCTGTTTGTAATAAATTGTAAAGTTTAAGTTTAAAAAAAATACAGTTACAACATGCTGCACTCTTGAGAATTTCAAAGGGGAAAAAATTCTGTGGTCAAAAAGTACCTTTAAATTGCATAGTCCTATGCAATTATTCATAACTGGACTCCAGAGGGAGAAGAATAGGTATTTATAGAAATTCTTTTGAATGGTTTTAGTTTTCAGAGCTCAAACTTGCTGTATGCAAATGGTTAGGATTAAAAAAAAAGCCCCACAAAATTCCCATCAAAACCCACCAGATAATCCACTCCCCCCACCAAAAAAAACCCCAAAAAACAACAACCCACCCCAAACTCAAAAGGGTTCATTTTGCTCTGAACATAAATTTCCTGAACATGCCACCTTGTTAAAGCAAGAATTATCCTCAGAAAGTGCCTGGATTTGTAAAACCAGAAATACCTAAACCTGTGTTGGTGTGCTCCTCTTTAACACATCTAATTCCAAGTGGGACTGAGGGACGTGGTATGGGACGGGGAGGAGTTTTTACAGTCAGGATTGATCCATCATATCTGGAGGAGGGGGACAGGACTTCACAGAGACCTTATTGTGGAGGGCAGAGGTATGCAGGAGCCAAAGGCATGATGACTTTAGGATATGAGGCGTTTCTTTTTGTCATTTAAAACGCTGTGTGTCTCTGTCAAGAGGAAATATTACACTAGGGTTTAAACCAGGAAAGGTCATAGGTTATGTGTTTTCAGTGAGCTGTAACTGATGGTCTGATCTGCTTAGAGGTAGGATTAACCTCCCTCTCTCTCAGAAAGGACTTGCAGAGAATTGTTTGCTTGGGTTTCTAATCTTATTTTACCCCAAATGCCATGTGCCCTTATTGGTGGCAGAGGAGATTCTTGTGGTAGTGGAATCAGTGAAAAGCTGGTAGATCACACAAGAAGCCTCTGAATGAAGGCAGAATTGAAACTGGGAAATAAAGAAAACAGCAGGCAGGTCACCCTCTCAGGAAAACAACATTCATTCTCAGTCATGCACATCCTAACACTTTTGACGGCAATTTATCATGGAAGACTGGGTTCACCGCAAGGGCTAACACATGTCATAGGTTAAATCAGAAAAGGCAATGCTGAAAGGAAACTTCAAAGTCCTTAATACACAGAGTTAAATATGTTGGGGGGAGAAAGCCGGCGATGTTTGTTATAAAGATAGGAGTAAACAGCTGGCTTGGAGGAGTTTTGGCAAAATATTGTGGGATTGTTTTGCCTATGTAAGGCACCGTTCCTCTATTGTTCCAACGGATGTTACGTGGCTCCATAGCTCACAGAAAGTTGGGCTAGCAGGCCTTCTCCAGTTCTAATAGCTGTGATTTATATATAACTACTCATGGAACGGTTTAATGCCTGGGGGAAGTTACCTTTCCCCACCACAGACATGATGCTCCTTGGTGCTTTATGCTTTTAATTCACAGCAAAGTCTGTGAAAGCAGCGAGGCCCTTGCACCCTCCTGAAGGCTCAGGAGGATTGTGTGCACATCCAGCTCTGAGAAAATGCTTTGGAAGTGAGGGGGGAAAAAAGATCTCACCCTGTCTGAGATGTCAAGGTGAATGTGGTAGCAAACAGAAAGCTTGGCTGCAGATGTCACTGAAAGGTTATTGGAGGAGTTTAGTGGTGCTCCTGAAAGATCTCTCCATATCGGGGTCATGCAGTCCGGTACATCGTTCTGGATGTACAGATGCTTTCAGAGTTAGGAAAGGCTTAGCCAAGCTGAGCTGCCCACTGCTGGACACAGCAGCAGCTGGCAGGAACCTTTGGGCATGTACATCCAAATGTATATACATATGGCATTTCTATCCAAGAACTTCATATTACTGGAACTTAGCCCGAGAAAATAATCACTGCTTATGGCCATCATTTCTCGCAGACTGCACTGCCAAAGCATTTCTGGGGTAAAGGTAGAAAGCACAGTTTTAGGACTTTTAGAGAACAGTTGTGCTAACAGCACAGGCAGAGAAGGTACAACATCTTCCCATGGTCCTGCCCAGCTTGGTTAAAACACGTCTCAGTGTCGTGGGGCATCCACCACATTCAACCCTAGGTCGTGGTGTGTCCGTGGGGATGCTCCCCTGGGCCATTCCATCCACAGCAGATGGCAAGAGTTGGTTGCTGAAGTCTCAATCCAGGCTGGCATCCTGCAGGAAATTGGGTGGCTCGTCCAATCCTTTCACGATTTGGCATTTCTCTTGCTCTCCCCACCCTCCTCTCGGCCTGCAGCTCTCCCAAATAACCTGATTATATTCCTCTGGTTTTTTTTTTGTTTTCGAGAAACGCTGTTTAATCTGTGACCTTACCGTGTTTCTAAAGGGCTCTTGGGTCTTTCTCTCCTTCCATCCAACCTTCTCTAGGATTGTTTACGAGCCTGCCAAGAACAGATTGAGTCCCTCCTTGAATCCAGTCTACGTCAGGCACAGCAGCACAACGTATCTTCAGAAACAAAGACTGTAGAGGACGAAGCGGACCTCTCCTGCACACCCACTGATGTGCGAGATGTGAACATTTAAGAGGACTTCTTCTTCTTCTTCTTCTTCTTCTTCTTGTTCTTCTTCTAATGGATTTGCTTGGCAAGAAAAGCAGACAAAGAAAGGGCATCTGAGAAGGAATCAGCATCAGGATCTCCCCCCCAGAAACCCTTTTCTCCAGGACATTTTTATACCAGAAGGGAAAACCAGTCTCGTTATATTTTTTTCCTTGCTCTGTCTCCCTTCCATCTGTGACTTCAAACAAACAAATAAAACAAAAAGTACCCCAAAAACTGTCTTAAAAAAAAGAAAAAAATAGTATTTGCATTACCCCCAGGGGTTTGTGCTACAAAAAATAGAGGATTTTATACAATAATAATCAACTAGTTTTTATATTAAAGTGTTCTTGTCTGTATGTTGTAAAAATAGGCATTAACACACAAAATGTCTCCAGGGGAGGTATTAGATTTGATTTCTTACATATAAAACCAACCAACCAACCATTTTTAAAGTAGAAGAGGGTTATTTTTTTTTTTTTTTTAGATAGCAAATGAAATATTCTCTTTCTTTAAAAAGCATAGCTTTAACGCAGTTCTAGGCTTTTCTGTATCTTGCTTGCTTATGCATTTAGTCACTTTATAATTCATCTGTAAATGTTTATTTTATTTCCTTAGGTTTTTTTTTTTATCCTCTTCACCTTATAAATGGTTAACGTAACCCATAAGTTAGCGTATGTTAGTATGCAGCATTATTATATGTTAATCTTTTTTTGTTTTTTGGTGCCTGTGGATTGCCTGTGCATAAGGCATTTGTAGGGTTCCAGCTGAGCATTGTTGGGAAAGGCCAATGTACTACTCACACAGTACCCTATTATAAAGAGAAACCGAAATAGTGACATAATATATTATATTTTTGTAATCTTCCTATTTTTGTAGTTACCTGTGTAAAAATGCTGGTCTGACCCCACAGATATTCAGCCTAAATATGGTCAGGTTCAATCCACAGTTTGGTCTGTTCAGTCTTTTTTTTTTTTCTTTTTTTTCTCTTTTTTTTTGTTTGTCTGTAATATTCTAAAACCATTCCATTCAAAGCACTTTCAGTCCATTAGATATAGGAATTACATTCTTTTATTGTGTGGGAATTTTTTTTTTTAATTTTTTTTTTTTTTTTAATAATGGAATGGTTTGGAAATATATAAAGTGCTTGTTGCAAACTTGGAATTGCAAAGCAAGTGCATTTAACTATGGTGTTAGAGGAGAGGTGATTTTCTTTTCCGAAGGTTGTGTTCCAGTGAGAGAAATTGCATTCACAAACTGCCAGGATATCTTCCTATCCTTTTCTATAGAAAAGTTGAAGTTTAGAATCCTTTGGTGCCAACTCATCTTTATAAATTAGGGGCCTTAAAGGTTCACATATAGGACGCATAGTTTTAAGGATTGTCGCTAGATGTTTTACAACTGAAGGTTTTTAAACACTAAAATATATAATTTATAGTTAAGGCTAAAAAGAATATTTATTGCAGAGGATGTTCGTAAGGCCAGTATGATTTGTAAATTAATGCAATCGCCCCTTTTGTTTTTAAAAAAAAAGAAGCAATCTTTCTACCCTCGATGTTGCAGTTTTAACACAGCTTATTAAAGCAAAAAGGACACGCTTCAAAGAACAAACCCAAAACCAAGCAGTGCATTTGGCCCCTTCCTTTCCATTTTCAAAAGCAGTCTAACAATGAAAAAAAAACCACGCCATAGTTAATAGATATGAAAATTGGAGTACTTGAAAGAAGTTTTTATTCCAGTATATGCCCCATTATTATTTTTTTTTTTTTGATTTAGCTACAAATAGAAAATTTGCACATCTTGGCTATGTATCTTTTTATTATTATTTTAGAAAGTAGCTGAAGGGACGTGGACATAGCTGTTGAAGTTGATGCTCGAGGAGAATGTGATGGTGAAATGTATGTGAGAAAACTGCCGCTAAGGTGTTGATTGTAAAAAAAAACAAAAAAACCAACAAAACAGCAAAAAAAAAAAGGAACAAAAAAAGGAAAAAAGAA
>VZRE01013204.1:564875-581920 GCA_013396775.1 Cephalopterus ornatus
AAAAAAGGAAAAAAAAGTTAAAAGCTACAAAAAAAAAAAAAGGAAAAAGAGAAAAGAAAAGGAGTGGATGCTCCATTTTTATTGAGCTGCTATGGATAAATTCCCAGCATGGTTTGAAAAAAAAAATTAACATTGCTTCTCTGTATCTTTGTCATTGTGTTTTGCTGCTATTTTGTGGATCAGTTTTTTTTTTTTTTGTTATACGATGTCATATACTGCCATGTTATAGGTTTTAATTTTCTCATAGAAAATTATATTATTGACAACATTTTTTTTTGTAGATTTTTTTTTTTATGTGATCAAGTTTTACTTAATGTGATTACTGCTCTATTCCAAAAAAAAAAAAGGTTCCTGTTTCACAATACCTCATACTTCAGTTTTTAACCGTGTCTAGACCAGGTTTTAATGTTCTTTACAGTGCCTCATAGTTCTACTGCAAACGGAAATGCATCGAATGGGTCTCGCGATTTGCAACTAGGTTGCATTAATTTAAGAAACAGCAGACATTTCAAGAAGATCAAGTCACGTCAAGGGTTGTTTTTTTGTTTTGTTTTGTTATGCATTTTATAAAGCTGGATTCCTTGTCTGATCTGGGGTTTATTATCATAGTAGTTTTAAGCTGTGTTATTAGCCACATTGATATATGAAAGGTGCATTATAATATAACTCTTGTGTGCCACCTGATGTGGTTTCCCCTCGGCTGGGACACATCATTTGGTATGATAGGTTATCTTCTGGAACTCTAAGTATTTTGTGTGTTTAATCTGTTATGATATACTAGGGTTTGTTTTTTTGTTTCTTTTTTTTGTTTTGTTTTGGGTTTTTTTTGGTTCATTTGTTTCCTTTTTGTTTTTTTGGTTTTTTGTTTTTTTTTAATTATAGCATAATGCTAATTTAAAAAGCCTGTAAATCTCATAAATAAGCCAGCTAACAGAGTTGTATGCTGAAGAATAATCTAGCTGTTGCCTGTATGCTGCTAAACCAAAACAGAATTAGAACTCATTTTGAGGCAAACGCAGTTAAGATCCTACATAGCGCATAAATAAAGCATTGCAATGCTACTAGCAGTCGCAGGACCCAGGAGGACTGGATACATTCTGTCCAAATTTCAGGAACATTTCTTACTGCTTACCTCATAAAAACACTTCTGTTCGCGGCATCTCTGTGTCCCTGAACCAAACCTGATACTATTGAGTTAGTGCTCGTGGGTTATATTATGTTGTTACACTGAGTGGCAGTTGTGTACTGCGGATTTCTTTTAAAATATTCTATGTACTAAAAAGGCCAAATCCAGATAAGTGGGTTCACGTGCCAACAGAGATGCTTTATTTGTCACATTTTATTATAACAATCTGTAGTAAGCAAAGCAATTCAGATTTGTACATTTTTATATTGTACTTATTGGCATCACTGGTCTGAAATGCACATTTTCACCAACAGACCTGTAACAGACAAGTTTCCAGCAAAAAAAAAAAAAAAAAAAAAAAAAAAAAAACCACAAAACAAAAATCTAGAAATAAAATTGGTAAAACCCAACATCTGCCTGTTGTCTTCTTTTAATTTTCTCCTTGAATAGCCTTTAAAATGCTGAATGGTTGTAACTACCCACTGCAGCGAGTAAACCACGTGACATTTTCTGGGTTTGACTCTGTGCTTTAATAATTTCAGTGCTGAAAACCTTTTGTTGTTATTTTAGGAAACCGTAGGCGTTTTGGGCAGTGGGCAGGTGACTGCCTCTCACAGCAACGTGTCCCTTTAAAGAAGCAAAATATTTTCTTTTTTTTTTTTTTTTGGCTGAAGACTATTTTAAACATCAAAGGGTTTTTATTTATTTATTTATTTTATTTACTCAGAGTGAAATACCCTTTGGTGGTTCTTGTCGATAAAGGGTAAAATAAAATAGGTGCTGGATGGTACAGAACACTTGTATTTTTCGTAACAGTGTAAAGTTTCATATCTTAGAAGACAGTTTGTTTTAAAAGCAGTAAGTTGACCTGCCTTCTTTTCTCATACACAGCTTTTGCATCTTACTATTGTATAGCTAAGATAACAAGGGATTAAACCTGAAAACCATAAAAGCCTACTAAAAATAAGTGAAAAATAACCAGACCCAGAAGGAGGACAAGGAGGAGAAGAAATGTTATAAAGTTAAATGAAAAAATACTATAACCTGTGTCCCAATTGACATTCCAAAATATCTGGGGATGCACATTATCAATTGTTACCAGAGCTGAACAAGGCAGAAACATTTTTAGTGGAGATGATCAAGCTTATAACCTACATATTTGACTATTTACCCTATGAAATTATTTCTGTCTTTAAAAAAATCTACATAAAAGGTCCAGTGCTTATCTCTCCTGTCACAAATTAGAAATTTAGTGTCTGCCTCTCCTGAGTTTCCCGTTGACTAAACGTCAGGTTACAACTGATTCTGTGCAGTGCGCGCAGCACAGGAAATGAAAACTGAAACTCCGGAGCTCAGATCTAACGTGTTAATGATTGTCTAGCGCAAAATAAGCTCGTCTCGGGGCAAGATGGGAAACCATCTGCATCAGAAGAATCCCAGCTGAGCTGGTGGGAGCCTGGTGGTTTCCCAGTCATTTCAGACAGAAACCTGAGCCCTGCAGCCTGCTGTGAAATCAGAGATCAGGTGGGTAAAAAGTAATATCAGTACAAGCGTGATCTGGTTTTGTTCCATTTGAAACGAGCAGCTCCCGAAAGATGACCTGAACTAGGTTCACAGGGACTTCAGACTAAGCCAAAGCTTAAACTGGACTGGGTCAGAAATGATTCATTTCCCCCAGCATACTTAAGAAAAAACAGAAAGACTTGCTTTAGTATGGCTCACCCCTCTGAGCTTAAATGGTTGAAAATTGAGTGAAGGCACACTTGGGGAACCTTGATTTCTGACAAAAATCTTCTGCTGATAAAAAAAATGATTCAGTGAGAAATGTAAACCTGTTGAACATGTTAACTAGGCTTTCCCATTCCTATCTGTTTTATAAACTCTATTAAACTAAGTGGTGTGACTTAAGTAGGTTTAAGCCCAAAGAGTCAGCTCTATTATTTACATTTTCCTTCTCCTAAACATCATCTCTAAATGCAGACTACTAAATTTGAATGTTGGGTGAACTATGCCAGTATTACTCACATTGTAAAGGGCAGAAAGACAAGAATGTAGCAAGAAAAACAATTTACTATAGGCTGTAAAAAAATATGCATGTTCAGCTAAGGCTATGCTGTAGCTTAGTAAAGGGAAAAATACTGTATTTTTTTGCAACAAAAGGAGACTGCACACAGAAAAACTTCCAACAGACCTCCCCAAAAAGTCCCCAGTTCCACTGCTGAATTCAGGCCAATTGACAATCTCGGACCTTTTATGAATACTTAAATTCACAAGCTCTTTATTAAATTCATTAGATGTAAAAACTCGTAATCCACTTACATTCGGGCACATCTGGCATTTTAAGTGATAGAAAACTCCAGAAGATGGAGGAGAAAGTGAAGGTTGGAGCTGTTGTTTTAAAAGAGTCACAGGAATGACCCACAAATGCAGGTTACACACTCTGATAAAGATGCCTGACAATGTCATTGAAAAGCCACAACAGGACAGAAGCAGTAAAGCTCTGAATTTAATTTTAATGAATTCCTTAATTTCCTTTAATGAGTTCATTTTAATGAATTCCTGTCAGCATCATTTTATGAGAACTGTATCTCTTCAGACAAAGACGGTATTTTTACCATCCCACAAATACAATTGAGCAGTACAGTAACTGCAGTGGCACGGCAAACGTAGATTCCCGTCTGGCTTTTGACTGAGTTCCACCCAATATTCCAATCAAATGATGAGAAAGGGATTGCAAATTAGTCAACTGGATTGCAGTGATTGTGAGACTTGCCAGACTTTTTTAGGGCCAAGCAGAGCAAATTTAGGAGCAGCGCAGAAGTTACCTTTTTGTTTCTTTAACGTGATAAACTTTTAAGAGTGTAAACAGAAATAAGTTTCTTGATGATCAGAGCCCTGCTTAGACCTATCCTGCTTTCTGCTTGTGTGAAGACTATGTATTAAAAAGTCTCACATTCCAGGGAAGTCACTGAATATTCACAGCCATCGTTTTCCTGAGGGCCCTCACACGGAGACGGAACCTACTGCGTGTCCGCAGCAAATCCGGAATAAGGCACGTGGGCAACGTCTCCTGATGCAGGAGCACCAACCACAATGTGTGGGCAACAGATCTGCTCCTGGGGGACACACCAGCACTCCTACTGAACTCCTGAGGCTGTTTCTAACGTCTTCGGAGCACCAATTCCCTCCCAGAACAGCCCCAAGCTTTTAGGGAGGAGTCACTGCCATGCACAGACCGGCGCAGCAACAGCTTTTTGCTTGTCTCAAGGTGCCCCTCTGGACACAGGAGGCTGTGTTAGTGGCTGCTAGAGGCCTTCCCTCTCGTGCAGAAGGAAAAAAATATAAAATCCATCTGCGTGGATTTCATCTCTCTTCTCGATTTATCTATAGCTTACGTCATTTTTCTTATTTACGGTGATATCCTTGAAGAAATGCGACGATTTGTGTTTATTTCCAATAAAAATCCACACAGTGATCCACCTCAAGAGCAGACTAGCAGTCTGCCCACTCACTAGAAGACTGCAGTAGGTAATTATTTCCCATAATACTCAAATTACATGCTGATGGCCGGGCACAGCACAATATTCCCTGAGAACGTGTCTGTCAGGGGTGAAGCCCACCCAAATGAGACCTTTACACCTGCTCAGCTCTGACTAACCCGGCAGGAAGTGGAAAGACGAAGCAGAATGAGAAACTTCATTAGGCAACAGTTGCTGAGTTCACACTTTGTAACACCTTTGGGGTGGGCGAGCAGAGGGCTACAGGAACCTTCTCCCCCACCCCAGCCACCGGCCTTAGATGGGAAAAAAGGCAGGGAATGGCCTGGGGCTGCTTGTGCTGACCAATAAAGCTGTAACTGGTTAAGAGGGTAACCCCTTGGGGTTGGAGAGAGCTCCAGGTACAGATCCCTAACACCACCAAGAACCAAAGGAACCTGTGACATTCCAGGACCTGGCACATCGACCGCCCGGAGCAGGAGACCCCTTCTGGGTCCAGGCGGTGAAGGAAGGTCTGGAGCTTTGAGTTGTGCATGGAGCACGGGCCTCCCAGGATGGAAATTGCTCCCCACTCACCCTTCCCAGCCTGCTAAGTAAATAAATTCGACATTTTATGTTGCTGAGTGGTTTGATTTCATTCATCCACAAGCCGTATTCCGTAGATGCCTGATGTCCTACGCCAGCTAACACTGCTGATGTTATTGGGATGTTACTGGTACCATCAGCACCAGACTCCAAGGAGCTGGGCTGAGAGGGGCAAAGCCATGCCCAAGGACCACTAAAGATGCATCAGAGCATTACAACTCAGCTGAGCCAGCAGCAGCTCACCTGAGCAGGGACCTGGTGTCCTGAGTCCCTGCCCTGATGGCAAACTGTCTGCCACGGACAATTGGGCTTTTTGATGTTCTATTTCTCCCTTTTACTAGATTTTATCACTGCAGATTGTTTGAATGCTGGGGATTATTTTCCAACAGCTTTTTTTCCTCCTTGAACACCCGCAGGCCACAGTTCTTCACATTTGGTTGCTGGTTATTTTAAATATGAAGACCTGATCTTCAGCACACGGATGCTGTTAAATAAGTATGGCTATGTTCTTTTCATGACACCTTGCCAAGATTTCCATGAATTATTTACTCATGATTAAATATTATTTCTTATAAATGTAATATTATTTTCTGAGTTTCACTCAGTATTTTTGTAGCTGTTTCAGTCATTCACCGCAACCATTTTATTTCTTTTAGGCAACACATCCATCAGCCACATATTATTCAGGTTTCTTTTCCCATGGAGACCCTTGGATTGCAAAGGATCAGAAAGGTTCCTCCCTTACAGATAATACCTTTCCAATGTTGAAAGGGTTTCATCTGCCTTCATTTCTGCATGGAAGTGTTCAGCAATGCTGCAGAGTCAAACCATGCAAAGCCTCGCTATGTTTGTGGAAACACAAGTGTTCTCTCATCCTCAAACAACTTTCCAATCACCTAAATATATCCCTCTGTGACTTAAATCCCTCTGTAAACCTACTTCAGGTGTCTTCAGGGATCTCTTTCTCCCATGCTCCCGCTGAAGGAGAATTTCAGTCGAAGTCAAAGCTCCTTGGAAAAGTCTCTCCATGTTTTTTCTCCAACACCATTTGATTCTTTCTGATTAGTTTGAGGAATAATGATGCTGCTGGACTGACTTCTCTGAAATTTGTCCAGCTCTTACTGCAAAAGAGAACTTAAAAGAAGACCAAGACATACAACTGCAGTAAGTCGAGGTTCTCAACACGTGGTCCTAACAATGGTGAAGCAGGGTTATGAACTCCCAAACTGTGCTCAAGTCATTCTCCACCTTATGATATGACACATAAAATGATGCCATAATTCATGTGGTTTTAGGTTTACAGCACACTTGACTACCTGCACCACCACCAAGGTCTCCCCAGGAAGGAAACACACTGCAGAGAGAAGCTCCAGCTCTGCTCAGAAGTGACATTCTGTCACATAGATTCTCAGTTTCAAAGAGTAATTTGTTTTTCACTCGTATTTCAGAAACTGTCAAGTGCTTCTCAACAGTAACTTCTGTATGTGTGCTTTTTTAGAGGAGGAAAATGGGGTCTCAAAAATTCAATGTCTGCACATACATTGCACCAAAAAAAAAAAAAAAAAAAAAAGCCAGTTTAGAGAACAATGTGGGCATGTGTTTTTAAACTACTGTTCGTGCAGTCTGGTCAGGACTGTGTGACACAGTATACAGTGTTTTGTCATCCAAGGAATGTCTTTGATCAAGAGTTTATGCAAGAAGGAAAAAAAAAAAAAGCCATGAAACCCTAATCCGTTCCCACAGTCCAGTAAACGTGAGCTGGACAAACAGTGGACAATGGCAGTAAAGCTTGGGGCTGGAACAATGGCTGCAACTAAAAACATTAAAGGCTTGCTGACTCACAGTTCCTACTATCAAGAAAGATTCCATGTGGTGTTATTCCCCGGAATCCTGAAGATGCTGAAGGTTAAAAACTGTGATTATTATTGCGCCCTGAGATAGAGCAGCGAAACACGGGGCTAAAGGATAAAAAATTGAAAGGCAGTGACAAATACTGGTGTTGATTCTGCCCAAGACACATCAGGATGCAGAGGCTGAATAATCCATCTCCCTTCTGCTGAACATTTTGCTAAAATAAATTCTGCGATTTTATTGCAAGCACCTTTATTATACCACTGGAATTCTTTCAGTCAGTAGGCCGCTGTTTCAGACGTCACCCCTGCAAATTCTGCACAACTGTGACAAAGCATCCCAACTTTTCCAGAGGGAAGCTTTATGCCATTCCTTATGCCTGTTCAGAAATCTTCTGAAGGCAGTTCTGCAATGCCACAACCAGATACACAGAATGCTGCACCAGTGGTCAGTTGGCTCTCTATGTAAAAAAACAGGATAGAATAATTAAAAACATCGTGCAGCAAGCCACAACGCCTGATTTTTTTTGTTTTACCTTTCATGTATTTCATGGATTGACGAAGTCTTCTATGCTGGCCATGCTTCAGGTGAGCTTAGCGACCACGCTTCCTTCCACACAGTGCTGCATCACTTGACAGAGCTCTGTGTGTGGGCAGGGGGTAACTAAGTACCTAAGAGAATTTTAGGATGAGAAATGCTGCAAAAATTCAATTATTACACTGAGGGAATGAAGACTCCAGTGATTAAGGTGGGAATACTTGCAGTGTGGTGCCAAAGAGATACCCAACAAATGAACTAACTGTACAAGTTTCAAAATAGCGCATAAAACTTCTTTTACTATTATTTTTATTATCACCAGAGACCAGGCTGGTCCTGCAATTCCAAGCACTGGGACACACCGGAGCACTTCAGCGGTGGATTGCTCTAGTTGGCCTTTATACCTCAATCCTGGACACCAAAACCCGCATCTGGAAACTTGCTGTGGGACTCGTTTCACAGCTCCCAAATAGTAATTTTCTCTGGTGATATGTACACTCCTGTGGTAATGTGTGCTGTCACAACTTTATCCATTAAAAAAACAACTCTGGCAGACTGTAAAATGAGAATCTTCATGGTTACTTGCCAAACTATGAAAGCTGGAGTTTTAGGCTGTAATTAGACCAGAACCCATGGCCAGAAGGAGTTGCAAAGGATAGCATTCAAAAGGCACTAACATTTATAGCACCAAGAATATACAGAATTATAACATTACCAAAAATACTAAGCCTTTTGTTCCAAACCAAAGCCCTTCTCTTTAATCAGAACAAGATATTATATCACATACACATTGCTCTATAACTCTGGAGTGACCTGAACAAATAAAATCAGAGAAAACAGAAATAAGAATTCTCATCCGGAAGGACTTCAGGTAATTCTAACACCCCAGTAGATTTCAAACTATATCCATGACGCCCCTGGCACACCAACACCAGTTCTTCCCCAAAAACATGTAGTGCTTCGTGCTGCTATCCCTGCAGAAATTAAGAAAGCAACTACCCTGGCATGGAGCCTTATCCTCACCTTGCTTACCCACACCTTTATCTCCAGAAAATGGTGTTAATTAGTATCACCAATATTCCCTCTCCAGCATGCAACACTGGTTTTTTGGGTTTTGTTTAATTATTACAGTCCTGTAATTACAGGACATCATTAAAAATCCTACAAATGTTCAAACAAGGCACCTACTTTTACATTGAGAACAACACTAGAAAAGAATCTCAGATTATTAAATCAGAACTTGAGATACAAGGCTGTGTCTAACACAACCTACAGCTCTGACAGTTTGTGAGCAAACAAATAAATATCAGGTCCAGGCCTGTAGTTGCATTATTATTATAAGTAAAAGATTCCACTTTTAATGCTTTTTTTTAATAATACTTTTATGTGCAGATGGGCCTTAAAACTTTATATTTAAAAAGGGATGTAAATGCATACAGATGTCAACAGCACATGACTTACAGATTTAAAACCTCAACAATCCAGATTATTTGATCTCTTTCTGTATCTTAAAAGGGTATCAGCTCTTACTCTAAAGCACTGTGGAATATGAGGGTGCAGACAGACTTTTGACAGATGGATCTCCCTTTATTCCGATAGAGGAAGCTGTATTTCCACCCAAAGTGTAAATAAGCACTCATAAACACGTTGCAGGTTTAAACTCTCTCTTGCGTCTCTTCAAAAACCAAAACCTACGTAAACTTGATCTACTGGCAAATTGAAACTCCTCATTTCATCTCAACACAACCTATTTAAAAAATGATGGATAAAAACATGCTACCTTTCCAGAAATCCTAAAGGATACAGACAGAAATGTGTACTTTACTCACCAAAAATAACCCTACAAAACCAGAGAGTTTAAACCAGCCTGCATTTTAATTCTGTCAATGGTGATCATCCACAAAGTAAACTGGGATTGAACAGGTTCAATGTGCATGCCTAGAATACACTGCTGCTTTTAGATTTCATACCTCAACAGCAATCAGATCAAAAAGTCACATAACCGACCAAAGCATTCCAGACTTTCCTCACACACACCCACGTGTAAATTATCACAACCTTGCTTCAGAAAAATTTTGTTTCAGAGTTGATTTCGAAGTAAACAGTTGTACCCACAGATGTTTTTTTCTGATTTATTTCATCCATTTCTGGTGATTACAGATGTTCATTCAAAGCTGGGATTGGTCACCTTCACGTTACAGCTGACAAGAAATGGAAAGGAAGTACAAAGACAGAACAAGAATTGTGCTCAGAAGCTTCAGCAAATGGTGGTCAGAGTTCACCTTTCTCTGCCGATGACTCAAAATTCACTACTTCTTGTACTCATCACATCTTGTAGAAAGGAAAATTACAGGTCTTCTGGATTGCAATGACTTCAGTAGCCTAGCAGTAATTAATAAAAATTCCATATTGCACAGGGTCAGCTGAGAGATGATCAGGAAGGAAGGCAACAAGCTCGAACGCAGTCCAGGCAAGTCAGACATTTGCGAGTTCAGTGTTTCAAACATTCCTCCCTAACTACTGAGCAATAACTAGGGGTGGTGAGTGAATACAGCAACGTATTTTTTAAGTCTTTACTAACGTCAACATTTTTGGCAGAAATTTTCCACTTGAACTGTCCTCAACACACCAAGTACTCCCGCGAAATGTCCAGCTCCTTGGACAACGAAGCACAAAACCCCAATCTCCGCGTCCTGCTTTATTAACAACCAACATCATAATGTACAAAATCGCATTTTTTTCCACCCGGCCTCCAAAGCAACACTTAAATTGCACAGTCAGGCATTTAAAGCAGGCAATGTGTGAGTGCCCAGGGCCCACAGCAGCCTTCCTCATCCTCCTGACGGGGGTCTGTAATCCCAGCAGAACGCACGCTTCCACCACAGGCCTGACCCTTCACACTGGGAGTAACCAGGGTGTCCACTAATAAACCCACTTGTGCTTGCAGTCATATTGTAACAGAGTTTAGGAAGACGTCAGAGCAGGGAAAGCCTCGAAAGAAAGCTTGTATCTCATGAAATTCAAGAGTGATTTGAAACTTTGATGGATTTTTTTCACCCTCCCCTGCCTCGGTAACAGGGTCGAAGGCACACCTTTCACCGGTGTTTGCTGACTGCAATGTTCCTCATTTTCCATGTGACTGATCTGAGAAACACAGGCAAAAAAACCAACATGCAAAAAGGGCCGGGGGCTCAGCCGCTCTGGAGGCTGCCAAGAAGCAAATTCTGAACGGTTTAAATCCTCCGAAGGCAGAATCATTTGCAAAAAATCACATCAGACATCTCACGTTGGTTAAGGCAGATCCATCTTCTTGGCCTTTAACTCCTTAGCTGTAAATAAGGGATAAAAACACCTGGACAGTATGTTGGGAATGTTTCATTGTGACAACCCTGAGCTTCACAGAAACCCCCACAACTCTGTTGCAAAAAAAAAAACCAAAACAGTTAAAAAAAGGCACAGAAGAAAGCACACAACCACACATCCAACAGCATCTTTAACTGTACCTCGTTTAATAAACCAAATCAGGCCCATACAAGATATGAAACGAGATACTCAGAAAAATACAGACTCACGGAATAAGGGACTCCATCAGTATGTCCACACATATCAAACTGAATTAAAGACCCATTAGACAACTCTAAACTTCATAAATCCCAGTCTATAAACCTGGTTGACGCAATAAATACGTGTATATAGGCACATATTTATATAATAATTTATTAAAATAATACGAGTTCGCTATAAATAAAATTAAAGCAATACAAGAAAAAAAATCAGCCACCAAACCAATTTTCAAAATAACAGTCACTGGCCACTTGATGGCCAAAGATCCTTTTCCTCCTGAGCTGAGCAAGAACAATTTTGTTTGATACCATCTCTGGAGCAGCACTTTGCATGTCACTGAGGTACCAAACACTTCCAGTAACCAGATGCTTCACAGATACTTTGACCCCTCACAACCTCTCCCTTGCTTTCACACACATTTTTGCCAACCAAGTACAGCGGTTCCAAAAAAGGCTGCATTTAAAAACATTAATACTCGGTTTCACTTCTCTTTGTACTACCATTCAGAGTAAGACTGACTCAAAATAACTTTTGTTGAAAAGCACAAATTACGCCTTGAATCCCCCGGATCTTGGTCTAAAAAACGGCAAAGTTCATCACAGATGAATAAGTGGCACTTTTCATTAATTTGAAGTAAACATAATACTTCATTTTGTAAAAATAAACTCATTTGTGGATGTAGAGACAACTTTTGAAATTTGGATTTCTCTGAAGTGATTATAAAGCCAAATGAGCTCTGTCCTCTCCAGTAATGTAATCTTTTTGGTTTGTGGCCATTTCCTTATTGAGGTTACAGGGTATTCTATTTTATTTTGCTTCTGTTTTCAGGTGCTTGCAGTTTGCTGCTTGTTCCGGTTCCCAGTGGCTTGGCTGCTTAAAAATTAAAAGCCAGCTGTACTTTAAACTGCCCTGCCAGGGTCTCAAATGAGGAAACAAGCAACAAATTAATCCTACCTTAATGCCACCTAATTTCAAAGAAATTCTCCACATAATTAGGAGAGCTGCATCATGAGTGCCTGTGTTCTGTACTCTTCAACAACTTCATCTATCTGTCTATATATATATATATATATATATTTGTGAACTCTTATAATCTATTTCTTACACAACTCCCTCCTCCACTAGATGGCCCTGACCCACCCTGTGTGTATCAGAGATGTTTAAAACAATTAAACAAAAAAAGGTCTTTAAAGTATCTTTTAGGTACAATAATTGGCTTTTTTTCTCTTCAGCTAACACAGATAAATACATTTAGCTCACAGCATCCGTTTGTTGGAACGAGACCAAAGGGTTCATTTTCAAAACTGGAAAACAAAAAGCCACTCTGTGACAAAAGGTACTACTAAATACATTAAATTATAATCCCAGCTCTTGTAGTAGCCATGTTTTTCTCACCTATCACCTAAATTGCTGGCTTTTGGGGTTTAGATTTTGGGGGGTTTGGGAGATCCCTCCCTTCCCCCACCAAAACTACTGGAAAATCCAAGTGCAAATTCCATGTTGCGAACTGCAGCTCCTTTATGGGCAAGGATCTTGTCCTTCCTCCTTCGCTTTCCGACTTGGTTTGCCATGTTATCCTCTACCCACAAAAACGTTCCCTGGGAATTGATTATAATTTTACTCCACCTACAGCATCTACACGTTGTGTAAACTCAATAATCCGCATACACAGATCTTCAAGTAACGTAATACATCCTTTAAATAAGGAAACTTTGCAAACGCATGCGTTTTCCTTTTGAGGAATTAAAGCAAATATTTCTGTTTACCAGGTTTGCACACTAGTGTTTCAGTGACCCTAAATAAAACTTGGAGACAATAAATGTTAAATGACACATTGCAAGGCCAATGGTTTTCCCTTTGCCCTTTAATATTTTGCACCTCTTCAATGTTTCGATTTTTAAAAAAAAATAAAAAGTAGATAAACACTTTTCCAGTTCCATTCTTTTAACGTTTTTTCTTTGGACATCCACGTTTATCTTCATCTGTTGTATTCAAAATGCTAGTGAAGGTCTTTCAGCACCAATTCTAAAATCAGGCTGAATATTCAGCACTGAACAAACCTAAAAAAGAATACACAAAGGTGTTTCAAAGTGTCTGTTTTCCGAAAATAATGTTCAACAAAACTACCAGTTTCTCTTCTTCTGGTCCCACTTGTAATTCATTGTCAAAAAATATTTTCAACCCGCCTTTTAATGAATATTTTCTTTTTATTTTATTTTTTCATTTGCTACTGGTCAGGGAGTTTTCAGCTATCAAGTGTTTTCACTTCATTCACTTCAATTCAAGTGTTTTGTTACAATTGCAGCAGGGGAACAAAAACTGCTCCCCACAAATACCATGTTTTGGAGTGGGCTTAGAATCTAAACATTTTCAGAAATTAATGTGCTGAAATAACAACTCGATCCTACAAACCTGTTTAAATTTTCCTCTGATTTTTTCCAGGTCTTCCTGCAGCTTATCATAAGTGGGGTCTTCATACGGGAATTTCTGAATCATCCCTATTAATGACTCCAGAGCCCTCACCTTTTTGCTAGGACAAAAAAAAAAAAAAAAAAAAAAAAATCAAATCCAAACAGAAAGGCCAACCGTGCTACTACAGAAGTTTTTTTCGATCCATCACTATGAAATTATACTGATTTCTGAATTGATAGTTCAGAGCACAGAACCCAGCCCTCCATCCTTTTTTAATTCGGCTTCTCCCATTTAGCTCACTGACAAGTGTGTGTCTTATTTAAGCCATAATCAGAAATTAGGCAGTAGCACAACTGACAAAGTTAAGGTTTCCTTTTTTAACTTACTGGCCCCAAAATTGAGAAATATTCCAGAGTCTTCAGAAGTATTGATCAGATGACTGGGAGAAACGAAGAAACGCAATTAAAAAAGCCTACCAGCACACATACCAAAACGGCTGAAAGTATGGTGGCAATTCTGTCAGATAAATCAAAACTGGACAGAAAAAAAATAAAAAAAAGATACAAAGAAAAGAATGAAAGTCACAGAAAAAAAATTACTTTTGACCTTTTTAACCTTACCTGCTCTTTTCATCTGTGCATTTCTGGAGCAGGCAGTGCCATGTCAGCGCGAACCCAAGGTAGCAGCCAATCTGTGAATTTAAAAGAGTGCCATAAGGGAAAAAAAAATCCCAAAAAACACACGGATTATATGGTCAAACAACAATAAAGCACAACATTGTAATCTGTTCTTCTGGAAAAAACAACAGCTCTGGATACACAAACTGGAAAGTTCAGTGACTTAGGGAAGGACAGTTACAAGAGCCAGAAAACTTCTTGTAGGAAGCTGTTCAGCATCAGAGGACAAGATATTTAAAATGCAGCATAAAAAAGCAATTCTGCAAAACATAAGCAGTGCTTTATTGAACCCCCAAATTTATTGAGGTCTGGTAGGAGGGAGAAGTTAAGAAAATAAGCTATTTAAGAGGTTTTGGTGCTTGTTTTTGCAGCGCTTGTCAGTCAAAGCAGCCCATGCACAGCCCTACGATAATGTAGCAGGGACTGAGGGAGCCCCAAAGTCAAGGAGGAAAGCACATTTTGTTTTTGATTTAATACCTAAACAAGTTTATCAGCCCAACTGAAGAGCAATCAGAAAGAAGCAGGAGGAGCTGACTGAGCCCCACTGCCAGAACTCTTCAGTACAACTCTGGACACCAAACGAAACAGGAATATAGGGAAGTCCTTCGACGTACCAACTGGACAAGGCAGCTGAAGTCCCTTACAAAAGTGACTCAGCATTCCCACAAAAACAACACAGACATCTGAAACTAAAAGTCAGCTGACTTTGAGAGATTAAGTCCAAGGACAGACACACTTTAATTATAAGGTTTTACTTGAATTCGCTATCAAACAAGGCCAGCATCAGATCAGTAATCATCAAAATTCTACCCAAGACACAACACAGGCTGACAGGTCTAAGGTTACCCAAGTCACCCTTTCATTTAACTGTATGATCCTACTGCCCTCTGGAGCTTTCCCAATATAAGCTGATTACAGCACTTCTCTATTATGGTCTGTCTGGGACCATTTTGTATAAAACTATCCAGCTTTGGAGGCTCCTGTTTAACATCTCATCACACAGCGACGGAACTACATCATTGGAGTGTAAATGGGAAAAATATCTAATCACTGCACCACTCTGTATCACGCCCAAACGCAACCCAGAATTTTATGATGGACGTTCTTTCTGATGTGAGTTTCCTTTTTTCGTTTCAAAACGGATTAATGCCACTGCCACTGTCCCTTCTGCAGGCAATTAACCTTCTGAAACCTGAAAATACCAAAAGGGCAAATTGCCAAATTACCCAGAGGTCTTCAACAGATCCAACAGATTTAGATTGGCGGTGCTGTGCTTGGAATGGGGCCTGCCACGAAAACTGCACTACAGCTTCCCAGCAGAGCTGCAAAAATTCTCAGGTCCAAAGAATCCTGGAACTACAATTACACAGCACTGAACAGACTCTGTGCTACGACAAACTGGAGTTGGATATATGGGACTAGCTGAGGTGCCTCAGCACCACTCTCCACCCCTGGAATTTCTAGGAATGGTTACTGATTCAAGAATCACAGAATCACCCCTTCGTGACTCTCCATCCAAAGTGTCTCAAGATTCCACGTTTTTCCCTATGTTGAGCCACAGGAGGTGGTACAGGGGGGGCCTTTAACCAAAATTTTAATAAACAAAAATAAAGGTACAGTTCATAATGTTTTTCTGAGCAAGCTTGTTTGAATTTACTTGTTTCTTCTTATCCTTTTGCAAAAGAAGTTCCAAAGAGCAAATAGTTCTCAGAAAACATAAACACATCTTCTCAGCTCTTCAAATCAAAATACCCCCTATAAACCAGTTTTATGGGCCCTCTTGGACCTCAGACTGACGATTTCAGGCCTTGCCCAAGAGCTTCTGTGTTACAGTAATCTTCTGATGACAAAAACATTGCAATCCTGAAGCATTTTCCCATTTACCTCCGACCCGATCTTGGCACCATGGAGCGATCCGTACCTCCTTCCCTCAGCAATTCCAATGCGGCTGCCTTCAGCATATCCCTCCCGATACCCCTCACCGTGGAACCTGGGAAGGCAGAAGTGGGGGTTTTTTTAATCTCCCGTTCTCGTATCGAGGGGCCCAAAACTGACCCCAGGGTTCAAGGAGGGGCCTCAGCAGCGCCCAGTCCGGGGGGTGGGGGGACGGTCACCGCCCTGGCCCTGCTGCCACACTGTGTTCAGCTCCAGGCCTTTTCCCAGCTTTCCAGCCACTCTTTCCCCAGCCTGTGGCACTGGCTCACTTGTTGTCACCCAAATGCTGCCTGTCCAGGTTAAGTCACAATCATTCGCCCTCTAATATTCCCAGCCAAGGCCACCCCAGCCCGCCAAGAACAAGGCTCCCACCAGGCTCACCCCCTCCAGGTGAGTGTTCCCACTGGAAGTGCCCAGGCCACGGAATCACGGAGCACGCCGAGCTGGAAGGGACCTAACACGGATCATCACAGCCCGAGCCTCAGCCCTGCACGGGACACCCCCAAAAATCCCGCCCTGTGCCCGAGCGCATCATCCGAACGCTCCCTGAGCTCTGCCAGCCTTAGAATCGTAGAATCACAGAACCAGCCGGGTTGGAAGGGACCTCTGAGGACATCAAGTCCAACCCGTGACGCACTGCCACCACAGTTACTAGACCATGGCACTAAGTGCCACATCCAGTCTCTTCTTAAATACCTCCAGGGACGGAGAACCCACCACTTCCCCGGGCGGCCCATCACCCTCTCTGTAGACAATTTCCTCCTAATACAACTCCTTGGCGCTGTGCCCGCTGCCCTTGGGGAGCCCGCCGGCACCCAAGCCGGTATCCAGCGCCCGACCACCCCCCACCCCCCCCCGGAT
>VZRE01013204.1:591971-621313 GCA_013396775.1 Cephalopterus ornatus
AGGTCCCGCAGCCCCTTGCCCTGATGTGGGCGCCGGGAAGGGGTCCGGGGGTGGGTGGGCGTGTGTAACATCCCAGCCCACCCAGCGCCGACGGGGGCCAGCCCGGGGTGAGGCTACCCCGCTCCCCGCCGCGGCTCAGCCCCTGCCTTCGCCCTTGCCCGTCCCGTATTTCCCCTTTTAGAAATCAAAGAGCTGCTTCCTAAACCCTGGGGTCACTTCTCCGGGCGGGGGACGAGCGGTGGGGGAGCGGGATCGCCGCTGCCGGTGACCAGCAGCCGGCGGGGCACAGCCCGGTACGGCCTGGTACGGCCCTGCACGGCCCGCTACGGCCAGGTACGGGCGGCTCTGGGTGTCCCGGAGCTGCCTCGGGCTCTACTGCCGCCCGGCCATCCCTGGCTGTGTCACTAGATGGAGCCTGGCCCCCGGGATGCGGCTGCCTCGCCTCGGGGGAGCCGCTGCCTGGTGGGCTCTCCAGCTCCTATTCGTCCCCACTTCTACAAAGAGATTGGGGGAAAAAAACCACCCCTGTGTGTACTAAAACTGCATCGCCCGATCTAAGCTTCAAAGAGATTTTTTTTTTTTTCTGTTCGCGGATCTTTTTCCACGTGGGGGGCTCCTCCCAGCGAGTGCCCCAGG
This sequence comes from Cephalopterus ornatus, assembly GCA_013396775.1. Taxonomy (NCBI): domain Eukaryota; kingdom Metazoa; phylum Chordata; class Aves; order Passeriformes; family Cotingidae; genus Cephalopterus; species Cephalopterus ornatus. The sequence goes on from VZRE01013204.1 coordinate 592,608, forward strand.
AGAGGTGGAAGAAGCAAACACACATATTTTGGGGTTTTCCACCCTTTTTGCATCTTAGGGAAGTTTAAGGGGACTGCTGCTGGCTTTTCTGCTTTCCATCCAAACTCAGCATTAAAGGAATTTTCTCGGATCTCCAAAGAGAAAATGAGTAATTTCACAAAGACAAAAAAAAAAGTCCTTACCTCACAAGACACATGAAATAACAATTAAGCAAGGCATAACCCCATGTCCCCAGCAACTTCCCTGAAACAACGAAGTTTCGTTCAGCTTCCACATACTGCTTTTATATTTCACCACTTGTTCATTTCCATCCTTTTGTCCCTACACTTGCATCTCCTGTAAACGCTCACACAAATAGCTTTTCTTTGTGAGCAGCCTTAGCTCAGTGAGGATGTGCACAGAGACAGGATCATGCAAAAACACAGAGGCTTACAGGATGATGTCTTGCACTTATCATGATGTGCAGCTCAAAATGTATTTAACTAAAGTTAATGACACTGATCAATCAGAGTTTGCATGATCAGGGTCTTTGCATCACAAACTCAGTGGAACAAGGGATGGTATCTCACCAATCATTTCAAAAGTAGCTGCTGCTTTTGATAAGCTTTGGGTGCTTTTGATGGTCAGCTTGAGACACCCAAAAAGAAGCCCAGTTTTCTCTGCGTGGTTGATGGATAAGTAATAAAGATCAGGACCACTTCTCATCCACGTGTCTCCTGCTGCATCCTCCAAGTCCTGTGCCGATTTGAGAAATTCTGGCCTTTCATACATTGCAGAAGTTCACAATATTATAAGCCCAGTAAATAATACTAAGTCACCCAAGTCCCTAATTCTTTTTTTCCTATACAGAATTCTGCAATGTTATTACATGGCTGCTACAAAGGCAGTTACTGCCCTGCAACCCTGGGCCCCACAGCAGTTGTGCATGTAACTCATCCTGGCTACACAGGCATTCTTCAAGGTATCCAGCACCCACCACACACACAGAAGTTATGGTCTGAAATGAATCTGAAAGGCTTTTTTAGTTCATTTTGTTCTGCATCTCAGTGAATTGAAGCTATTTTATGATTACTACTTCAGCTATACTACAGTGTGAATAATAATCACAAGTTTTCATTTTCTTCTTCAGGAACTCCTTTCATGCAGCAAGGAGCTGGTGCTTGCAACTTGTTTATTCATCTCTGCGAAGATCAAAAACTGAGGCAGAAAGGAGAAATCACTTGCACTAAATGGTATTTCAAATCAGTGATAAAGCTGGCTATAAAGAGGAGCTTCCCAGTGATCGATGGGGAGCTTTTAAAAATTAGTTTCATTGTTGCTGCTGTGATGATACATGGACTGATGTTTAAAGGTTCACGTGTAATCAAATTAAAATTAAAATGGAGCACTTGACCATTTTTTTGGAATTGCCTCTCTTGTTAGAGTAAGGTTTCAACCTAAATAATTTGTCCAAGTTCCTCTGTAGTCCCTGGCAGAGGTAAGTGCCTGCAAGCACTTAACTGGACTGAACAGTACCATTCCTATCACAAAACAGCTGATGAGAGAGATGGGTTAAATATGCTCTAGAAATGTTCATTTCTTTATTGCCTCTGTAAAAAAAAAAACAAACAAAAAAACCCCCTAGATTATTAACTCAGATTTAGTACCTTGTTTTTAGCTAGACATAAATGGGCCAATGAACGGCCCTGTTTTCAAAAAACAAGAGTTGCAACACGTGATTTTCATTTCAGTTCCTGTGCCACTGAAGTTTATCATTTATTGGCATCTTTTACCAAAGTTCAATGAAAAGACATGTCTTTACGTGTTCCTACAAATGTATTTGCAGAAAAACAATGTATTTGCAGAATAAATGTATTACAGGGTAAATCACGCCATCACTTCCAGTGCTGGACCTGCTCCCTATAGAAACAGAGCCTGCAACAAGGAAACCTGGAAGTGTAGGGCTTTCTGCTTTTATGAGAATAGGAAAAACAACCAAAAACCCAGAGGAAAGTTTTATGGATCAAAAATACCTCCTGACCAAAGAGTACACAACTGCAAAAGCATTTTCACCTGTTGTAATGAATCATTTATTTCCACTGCAATTTTCAATGCCCCAACGTGATTTCTGTGGAACAGGAAGTTCAGCTTTCTGTAACAGTGAAGCTGAAGTGAATGGGGTTTGGAAGAACATAATTACCTGTGTTTAAAAGCCAAACATCCAGAGATCCTGGAACATGCCAAAAAGATAACAGAGGGCTTCTGCCTCACTGGGCAGCAACATCATTGGAACCAGCTGAAAGGAAGCCAAGGAAGGTGGCCGCAAAAAAATGGTTAGAAATAGGGCATGAAGCCACTCCTGAGTAGAAGGTGGTCACGGCAGGCTACCTTGTGGTGGAGATCAAAGGAAAAATTACATTGTTGTGTCACTCAAGAACTGAGTGAGGGTCAAAACGTGATGAACTAGATGTGTTTGGGATGGAGAGACATTTTCTCAATTATAGAATACCTTCAGAATATAACAGTGAAAGCTTTAGTTGTGTAGGTCATCACAAAAAGAAGAAAACACCACAGAAAGTTTGAAGATTTTCCACTTCCTTTGGGGTATCTTCGGGATCTCCTGCAGATTTAGTAGTAGGGGTTACATGAGTGTGATCCAATGTTACTTTTGAGAAGAGATCTGTAAGTCTTTCCCCCTTTTATCTGAAGTCAGCAGTGGGAGAATTACAGAGGCTGGGAATACTCTGAGGGAAGTAAGGCTCCAGGCAGAGCTGGAGATGTAAGTGCTAATGCCTTTGGTTTCTGATTTCTGCTGCAGTTCCTGCATGTCATCCCAGAAGTGACAGAGAGAAGAAAGGCTTTATTTTACCCATGGCAGGGGGCCAGCAGGACAGTCCAGCCCTTTCTCTTGCTTCTGGTAGAGAAGAGTATGTCAGGCAAATGAGGGAAGGCAGAAGTGAAGACACAGGACCCCGCGACATGCAGTTATTCGAGCACGAGGTTGTTCTATAAAGAGCCTTATCAGCACAGCACAAGTTAAAAAACCTGCCTAAGAAGGAGAGGTTACTCCACCATATGTCAGGGGACTGCTCTGCTTCCCAGCTGCTTCTGCAATCCAAGAGGCAGAGAGGTGACAATATTTCTCCCCGGGCTGTGAATGAGCGCAGAACTGAGATTCCACAGCTCCCGCTGCGCGCGCCCACTGACAGGATGTCATACAGTAGGACTAGCATTCATGCAGGCTCCCCCCCGATATCACAAGTGTGACAGTCCCCAGTGAATTTGTAGGATTCAAATGCGTCAGATACTTAAAGATTTTCCAAACGATCCGAGCTTCCGGAGGGGCTCCACTTCTAGAACCGCTCTGCTAAAGAAGGTCGAGGTGCTGGAGGGATTGTTGCCACTCTAATCTGTAGTTGTGTGTGTTGCTGCTGGTTCCTTCTAATGAACACAGCCAGGCAACTAATTTCAAATATCTCTCACCATTCTGTTATCTAATGCTTTCTCAACTATTGCTATCAGCCAATGCATTCCGGGGAGCAATACTTAGCCTGGAATTGACTTGAGGCTTTCACAGTCAAATGAACCCTTCTGATTAAGTCCACTCTGGAGCTCACAAAATTCCCATCAGCTTCAAATAGCCTAAATGCATTTTTTTTTTTCACCACTGCAAGTCGTTATTGCATACTTTGGAAATACTTCATCTACCCCATCTTTTCTGTGTGCTATGAAAATCCTTTATAATGCTGGTATAGAAGAAGCCTTATTGATTTTATGGCAACTTATTTGGTACACTAGCTCTCCAGCACCTTATTTACACTTAAACCAAGAGAAGTTGTTTATTATTATTTTTTGAGCAAACCTTCATCCTGCAACAGAGATGAATAATTGCAGGTTTCCTTGCCAACAGATTATATTTTCATTTCCAGCTTGACCTAGGGAATAAATCCCCCTGGGCTTTGTTTATGCAGTGTGTTTGTGGAAACCATGAGGAAACCGTTTTCAGAAAGGATAATTCTGGGTCACCAACTTCTCAGTCAAACGTGGTAAGCTAGGAGCATTTACCTGTATTCTATTCTTGTCAGTGAGTAAATAATGTTGTCTTTATGACAAATTCCAGCTTCACTGGAAATATTTCTCATTTAACAGACGGAGGACAGGCCGGTAAAAGAAGATACACTACAAATGCTTCAAACTTCCAAGAGTGCACACTCATAACTGCGGCCCTGTTCAAATACATCTGAAGCCCTGGAGAGCCAGAATTAATCAGGTGGTCCTATTCAGCCTGATAGCAATTCCCACAAAATCAGTCCTAAAGAGCCTAGGAGGATTTGCAAAGACTCCAGCAGTGAGACCCATATGGCACATTAAACCAAACCTGATCGCGGAGCAATTTCACCCAGTTACACCTGGGATGAATTTGTTCCATAAAGGTCTAACTTTCACTGGAGGTGCATAGTTGTTTCTTTGTTAAGAAGGACACTGAGCCAGGGGCTCTCAGGTGATGATTTTTTTGGAAGCCAGAAGTGAGGAGAGGGATGAAAGGGGTTTATGTCTATCTGTTTGGTGAGGCACTGAATCTCTCCTTTCTCTTCAAGTCAGACCACCTCCATCTACTTGGAGGTCATGGGAAGTAATTTTCAGCCGAAATGAAGCCTAAACAACAGCCTTGGAGTAGCTGCACAACAATTTGCCATGAATTGGGAAACGGAGCAACTTTCTCTGATGTTCCCTATTGCAACTAGTCCCATTTGCTGCCACGAAACGCGGCTGTGGGACATTTGGGGTCAAGAATTGAAGGGCAAAGGTCACTGAAGCATCCTGCCAATGCAGCTCGAAGTGACCTTTACTTGACAAAGCAGAAGTAACACGGGATCTAAAAGAATGGTGCTCAAATAGCCGGTCCATCCAAAACATTGCATTTGGATTGATCCTAATCAGCCATAATTTCCTAGTTTAATGGCCAATTAAAAGGCTATTTGAAAGTAAGAGAAGCAGAACAAATCAGCATGGAAAGAGCCTGGATGGTCTTTAGAAAGTAATTCAAGTTTACTTAGGTTTTACACATCTGACCAGTGAGAAAAGGAGTAGGTAATGGATGTCTTGCTCCAAAAGTAATTCAGATTCGCTAAATAGCTTGTTAGAGCATGAGATACAATCTGAAGCATCACTGAAAAGTAAAATTAAATACCTGCAGTATAATAAAGTATTTATCTATCTAAAAATCATGGCTAATATTAAATGGAATGTGAAACCCCCCACTATCTGGCTATTTTGTGTTATGTACCTTGACTTGATGTAAGTAGCAGCACTAAACTCAAGATTTTTTTAATGTGTATTTAGCAACTGTGACCAGACATACAACGGTCAGAATGATTCTATTTTACCATCTTTAATCCTGGACAGCTTTTATGTTAAATGTGCCTTCAATTTTTTTTTTTTTCCCCCCAGTTTCCTGGAAACGAAATTCCTTAAACATTACAGGCCAAAAGTGAGAGCCACGTTGCCTCTGGTTCTTTCATGGCTGGAGGTACCAGGAGGATCATTGCATAGCCAGAGGCAGGGACACCTCAGTTCTTGAAGTGAGCCAAGCAGACCAAAACGCTGAGGATGAAAAAGTGGAGTCCTGGTGCCTCTTTCACATGGATCAGCCTGCAGTTCATATACTCTGGAACATGGATTTAGGCACTCATTTTGCAAGGGGAATTATAAAGACGGTCACACACACACACACACCCTGCCCCAATTAACTCAGAATTTAAGCTGTTTCAGAATATTTCCAGAGCAGGGCATAGCCCTGTGCGGGCACCAAGGTTTCAATCAACAGCAGAGCCTTCCTGAGACCTCTCTATTGCTCCTTATCAGAGGTCTCTGGCAGATAAACCTGCCACAAAAACAGCTGCTGATCGCTGCCACTGCAGCCCCTCTCTGTGCAAGAGCTGCTTTTGCCCTTTTTCCATTCTCTCGACTAACAGGACATGCATCACTATCAGTGTGGTTTGGACTCAGTTGGGCAGATGTGCCATCGATTGCACAGTATTGCAGAAGGAACCAGCCAATACTAATGACACCAAGAGCAACAGAACCGTGAACGGGCCCTACACAAACCCTTCCAATTTATGGCTGCAGTGGCAATACCAGCAACCCATCCTCAAAAAACATAAACCCTAAATTTACTTTTTCGTCAAACACACACACAGAAGATGGCAACGACAAAATGCTTTGCACCACCGTGGCAAACAGCAGTGATATAAAACCCCACTGATTAACCACCAAGTGCCTGACTCACATTTCCTTTAGGGCTGCTTTTTAACTCTTGGTTTCCTGAGAAAGGTAGTGATAACAGCTACAACTTTTGCTGGTAATTTATAACCCTTGCTACCCAAGTCCCTTCTGCCCTGCCATTAGGAGATGGTGAGTTTTTCCAGTTAGGATGTCCAGTCACCACTGTGCACTGAAGCAGATCTTACTTTCTGGTCAATGGTTCGTCATGGGTAGCTCGTATTTCAGTCTGACTTCACCATATGAAATATTAATATTACATATTAATATATAATAGGAAGTTAATGACCAGAACAATGTATTTAATACTTTGTTAAGAAAAGGAGCTAAGGCCCAATTTTGCCTTCCATGGAAAAAACGGGAGCAGTCAGACATTTGGCAACAACTGCTAGTAGTAAATTATCAGAGTATCAATTTAATATTTATATTTTGGTCCCATTAGGGCCTCATAAGAACGAAGGCTCCGTTTTGCCTCACTTCTCATGTGCATGCACAGAGAAGCAACGATGTCATGTTTTCCCTTCCTAGCACAACGATGCACAGTGAGCGGATTTTATAGTCCCCCAGCCTGCACATTTATTCCTAGAGAGCTTTGCCCCCCTTGCAGCCGGGAACGCGCACGGCTACAGCTTTTCCAATTTTAGATCAATGAGCCACACAGCAAAGAGCCTGGAGTTGGCAGGTCCTCCGCATTCATCTGAATGAAATGAAAGGGAGCTCAGTCCTTGGCTCCAGTTTTCTGTCACTCCATTGTCATTCAACAAAACGGACCAAAGAGAAAAAGCGATCAATCCATAAACTCGTGAAGCCTCAGTCTCCAGCTGTCATCAGCTTTGAGCTCCCTCCACTGATCTTATCTGCTGCAGAGTGATTGAAAGTAATTTGTTTTGGTTGAAAGTAATTTGTTTTGGAGAGTAATTAGATTATCTCTTGGGGGGCTTCCTACCTGGTGACCCAGTGTTTCTCCTTGGCTTGCTGCTCATTAACATCAATTACCATAGAGACACTCTTCAAAGGAAGGCTTGCACTGCCCAGGGTGGGGAACCTATTAAGAAATATGCTTCTCATTCCTGCTAGGAGATAATAAACCTTCTGATGTCAAACAATTATTTGTGGGTCAGACACATATGATCCCACTGGGGCTTAAGCCTTTCATTTGCCATCCAGTGTGAAATGCTTAGTAATTAGGAAGTGAGCTGGATCTTTCTATAACGGTGGATATGGAATAGAACAGGCTCAAGCAAACTGCTGTGCAATATTCGGGAGCATTTCCTAATGCTGGCTGAATATTCCACACTTGCAGAGATACTGACATAGCAAATAAAGTGCATCTCTGTAGGGGAAAGTGCAGAGAGGCTCAAAAGTTCATACTCTGGTTCTTGTCCTCAGAATTTTAATTGAGACAATTCACATGGTTATGGATATGACACAGCACTGATAAGCATCATAAAAAACCCAGTATCTATTTTTTCTGCAATAATGAGAGTGCTGAGTCATTGACTGACTGGGACATTTTTTACTGGTAGTGATTACATCATTACTACTGTGCCGTCCTACAGAACAACACAAAATACAGAAAAACCAAAATGATCCACCTTTTGAACCACATCTCATTTCAGACACAGGGAATCTGAATAATAAATCGCCCTGGTTATGCACTCATTTGCAAAGATTCAGTCTAAAATTTTCCCGTGTTACATCTGACTTTTGTGCTGCTCAGGTGGTAGGAAAAAAGCTACAGGGAGAGCAGAAGGTTTGGTTGTGTAGAAGTTGTGTAGAAGTCCAAGTGTCACCAAATGCCCCAGGCTGGCACTGGGCATATGCAGGATGGGCTGGGGTTGACCACAGGGAAGTTGGGGAAGAAGCATGATGAAAGCATCCTTGTCCTGCAGCTGTTCATGTTTATCTGGTCCATCGGGAGAGAAGTTTGAGTTGGAACAGGCTGAGTCAGTGTGGAAGGGAACATCAGCAGTGCAGTCATAAAAACGCGCCATGTTAGGTGATTCTGGCTCTCAAGCTTTAAACATGTCCTACAAGTTCTTTAAATCTCTTCTCTGAAGAGCTGCTAAATGCAAACATTTGAAATAAATAACTGCCTTTCTTTTTTTCATTTGTCTTGTTTGAGTAATTAGGTCATTATATCTGAAAGTGATTGTTTCACGCGTGCCAAGAGCGAAGAATGAAGACCTTTGATGAATCCAGTGAGCAGCGTGTAAATGTGGGGAAGGAATGCAGAGGCAAATGAATGACCTTTCTGAAGCAGAATTTCTCCCTGCACCACCATTTTTATCCCCATTAAAGCCATTTCATGCATTTACTTTTTCCTGCTGTGTATATTCCAGTTGATTCTTTGGTGCTTCCTTTTCCTAATAAGATACACATTGTCCAAATTGTTCTTTAAATAGGCTTCTCTGGGCTTGTTTATGAGCAGTGGCTGCTCGTATGGAGCTAAACATTTCCTCTTCCCATAGCTTTCAAGGAGTTCTTAAAACTTATATATTTTATCAGATTGATAAAATGCTGAGCTGTGAACAGCCTGTAGCCTCCTCCCCAGCCCCTAAACATTAACATAAATGTAGATAAAAAAGTAAACTGGTTTTATTACTCATGATGGTGTTAGTTAAAAAATAAAAGACAAGGACTGAATATGGAAAATATTTTTTTTCCCAGGACTGATCCTGGGTGGCTCAGGTGGATAAGGTTGGATAAGGTGGATAAGGTGGGTAAGGTGAGGTGGATTGACTCCTTCCTCTGAGACGCTCATGTGAGTAACTGTGGGATGTTACTCCACAGCCCAGTGGAAACTGGGTCGACTCTGTGGCACTCACATTATAAATCAAGCTGAGTAAAGCAAAGAAACTAGAAGTTTCTCTGAGAAGACTGACAGTGACTTTGTTCTGCAGGGCTTTCCTTGGAGCCCAGGGTGGGAGGAGAGCTGCTGTGCCCATGAGCATCTTCTCCAGAGCACACAGATGCTGGTCTTGACAGAGGAGTGTGCTCTGACCCTGGTGATGTGGACAAGTGACCTTGGAATCCTGTTTCCTATCTGCCAGTGGGAAATAAAATTCAGTCTTTCAGCACCGAGGCTGGTTGTGAGGGCGAGGATGGCACAGGAAAATGAAGGTGTCTCGCCTTGGTCTGGAAGGTTTTGAGGTAGGGAAGAGGAGCAGGTGGCTGAAGGAGTTTTAGCCCACCTGTGTCTTTTCAGATGTACTTTCTGTTTGGAGTTGTACGTGCCTGTAAGCCCCACCTTCCATTAGCTATGGTGATTTAGAAGAAAATAAATTCAAATTACTAGATCTGTGTGTGTGCGGTGGAAAAAGGGTCTGTTTATGGCAGCATTTGAGCTTGAGTCAGAGTAAGTGGTTTGAGGGAAAACTGGTTTGCCTCCTTGCTGAGCTTCAGTTTGCTTTTAGGAGTAAGTGGTACCAGGGCGTTTGGAATAAACCGAACCTGGGTATGTGCTCAGTGAAGTGCCCTGACATGCTGTTACCTGCCCATGGCCATTCAGCCCATGGCATCTGATTACACTTTACCTGAAGCAACTCCCTTGAACAATGTCCAGTGTGGGTCCTCAGCACCCAGGGACAGTTCAGGATATTCATACCATTTTCTCTTTTCTTAAATAAATACTTTTTTTTTTTTCTCTGCATGACAGATGGCAGTTACAGCAATTCCAAATCTTAACATGGCATCTGATAAACTCTACTGCAGATTTCATTTCTTTGCTCAGGAGAAAACATGGTGATGTTTTATTATGCACTTTAGATGCTTTGACTCTGTCCTTCATATCCCAGCTCCCTGTCCTTCCAGCTTAGGCTGATGAAGTGAAGAGAGTGAACCAAACTGTGGTGAATTCTTGCACCTGAGCTTTTGTATCAGTCTCCCTGCTCTTGGTGTGTGCTGATCTCTGTTTACAAGGTGATTTTTACCTCCTTGTTCTCAGGTTTCTGAAGTGTAGGTCTAAGGAGTTATGGAGGGGATTATCACTGACTTCTTATTTACTAGTGGGAAAGCTACCAAGGTAGTGATGCAAAGCAGGCTGCCACTTAAAAAAAAAAAAAAATCCCCAAAATATGGATCGAAAGAGAAGAATTCTGTGGAAAAAAACCCTCTGAATTTCCTTTTGGAAAAATTGCATTTTTCCCAGCCATAAAATTGCAAACGGCACGAAGTCTTAACAGGGAAATGAGGCAGGGAAATGTTCTGACAAGAACATTTCTTAATAGTTTTATTAAACCTCGTGTGGGTTTTGTTAAGGCTCCTGTGGGTCTTAAATTTCCTGTCTACAGAAACCCTCTGTCCCTTCTTGATTCTCTGCTACAGTACTGTAAGAAAGCAAGAGATGGATAAAGTGATGTGGAGATACCCATTCACATTATTTAATGCACTGAATTATTGACTGTTACAAATGTAACCACCAAGTCATTTTCTGTGCACCCTCTGGAGGAAAGATACTCTTCATGTGGATGGTTAATCTGGAGCACTTTAGAAGCACAGCTCTGAGCCATTTCTGAGCATGCAGGTTACTCCCCCGGGGCAGAAATGCAGGGTATGAATAAGGGATCCACTTGTCCAGAAGGGAGGGAAATACCATGTATGTGCACATCCTAAATACAGAAATTTCAATACAGTTTTTCACTTCGAAGCAGGTACCGGTCACAAACCCTAGATTCGTTCAAGTGTCCACTGACTACTGTTGGTGCAAGCAATCGCAGCTTAATTAATCAGTCAATGTAATCAACTCTCAGTGGGCACTTTACAAGGTCCCATTTGTCGCTGTTGTGGCACATTCAACCCCCCTGAGCTAAGTGGCGGCTTCTTAAGCCCCAGAAAGCAAAGTCACCAAATTACAAAACACCGAACGCAGTTGGTTTCTCAAATGCATCATGGTTTGTCAGCTCGTTTCCCCTTATTTGGAGACTTCAGCACTGGCCGTCCTCCAGCATTTCCAGTTCATTCCCCCAGCTTTGCCCACCATGCCCCTTAAGTGTCTCTTCTGGCTCTGTCTTTTCCCACTTGATGTTGCTGGATAGTCCTGTTCAATCCCCCATCTGAACAGCAGGGCTGTCCTGGGGACAGGAGTCCCAGGAGAAGCAAATGAAATACCAGCACCCTCTTTATTTGGCTGACACAAGGATCCTGGACTGGCTGGTTCATTAAAGGGGTGTCGAAGATAGTGATTACAGGGAAAGTTCAGCTGGTTTCCCTTTGAAATGCATAAAGGTGGTGTTCAGGTAATGGTTTTGAAGGCTAGTCCTTTTGATGTCTGCAGGCTTTACACTTGCACATCTGGAAGCCTGCACACCTTGCTACAAACAGACATCCCAGCTCTGCTTCCCAGCTGGCTTCACAAAAGATCGCCGGGATGCACATCACTTAAAAGTGCCACCCTTTTTTGGTTTTCCTTCTGTAGCTTTCTCCAAATTGTATGTTGTTAACTTGCTTTGGTGATTGTTTAATTCATTTTCTTTTTACTCACCTTCAAAGAATAAGCAATCTGGCCCCACAGACTTCACAGTGTTGCCATAGGAATGGCCAGGGACCAGCATTTCTTCTTGGAAGTTCATTCAGGCCCCAGTGAGGAGCACATGGTGCCAACTGCCCCCATCCCACCATAAAAGAGCTGAGGACATCCTGACCATCAAAGGAAATGTTTGGACATTTCCTTTGACATCAAAGGTCAGTTTGGACATAAGTCTTACTAATTTCAGTCTCTTTAGCCTGTTGTTTAATTACTTTTTACCTCTAAATTCAACTTCAGACCATATAAGAAGTGACAAAATGTCACCATCATTCAAATACTGCTTTATGGAAGCAACGTCTGTGGAAAACTTCTTTGTGTCACAGCTCAGAAACAATATGCATGGTCTCACCCAGAAATGGGGGGAACCATCACTGCTTTTTGAAATACTTATGAAAAAATACCACTGCATTTGAGAAGCTGTTTGATTTAGAGAGTTGGCTGTGTCTTCCAGGTAAGTGCTGTATTGGTCACACTACCTACCTCACAAAATTTGGGGCTTCAGGATTGCTGTGTTAAACATAAGAGTTTACTCCACAGGACATAAGACCAAGGATTTTCCAAATTCAGACTTTCCTTCCTTTCCAGCTGGGTCTTATGTTGAGCCATTTGATTTAGGGACTGGTTGGACTCAGAACCACGGTGTTTAACATCCTTCAAATATTTTGTTATAACTGGAAGAGTATATCTGGGGAGATTTGCAAGGAATGGGATCAGACTGAAGATGAGTTTAGTCCAGGATCCTACCAATTTGGTGGTGGTTGGCTACAGGTATCTATAGAACAAGATAAAAAGGAACATACAGAGTCATTCTTCAGCCTCTGGCTACATTTCTTAGAGGGACTTTTTGAAGTGAAGGTTGCAATCATGTTTTCCCATTATGGCTTCAAACAAAGTGTGCCCAGTGCTGATTATTTACTGATTTCTTCATTTAATGGTCTTTCCTTGAGCCCTTTTGAAGAGAGGCATCACGTTTGCTCTCTTTCTTTCCTTCCTCTGATACTAAGGCTGGTGCAAGTAGTGGGTTTAATATCCCAGTTATCAGTCCAGTGAGCCTATATTTGAGCTCATCTGAAACCTGACATCCTTGGGTCAATAGCACTGTGTGTCCAATCCCTGTTGGATTTGCCCCGGGACAGAAATAGAAAGAAAATACAATGGATGGACACTTATACAATTAAAACATTACTTACAGAAATTTTTTAAACCAAACTGGCAAAATGTGTGGCAGCAATTCTTCAGCTCATCTCTCTGTGGTACTCGGTGTGGTCTAAAACCTTCACCTAAGTAATACTTTTAATAGTTTTTTTTAACATTGTCCGCCCATTGCACTTTTTTTTTGTTTAAATAAACACATCAATTAAGGAATCTCCTATTTTATCTTCTGATTTCTGAAATGTGAAGCACAGGAAAGTCCTGGATCTTAAGACAGCTTTTCAAACAGCCAGTTCCCATCCAAGTCCATCGGTCCTCTCTCCCCTTCTCCTCCCCAGGAACACATTCCTGCAAAACTCCAGCTGAAGTGGCTTTGTTGTTTTCAGGGTGCCCTGCCAGCTTGCAGCCCATGCCATGACACAGCATTCCTCCTGCTTTGTTTTGGGCTGCTACGGTTTGGAGCTGACATTTAACAGAACTGCATTAATGCCTCCCTAAGACAAGGCTCCTTGTTGAGCGCAGTTCGCTGAAGCTGCACGTTTCAGGCACAGACGTGAGTGGGGTGTGCAGACACGAATCCCAAAGGGGAGTTGCCCCCTTCCTTGGGGGGTGTTTGGCTTGTTTTGCCACGGATCCTGCCTTGGGTTCCACCCCTGAGGCAAACCCCTTCCTCCTTGGAGACCAGGGAATGCCATTTACCTTGGCCATTTCAGGCAGAGCTGGGAAGACTTTTCCAAACTCTCATCGTGCACCTATGAGAGACTTGCACTGATTTTTTTGGGACTGAAATGGGTAAACATATTCAGGACACATGGGACAGGACCCGTGTTGGGTGTCTTTCCTTACCAGCACCTGATTCAGGGCTTGACTTCACCGAAGTCAACAAAAACTTCCCTACTCAGCTCAGCACGCCCGAATCAGGGCTGCAACACAGAACATACTGCGACTTATAAAGTGTAAAACTCTGCCCTTGTTACTCAGTCAGCGCTGATACACCTTTAACGAGCAGCAAATGCTCTTTTAAAGCCATCACTGGAAAAAAAAATTTCACAGCAACCCGTTCTCTCTGCCAAAGGAGGCAGCTTTTGCTAATAGAGGCTTGTAGGTGTTGGCTGGAAAGGAGAATTAAATAGTAAATGTTTGCTTTCTACTTAGCGAGTGTCTGTCACAGCCCTGCTAAGTAGCCAGGAACAAATTATGTGTGAAACTCAGCATCCCTCTCTCTCTCTCTCTTTTTCTCTCCTGTGATTGATATTTGCTTATGCAGCCCAACTCTTTAATTTAATTAACGGGAATATGCTTATTTTACAAATTATAACCTTGTAATCTCCTTAGCAGGAAAAAAAGGAAAAAAAAAAAAAAAAGAGCATTTTTACCACAAGTTATTCTTTGTTGCACGTCATTTTGTTACCAACACTGCTGTGGCCCTCTTTTCTTAAAAACTATATTAGACTTTCTGATTATTTCCATTAACTTAGAAGTGGATTTTATTTACATAAAATTTACAGGAAAGCCTCAAAGATACCCTGAAGTTGTTTGTTATTAAACTGGCTTCCAGAGTAGCTCAATTTTTTTAAGTGATTGTGTCAAATATAAAATGAACCAGTATTGACTGATTCTGAATAATTTTTAACAAAATAGTTGAGTGGATTTGCCTCTAGTTTCACCATTCTGAACAAAATTGTGAACTTCAGTAAAATTTTATAGATCCCCATGAATGGTAAAAAAATGTATACATGTTGATAGCTAGCAGAGATATTTTTAAGTCCATTTATCTATGTTTATAGACACATCTGTAGAGCTGTGGCAGTTGTATTTTCTGCGATGCTTCAGCATAACGTGTTAAAAAAACCCTGTTCTGGGTCTGCCTTAAATTGTGGGTTTATGATTGCCAGTTCATTCACTCTCCCCTTTTATCTGGAACAGATCCTTCAGTGCACTCCCACCACCAACATAAAGAAATATTTTTATTGATGGTCACATGTAAAGGTAATTCTGTTAACTCAGCAACCCGTACAGGTGAGTGCCCGACTGTGTCCCTGGCAAACCTGTAGAGCCAGAGGGATTTTCCACAGGAGCAAAGGCAGAGTAGGTTTGATGCTCCTATAAATAGAATCAGAACAAATTGGCAAGCAGGTGCATATTTGCTTCCATAGTTTTCTTGATTAACTTTTGGAGACTGCAAACAATGAATAAATGCAAATTTATACCGCGTCATCTTCCAAAAATCTAAAGGAAAGAAAGCTTAGATTTGTGTCACCAGGAGAAGGGAATATGTTAATTTTTCAACCTGCAGCTCTGGTACCCACATGAACACACATAGCTTTTTTATTTAATGCAGATATAGTCCTTGTTTCTGCATCTGGTCACCCTTCTGTAGGAGTCTCAAGGTGCTTACAGCAGAATATTTTCATGACTATTAATCTCTAATTCAGTGTGGGTTGTTCAGCCACTGCACTGAATTATTACACCGTATTTATTTTCTCTGATCTTTACGCAGAAGAGCATTAACTTGTTTAAAAACTGAGCTTTAAACTAATAGTGTAGAATATGCTTCCAAGCCCATGCATTCCCTCATTCTCTAAGGTCACTACTTCACTCTCACCTGACTTGCCCCTTTTTCCACCTGAAGAAGTTTGTGTTGATTTTTCAGCCTTTATTCACAAATTATTTTAACTATCCTTTTTTTCTTCTCCTCATTTTGCAGGTTACCTGTGACTAAGAGTAAGATGAGGCTTAAAGGGTCCAAATTAAATCCTAATGATAAATTGTAACTATTCTACTAGGGTCACTCAGGCATAGGAGGACTTTGTTTAGAAATGTGGTAATTCCAGTCTGATTGCTGATGTGAGTATTGCCATTGAGATACTTCTTTGATAATAAAAACTGTAAAAGCCCAAGACTGAAAGGAAATATCTGAATTTAGGAAGCATTTTGATAGATTTTCAAAACAACCTTTGTGCTTTTATTTACTCCTTTAATCCATATTTTGGACTAAGACATATTCCAAAAGTATAACATTTACTGAATAAGTTCTTGTCTAGTAAATCCTGAGGAATAATCATCTGGGGTACCTTAATCTATGACATCACAATCTTTGCTATTTACTAACTACTAATCTAAAATATTAACTCCATGAATTATTTGCCAATGGTATTTTATGGCTACAACACCTATCATATAATTTAAATTCTGTATATTTGTATATATATGTGTGTATATGTATATATATTTAAATGAAAAAATAGATAGCAAGAATTATTTTAAAACAAATCACTGTCTTGGATGTGATTTGCATTACTAGAATAAAGATTTGCAGAAGATGCTAAATTTCTGACTGTTGAGGTCAAATACCTCCAGTTTAGCTTACTGTGTCATTTCTTAGGTTTCTGTTTATAGGTCTGACTTCAGCAGTGTCTCTGCAATTAAATTCTTTCAGACACAATCACTATTTAACACAAAGCCACGTGAGATGGCCATCTAGATAGATATCTTTCTGAACGAAAATACCCTTTGCTTTGATTATCCCATCAGGGCAGACCTTCTTTCCATGGCATAAGACTATCAGAGCTATATTTATAACTTGCATAGCTCTATAAATACTTAAGTGCTTTTCCTTGACCATCCTAGGCATGCTAAAAACCCCTGTGCTGAAATGCCCACATCAGGATTGCAAAAACAGATACAACCCAGTGAATCATATCTGATAACATATCAGAGAGAACAAGGGGCCTGGGGTTTATGCTTTTCTGGCTAATAAACAGACACTTGATGTTCTAATTCTCTTTCCATTATGGTTTGTGACTAGTACACCTTGCTCCTGAGATGGATGTGGTGAACTCTTCACTGGCTGAGCTTGGTCATTGCTCACTGAAATCCAGTTTGGTGTGTGCCCACCCTCAGAGATGGTGAGAGAAAATGCAGAGGACTGAAGGGAAAGTCCTCTATGGGCCAGAATAAAATCCAGGCAAGTGAGAAGTTCTGTGCTAAGCTGAAGAGGAGATTGGACTTAATGAAGATGGGCAGATTCTGACCAGGGCAGTAAGAGTTTTAAACTTAGAGAGGGTAGATTCAGACTAGATATAAGGAAGAATTTTTTGTGTGGTGAAACTCTGGCACAGGTCACCCAGAGGGGCTGTAGGTGCCTTGTCCCTGGAATCATTCAAGATCAGGTTGGACAGGGCCTTGAGGAACCTGATGTAGCTGAAGATGTCCCTGCTCATCGCAGCGCAGGGGTTGGACTAGGTGACCTCTAAAGGTCCCTTCTAACCAAAACCATTCTATGATTCTGTGATTCTGTGAAAATAAACGCACCCTGACAAGAGCATAGGAGGCAGTCCATGCATATTAACATCTTGCAGGAGCAAATCTGAGTCACAGGGTCAGATATTAGGCACAAGTCACGTCCATGTTGGCAGAGTTTGCATCACTGCTCTTGTGACCTGTGCCAGCAGGTCCAGGCCTGGGTTAAAGCGTGAGTGGTTTTGACCTTAACACAATGCATAAGGTGTCCAGAATAAAATCTAATGAAAGACCTCAAGGGAAAGAAAAAAGGGTAAAAAAAGTGGGAGAGAAAGAAAAGAGTAGAAAAAGTGGGAGAGAAAGGGAGGATGATCGAAGGTAGTGCTACCAAAAAACATCAGAAAAGGTGGTAGAAAACCAAAAGAGGAGCATGAAAATGTGTCACGACAGGATGATGGGGAAGAAGGAGGGGTACTGGCTTGGATGGGGGCTGTTTCTGGGCAGAAGCCTGCGAGGAGGAAGCCGGGCACAGGCAGGGCTTGTGGGGAAAGGCAGTGCCAGTCACCCTGCCCTGGCAGAGGAAGGTCAAAACCCCGGGGGAAAAGCCACCGAGGTAATTTTCCTCTGGGGCTGTGGAAAAGGTGTAATAAACAGCAGCCAAAGTTAAGGCTGTTTGCCAACAACAGGTCGTTCCTGCCTATCCGTGCAGGCACGGCCGATCCCGGGGCAAGCACCGCGGGAGACCCGGGGTCGTCGCTCGGGAGTAACCTCCGGGATGCAGCGCTCGTGCCCGGGGAGATCAGCCCGCTTATCTCAGACCTCGCTGGAAGGAAAGGCGCTGGCACAAAGACACTCTGGCTCCAGAGTGAGAGCGCACAGGTGAGATAGTGAGCTAACTGCCCGGGTTAATGTGTAACCCACTCCTCACGGACTTGCGGCTCTTGCTCGCAGCGGCATCAGGGCTCCTCGGAGCGGGATTGGGGATGGAAGGCGAGCGCCGCGGAGCTGTAACGTGCCCTTTCCTCACCAGGTAATCAGGAATAGAGTGGTATCCCTCCAGGAGGGAGAGCCGAGGGGTGCCCAGGCCTGGCAGGGCAGTGGCACTCACCCCCAGATGGTGCTCGTGGGATCGCCCTGCTGGAGGACCAGCACAGGGCTTGCAGATGAGAAACTGTCATTTCAGTGCTGGGTTTCAGTGCTGATGGTGGGCAGGGGGAGGCACTGGAGCAGCCTTGGCTTGGGGATGCAGGAGCCCTGTGTACGGCACGCATCCCACTGCACTGCTCAGCCACGGGCTGCTGTGAGCCAGCCTGGGCAATCCCCTCCCTGGACAGGGATCGGAACCGGGATCCACTTCCCATCTGGCCAAGAGAAAGAGCTTGTAAGAGGTTTGTCCAGCAAAAGCTCCAAAATGCTCCTCGTGGGTGAGCTCTCAAGCCTGCTGAGCAGCCAGAGGGGCACGGCTGGACATTTCTTCTGAACTTCTTTAACAAGATCCCCACAAGGTTGGGGTCCGTCCCTCAGGGATGCTCATCCTGCAGGTGGGACTCCCTTTCTTCTCACAAGCACCCCTCACCTCGGTGACATTAAACAGCTGTATTGGCCCCAGCCAGCACTACAAACGCCTTTCTTGAAGGCACTGGAAGCAAACAGATGTAGCTGCAGAGATAATGAAAATGTATGTAAATAGTAGCTCCCCAGAAACCACCAAGTTTTACCAAGTGGCTTTGACACTTGCCAAACACCTTTAAGCTGATAAAGATCTGATTTGTACTTCAGAGGTAACCTGATTAGCAACCAATTTGAATCTGGAACATGTTAATTGGTACAAACATCACTAAATCACTTTCTTTAACCTATAAGGAGTAGTGTGAATGAACGATAGTGAAGGTCAACACAGCCTAAGGAGTCACAGAGAATGAGTACTTCTGTATTTACCCACAATAAAATACTATGATTAGTAATAAAATGTAATTGCATGTACACACACACAATGACACTAGAAGGTACTCAAGGTCAACCCAACACTCAGAATTTAAGAAAAACTGAATTAAACCTGCCTTTGTAGCTAAAATCTGGTCATGAATCACCTTTTTTTTTTGCCAGGAGTCCTGCCCCTTTCAGTGCCCAGTACAGAGGGTGTTCAGTAAATGAGAATTTTGGTTTCATACAGCTGACTGACCCCACATTCTCACAAACCCAGAAGCTGTGTCTCACAAATTTTGAATATCTTGGAAATATTTTGAACACTGTTTATAACTGCTTGGAAACAAGGAGCTAAAGCACGGAGATATTAGTGTCAAAAAGTTGAATTTATGTAAACTGCCCAGGTTCAAAGCTTCCTGTCATGGTATTTCAGAGTGCTTGTCATTACCTGTCATTTACACCCACCACACAGCTGCAGCTGAGGGAAGTTTCGGGGGCTCATCATCTTCACCACACTTCATGGTGTCTTGGTGGGTATTCAGGAGGGAAGGGCTGGACCTTGGGGTTGTTCAGCCTGGAGAAGAAAAGGCTCCAGGGAGACCCAAGAGCCCCTTCCAGTACTTTAAGGCACTGCAGGAGAGAAGGACTTTGGACAAGGGCATGCATAGGACAAGAGGGAATGGCTTTAAACTGAAAGAGGGCAGGTTGAGATTAGATATTAGGAAGAAATCCTTCCCTGTGAAGGGGGTGAGGCCCTGGCACAGGTTGCCCAGAGAAGCTGTGGCTGCCCCATCCCTGGAAGTGTCCAAGGCCAGGCTGGACGGGGCTTGGAGAAACCTGGGATAGCAGAAGGTGTCCCTGCCCATGGAAGGGGTTGGAAAGGAATGATCTTAAGGCCCCTTCCAACCCAAACCATTCCATGATTCTGTGATTCACCAACCACTTATTGCACTGACCTCTGCCCTGTTGGCAGCGATGACACCAACATCTGATTCTGCAGCATGGCACTGAACTGTTTTCTCCTCAAAAATGTTCTATTCACCACCTAATTTCCGCCTCTGTACCAAATCACGGAGGGAACCTTCTATCAAGTTCTGCCTTCGTTTTACTTACCTGCTTCCCTCCCAGCACAGGACTGTTCAGGTTGCAGGTCCATCAGCAGTATTAGATTTTGCTGAGAAATGGTTCTCAGAGCTCAGTGTGTCTTTAGCATGGAGGAGACACATCTGCTAGTACCATGCACGAAAGGGCATGCACCATTTCTTGACGTGCTTGCAAGAAGGTAAAAACAATCATCCCTGTTTTTGAGAAACATTTCTTTGAATTTTATAAATTTGTAAGTATCTGTAAAGAGCCTTAGAAATGAATAAACAATTAATGTGTTCTATAGACAGAACGAATCAGTTCCTTCTTAATGCAGAATCATAGAATGGTTTGGGTCGGAGGGGACCTTAAAGCTCATCCAGTTCCAACCCCTCTAACATGGGCAGGGACACCTTCCAGATTGCTCCAAGCCCCATCCGACCTGGCCTTGAAACTTATGATGAAACTTATGATAAAAGAAAACATATAAAGTATATATTTATATTAAGCAATTGTTTGCCTGAAGAGACTGGCTGTAAAAATTTCTTGGGTGATATTTTTAAGTAATCAATTTTTAAACCAAACACTTTTGGGCAATATGTCTTGTCTGAAGTCTGTAAATCATGACTTGTGTGCAGGAAACTGAATTTGTGCTGTTTCCCCTCTTTTGCAGGTTGTATTGGCTAAAAGCAGCTTGGTATTACAATTTTGCACTATCCCATTGATTTTTAGATTATTCAGTAGAAGGACAACAGGGGTGGGTTTGTTTTGTGGGGTTTTTCTTGTTGGTTTGGTTTTCCCCATTAAAAATCTGCTTTCCTCTGCGTTTGCCAAACATCAATACTTCGTGTCATATAAAGGGAGCTGTGGTGTTTCGGGGAATTCCTTTTAACTTCCACGCTGAAGTGGTTGCTAGTCATTATCAAAAGCCTCCTCAGCCCTTAACAGACTGTCTTTAATTGGCCACTTGCATGGTCAGTTAACAGGCTGTGGTGGAAACCAAGTGGCAAAGTGTGAACAACTGAAGCTGGCACTATAAACCCAGTGACCGCTCTGAAACCTGCGGCTGTTTGTGTACGGGGCAGTGTTTTGTCATGCTGACTTTTATTAGCACAGATTAGATACAGACAACTTGGGAGATGTCACAGATGAGTCAGAAAATGTTAAGCACGGACCATTCAAAACATGCAAGCCTGCAAAGGAGGGATGGGGCTTGGAGCCTTCTCTCCGTCCTTCCCCCGGCAAACAAGGGCACGGCGCAGGGCCAGGCTGGCACTGCCACTCCTCTGGTTATCCCACTGGCTGGATCATCGCTGGGTGGAGGGAAGTGTGCCTGGCTTGCAGAATCTTTCCATCCTTAGGCAAGGTTTTTGGTGGTGTAAAGAATGTTTGGTAGATGGCAGGAACACTGGGCACGGCTGGAGCATGGCAATGCTCCCAGTGAGCTCAGAAATGCTGAAACAGGTGAGGTATCAGAGACTCTTTTGGAGGGTTAAAATCAAGTTTCACCTCTAGTGCATTCATTTTACTACCTCAGAAGGCAATGTGAGGAAAGCTCGCCTCTGGAAGTGTTCAAAAAGCCAGCTTGGATGTGGCTTTGAGCAGCCTGGTCTAGTGGAAGGTGCCCCTGCCCATGGCAGGGAGGCTGGAACTAGATGGACTTTAAGACCCCTTCCAACCCAAACCATTCCATGATTGTATGAAAGTTGGCTTAGCAGTGAAGCAAAAAAATTGGTGGTGTCAGAGAAGAAAAGTTTCTCTACAGTCCTCTGGGACATCTCAAGCTGCTCCATCTGTGGTGGTAAGAGGCCTTTATATTTTTCTCTGGGTAGGACTCCACATGCAGCACCAGTGCTCCTCTTGGTCCCATGAACCTGCAAAGCTACTGCTCTGAAATCTCACCTCCCTAAAAGCCAAGCCTGAGGATTTATCTCCGATCTTGAAATTATAATTGTATGTCTCCTCGGGGCTGAAATAAATTTTTATCCCTGGCAACGACTTCTTGTTATAATTTTGGAAGTCCCGGCAGTGATAAATTTACGTTTGTTCTTTTTACAACATTGTAAACAAAAGAAGTTATTATGAAAAATTATTATGTCTGCATGCCTATTTATTCTGGCTCTATTCATAGCAGCATTAAATATGCTGCAGCTATACTTGTGCAGTTATAAAAACTCCACCTGTGCTACGCATTTATAGAGCCTATATAACTTTAGAGAGAAATTGCCCTTGTTCAGAGTGAGGGCACTTGGACATTCCCAGCTCATCTATTGCCTTTCCCTTTTCTAGGAATAGAAAAAAAGAGCATCACTCAGTGGAAAATGAAGTGGAGAAGTCTCTATTTTGGGGTCTGGATTTTTGTTCTGTGTGGCCCTTACTTAGCTGGAAAAACTCCCTTTGCTGGCAAGGTGTGGGAAATCAGACCTGAATATTGTCATTCCTACGATGTGCCCCTCACTGATCCCGGGAAAGGGGCAGAACTGAAAGCACAGAGATTGGGCATAGTGTGTGCACCTGTGTACAAGTGCACATGTGTGAGTATTTACAAATAAAAGTTGTGCCAAAGAATCACAGCATCATTAAGGTTGGAAAAGACCTCCAAGATCATCAAGTCCCACCTTTGACCACTAAACCATATTACGAAGTGCCACATCCGCTCATTTTTTTTGAAGACTTTCAGGGACAGTGAGTCCACCACTTCCCTGTGGAGCCTTCACCACTCTTCCAGTGAAGAAATTGTTCCTGATATTGCCCTATGGTGCGCCAACACAGCACTTCATATTTCCAGCTGTAATAAATTCAGGGTAATCACTAATTGCAAAAAGAGTCTCAAACCAAACAGGTGATCCTACAGCCTCTTGCATCAGTGCTGGTCCCACTCCACAGAGAGAGCCAGCAGCACTCATTACAGCCAAAAGCAGGCAATCAGGTTTGTCTGTAGTGTTAACAGCCAGCAACATGAACCCCAAAGCTGATTTGTGCCTCTGACCATTAATTTTAGATGCTGCAGGAGAAGCTGCCATCATTAATAACCGGGGAAATAATACAAGTCAGAACAGCAGCATGTGGCAGATGCAAGTGTGCGTATCTGTTACTGAGCTGGTGGAGCTGGGCTTTCCTGGACCATTTCCAGCTCTGGCAGGGGGAACTTTAGCTGAGTAAGAAATCCAGGCTGTCAGTCGTGAAGTAGCTGGCAAAGGCACAAAGACTCCCTGGGCTTTGGGAAAGTGAAATAGCACTTTTTTTTTCCCCCCCTGTCTTTCATTGCAGGATACGTTCCCTTACAAAGAGTTAAAATCAACACCAGGGTGTCATGCATTGTAAACGTTTATCATTTATTATGCATTTAAGTGTGCACAGCACATACACCACAGTCTTGAACAGCACCTGTATAAAACTACAGACAGATTCTGGTAAATGGTGAAAGCTCATACCACGTAACATCGTTATCGAGGTTTTATCACAATACTTAAAAGTTACAACAACTACCTCTGAGCATATCTTGTGTGAGGCCGTTGGTTGTGGATTTTAATGAAGTTGGAAAGTGACAGAGAAGAACCATTTCCCAGAGAGAATCTTTGTGGTCTGATTTTGCTATCTGAAACCTGGAACAAAATCATCAGTTGTCAGAGGTAGTGGTGATAATTACACAACGATTGCTCACATATAGAAAACACAGGAAGTACAGAAATCCCCCGATTTACAGAAAAAACAATAAATTTAAAATCCTTAGGCATGACATTTCCTCTGTCTTGATTTGGCTTCCTTTTTCGTAATTATCTTTGCTTTGACAGCATCTGCCTTAAGGTCTGGTCCTGGTCTGCTCTGATCTTACTGAACTTTGGTGAGTAGAGTTTGTCTTCAAGGTCATGTGTAAGTAGAGGATACAGGCAGGTCTGTACCATTACAAAGGAACAAAGGCTTTTGTGTAGGAATGTAAAGAGGAAAAAAAAAAAGCCAAAAAAAAGCTGAACTCAAATTTGTGTGTAGTCAGAAATAATTAGTTGAGATGGGAAGATGATCTGTAAACATCCTCTAAGTCATCAAACATTGCGGTTAGTCCTGGTTCCCACTTAACATATTGATAAAATACCTTACAAAGCGGAAAAAAAAAAACCAAGGAAAAAAAATAAAAAAGAAAAATTAATCCTTTTAGTGATTCCCCCGTAATCAAACCTGTCTTTTCCTTCATCACGTTAGAGACATGAGTTACACTTGAAAAATATATAAAGAAAAATATAGGGTTACTCGATGACGATACAGTACTGCAGCCTGACAGCTGTCTGCAAATATTTTCACCATGATTACCCTTACTAAAAGTAAACCACTGGGTAAAGATAGCTCAAACGTGACAAGGCTCAAATAGGATGCAACCAACTCTATCCCGAATACTTTTGGCTACATATGGAAAAAAAGAGAGATTTGGGATTACGATTGTTCCCCCAGGCCCTCCTCCAGAACTGTAAGCCCAAGCAGGAAAGTGGGTACCTTCCTTCCGTGCAGAATTTGTTAGGAGACTGGCTTTGGGAGTTAGTGAGGTAGAAATTAATCAACTTCGTCAGGGAATGAGATACAGGAAAAAAAAAAAGCAGCATATTTCTCCTTCCAAATACTGCAGCAAAAATAATAAATAGTACAAACCAAGCTCAATTCCTTGTAATCAATCTAAATTCTCTCGGTGGAGCTCGTGCTTGCTACAAACCAGCAAATGCTTTTGCCTTTTAAAAACTTACGAGTATTACAGAGTTCTCCAAACTGTGAAAAGTGAAGGTAGTCTCTGAATTTGACTTGAATAAAGTTAAACTGGTTCACTGTAGTTCCACAGTGCATTTTTGGGGGGAGGGACAGACACGTTATTTTTTAGCCTGATGCCAAGCAATTGTATCACTACGGGCCAAAAAAGATGGTTTGTCTGAATAGATAAACCCAGCGCCAATCCTGCCGAGCTGCCAGAGGCGTTTGAGCCTCTCCACTGAGAAGAAGGACTGCAGGAAAGTTCAAAGTTCAGCGCTGGCAGATCTAAAAACAGATTTGTGGGGCGGCTCTCCAGCCCCGCGCTCTCCGCACCGGGGTAAACCGATCCCGCTCCAATTAAATAGCAACGCGGCACAAAGGAGCTCAGGCATTGTGTGTGGCTCCACACTGGCATCCCACTCCTCCACCGCTCCTTCTTGGAGGCCAAGAGCTTCTCTGGGAGTCACGGGGGAGGTTTGGAAAACACGAGGTTTGGAAAACACGCAGAGGGGAGGGAACAAAGCCACTGTAACAAACAAACAAACAAACACTTGGACGACAACAGACACCCTACAACACACAAACAGTGCAAAACGTTGGAAGAGAGAGGAATTGGATGTCACCTGGCTTAGGACACGGAGTAGCAGCACACCTGTGATAACTTAGAAACGAATTAAATAAACCACAAAGCAGAAGTCTTATACTAGTCGCACCATGAAATGAAAAAGACCTTGGGTTGGAGGTTTGTTTTGTTTTCCGAAATTTAAAAAAAAAAAAAGAATCGGAGCTATAAATAAATTCTGTGACAATATATACAGATTTAAATAATTAACTTAAATATCTTACACCTACTCTTGCATAAAACTCTCCAGTAAAAGTGCACCATGTTTCTTTTCCCCGAACGTGTTCTGCGTCTTCCCCTGTGCTGAGGTAGGTCTGAAGGGAGATGTCTCAGATTCTAGGAAGAAAATGTGTCACTGTCATTGTGGGAGATACTTTATTGCCTTTCTTTGTTCTTCCATTTTTGCTCAGGGCTATGTACATCCCGGGATAAATCCTGGATTCGTAGGCATTGTAGTTGTTTGGCAGGAGAATCTCTTTGAATTTGCACTCGTCATTGAAATGGGCCTGAAATGAAAAGGAAAGAATGAGAGGGAAGGAATTTTAAACATCAGGTGTGGAAATATTCTTGCTACCAGGTGTAGGAGGTGTGTTGTGGGGATATCTGCAGGTGAGTCCCCCCCTCTTAGTAACCTTTTGAAGTGGTCTCTGAAGCTTCAAACAGGGCTCAGGAATCAGAGGATCATCAGGGACGCTGTGCCCAGGCCAGGCACATACACCTGAAGGTGGGAAGGACACCAAGAGCCCTGTCCCTGAGAGGGACAGGGGTTAACAGAGCTGAGGTGGCTAAGGCCCACACTCAGTTCTGCAGCACTGCTCATCTAATTGCTCAGTGGTTGTCCCACCAGCAATAAATTGCCTGAGAGGCTTCAGAAAAGCCTGAATTAGACCAGCACTTTCTCATGTTGCTTGAGGAGAAAAGAGGCATTTTAAAGACACTCAGTCAGTATGGACAGTATTTTTTCCTTCTTTAAGTTTAAAACTGAAGGAAGGGTTCAGATAACTTGAGTTAATGGCTCAGGAAAACAGAGCTGCAGCGTCAACTTTTCAGTGATGAGGTTTCGTTTGCAAGTGAGTACAAAGGGGGACAGGTGTTACAAGTGTGTTATCTGGAGAGGAACAAATGGACTCATCTCTTACTACTGGGCAAAAGCCAAGGGATTTGCAAGAGAGGTCTCAGCCTGCCAAGCTTTACACTGGACTGGAGATTACTTTTTCCAGGACACCAGAGCAGCAGCATCACTAAGAAATGATGCAACAGAAGTTCTGGCACTTTGGTGACCGATTCTGCCTGGCTTTTAAGTAAGTTAAAATCCTCTGTAACAGAACTGATGCCCCAGAAAAGAATTCTGGATGCTTCATGTCTTCATGTGAAAATGCCCTAGTTACCTCTGACATAGTCTGGCTCTTCCTCAGCCCAAGCTTCTTCAAAAAATACTTTGGAAACACGACATAGAAAATTCATGGGTAAGGAAGGAGGCCCAGGAACTGGAGTTTGAAATTATGCTGATCGCAGTAACTTACACAGAGGTGAACTCAAAAGCAGGAGGAAAGCTCAGCACGGACAAAGATATGCCCTGTACACCTCAAGTATATTTTATAAGAGGTCTCTATCTTTTCCAAAGACTTAATGTAAAAGAAGATCTGTGTTGTCTCCTGATAGGTCTTCCTTCTTATAAATCAAGATCAAACCCTAAGGATGCTGAACTGTCATGGGAACAGTTCTTGAGCATTAACAAAGAGTGATCAATAGGTATGTGACAGTCACTGATTCATCACATCAGAAAGGGTCACTTGTGAGGGCCTGGCTGATCACAAGTCCAAATGCCCTCTGAGAGATGGAGTAAGCGATTGCCCAACCTGCCTAAGGCTGTTTGTACTTATCAGAAATACATGGCCTGAGGCTAGCTTGTGGTCTTGCCACACAAATGACTACTCTGTTGGTCTATGCGGTAGGCAAGATGGGTAGTCATAGTTGGGTGACTGCAGTTTTTGTGTGAGAACCAAAGGAGCGTCATGCAAAAGAGTGGGTTTCACTTCAGAATCTCAGGAAGCAGCACAAGTGGGCAGGACGCCTTCTGTTGGCAAGGCAGCAAGGGCTGCTCTGTGTTGCCTGACCCAGGAGGGGCGAGGATGGGGCTTGGGCAGCTTTTAGCACCATGCACACATGTCACCCCAGCTGACAACAGTCCCCTCCCCAGGCGCACACTCGGTGGCTACTCACAGATCCATAGAGTTTGCCTTTGCTATTCATGGCCACGAAGAGTCCGCTTCTAACACCAAATATGCTCACCACTCCTCTTTCCACGGGAGAAATTTCCAGCAGACCTACAGGGGAGACACAGGAATCAGGGGGACGAAGGGGTATGCCCTGGAGCATGCAGTGACAGTGCTGCACTCACCCACAGGCTCCCATCCCCAGTGTGGTGTGGATCCCCACGCCCCAGAGCCCTGCTGTGGGTGGCCACAGAACCCCAGCCTCATGTGCTCCACGTGCTGCCCTATGCCCCACGCTGGGACCTCTCTTCTTTTAGCTAAGTATCTATCTTTAATTTGCCCCCCCCTCCCCCAGTCATTCTCTTGTGTAGACAAGGTTAAAATAAGCCAGAGCGTGCTCAGGGCAAATGAAACATTTGTCATCACGCAGATTACATCCCCCCCGCCTCCCGCACCTTATTGTTTCAGTTGGCTATCAGAGCCGCGGGGCCACGGGGTTAAGCCCCCGGCAGATGCTTCCCAAGTTTTGGGGGAGAGCCGGGCTCTTCCCCGGGAGCCCCCTTGCTCAGAGCGGGCGGCCCGCGGCGCCGCGGACCCTCCAGATGTGGAGGCAACCCCCGCGACACCTGATGCCTGGCGCAGAGCAGCACCGACGGGTCCCTCCCCCGCCACCCTCGGAGCGCCCGATGGGCTCGGCCGCCGCCCCGCTGCCCGCGCTCCCCGCCGCCCTCGGGGGAGACGCACCGCGCAGCCCCCCGCTGCCGGGGGCGCCAGGACTTTTTAGGGAACTCGACAGGTCTGCCACGCACCCACCCTCCTCTCGGGGACAAACCACTCCCCGGGGCAGGTGAGACGCCCCGTCCGCGGGCGGCACCGCCGTCTTACTGTATCGGTTCTCGCTGTGAATCCCATCGATGCGGCCGTCGGGGCGGACCTGGATGTG
>VZRE01013204.1:621750-648717 GCA_013396775.1 Cephalopterus ornatus
GGGGGAAGAAAAGCGACAAAAAGCCAAACAGGATAAAAAAAAAAAAAAAAGGAAGAAATTAAAAAAAAAAGCGGGGGAAAGGAAGGAGCTCAGTGCTCAGTCCCCCGAGGATCTGCGGTTTCCCTGGGCTGGCTGCATGGAGAGGAAATCCCGGGAGCAAGAGCTTCTGAACTTGATCTCAACTCCAGGAGTCTTGTCTGAAGTGCTGATCTTCTTCTATAGCTGCTCAGCCATAGCGCTTTAGCCCTAGCCACGATATTTATATATCCATGTGCGTTGGTACCTATTACATCACCACCTACTGCTGTCTGCTGCAGCCCTCCGGTTTAGCTGAAAGTCAAATTATCACCCTGAGATGCTTAACAACTCCGAAGCGTCTTGAAGGGAAAGGGTGAGCAGAGCTGGTGCTAAACCAGACGGACAGCACAAACTTTTAAAAAGAAAAGGTCATATTTTACGTTCATCACAGCAGCTTCTTTCTTTCTTTTTCTTTCTTTCTTTCTTTCTTTCTCTCTCTTTCTTTTTCTTTCTTTCTTTCTCGCTTTCTTTCTCTTTCTCTCTTTCTCTCTTTCTCTCTTTCTCATCTTTCTCTCCTTTCTCTTTCTTTTTCTCCCCCCTTCTTTCTTCTTTTCTCTTTATTTCTCTTTTCTTTATGTTTTTCTCTTTCGTAAGTGCCTACAAATGCTAATGCAAGATACAAAAATCAAAGAATGCCCAGAGCACTCTCTCCACAACACAGTGTATGACTTTATGTAAATCTGTGGAATTTCAGCTTTTGCTGTATCCAAGCGACGTGGTTTACAGTTTGCTGGATGCAGAAAAATTCCCTTCATTAAAAGCCAAGATAGTTGTTGAATGGGAGGTTTAAGAAGTGAAAAATGAGAGAACTTGCAAAAAAAAAAATTAAGACAGGAAAGGACCAACGTTTTAATAAAAACGAAAACATTTTGAAGAGGCAGCATGTCTCAAAAGCGGTAATAAAGTTTTTGATTCTAAATATCTCTTTAAGAAATCAGAAAGCAGAGTACCAGACAAGCTCCCTCTTGGGCACTGTACTGACAGAGGCTGTAGTGACACAAGTTTATTCCTGAGCTTAGAAGCTGCCCACTCATGCAAGCATTGCTGCACTTTCTAGGGGTGTGGTTGTTTTTTAATCTTTACTTAGATGTTGCTGTTGTGTCTTCATGATGCAGTTGTTTTTAGGTAGTTACTTCATTCGGTTTAAGTTCATGAAAATGAAGTTCACTATTTGAAAACAGGAGAAGTTTTGACCCCATCAGCCTAGAATTACTTTGCTTAGAGCAAATCCCATATGGTTTGTCACCTCCCATAGTTTAAGCCTGCTTGGCCCTCAACAGGTTTTCAGAACTAACAGGTGAGGAGACATTAGGACAATTTTGGAAGGTCCTGAATTAATATGAAGATGTGTTGCGGGGAAGGAGGGGGAGGGAAGTGGTTTGTGACTCAAGTCCTTTATAGCCTGAAGACAGTTTAGTCTTTCACGCCAGTAAAGCTCTCCTGCTGTTCCAGCAAAGGATGCGAGAAAAAGGGGAATTGCCCTGAGCCAGATGACAGCTCACCTAGGTGTGAAAATCTCTGACCTTCGCTAAACCTGAGCAAACTTAGATGATGTGCTTTCATTTCTTCTTGTGAGGTGCACATACAGTGTGTGTGTGTGTCTCTGTCTCCTACCACACCTCTGAGGGTGGATAAGAGGGTGCCACTGCTTTGGAGGTGATAGAAATCTGGTGCCACAGGGGTAAGAGACTCCTAGGTGTAGTTTTGTGTTGGTGTCGAACAGGTTAATTCCCGTGTGTGAGTTCAAAGACAGCACAATTTAGATTTTTCTCTGTGGAGGTAAAAATGCCCCGTTCCTGGAAGTGTCCAAGGCCAGGTTGGACAGAGCTTGGAGCAACCTGGGCTGGTGGAAGGTGTCCCTGCCCGCGGCAGTGGGTTGGAACGAGATGATTTTTAAGGTCCCTTCCAGCCCTAACAATTCTATGATTCTATGACCTCCACTGATATCAAATACAAAGGTATTTACTACATTTCCATTTGCATCAGGTCCATCCAGACCCCTTTTACACCTGATGAGCCGAGTTCTGGATGGAAAGGCTGTGCATCAGGTAAAGACCCGCTGTTCAAGGGTTTGGAAACTGCCCTGCTCTGCAGGGCTGTGCTGGACACTTTCTCCTTCCCCAGGGCCCTCAGAACAGCGTGATCCCACCTCACTTCAAACTCCGAATTATTTGCTCTTGGCAAACAGCAGTGGGTGAATTTGGGATTAAGTTTATCTACCTTCTGAAGGATACGGCCAAGGAGCGGCACTTCTGCCAACACACCCACCCAGCAGCTTCCCTCCCGCAGCAGAGGGGCAGCCTGAAGCCCACGGCCGATGGGTCAGGGCCAGGCCTGCTTGGCCTTACTGCCACTCACAGCAGCTCTCCCTGACCCATTTGGGGCCTTACCCTGTGCATGTGAAACCACGTTAAAAGTTGTGGTTACGGGTGTGCCACTGGAGGCTCAGCAAGGGATGATACTTTCATCCCTTTGGGATGTGTGGAAATGGGTCCTAAAACACCCTGCTGGGCTCTGAGTGCATATGTTTGTAAGATCAGGTCCTAAATGATTACACAGAGATTCTTGAACACCATCACGTTGTCATGATATCACTGATTAATAAAGAATGCTTCCACAAGTTCATTCTTAAGCTTGTTACGGAATTAAATGTCACTCTTTCAATAAAGGCTTCCACTGAAGTTTTCTGAGAGCAACAAGTTTGCGGCTAAGAATAAAAATATGAGGTTTGGTTTTGCTCTCAAACGTTCTATATTCACGTGTGTGTGAGCCTGTGTGCAGGCTACCTGTGAAAAACTAGTCCTGATGCTATGAAGCCCTCTGGTTGTTGTTGTTTGTACCTATGGAAAACCCCCAGGGATGAAAGCAGAGCAGCACTGCACCCTTTTCAGTTTGCATCAGGTGTAAATGTCAGGTGGAAGCTGCTGACTTTTTGGGCTTTTTATGCTGCAACACAGCCACTGTCAGTCGGAAATCACTGTCACAAGAGACCATGAAAGCAGCGTGTTCCTCGTGGAAACCAATGAAACAGTGTCAGGCAGCTCAGGGCAGAGCCAGGAACTGAACCTTCCAACCTGCTCTCAACTTTCACACAGTGAAGAGGAGTTGGGTGTTTCCAGACCATCCCATAATTAATTCTTCTCAACATTCCATATCCTGCCACGCTCCACTGCTATGTGTCCCCTCCTTCTGGTGTCACACCCTCTTTCCCAGCAATAATTTAGATATTAAACCAGGTAAAATGTTTTCATCTGCATTGTCTCTCTTCCCTAAGAGGCATAGGTGGATGTCACAGTTCAGCCAGCTCTCCTTTCCAAATTCCTCTAGCCTTAAAAAGAAGAAAGGATTCACAGAATTCAGGTGTACACCCAGGTTCAAGCCCTGTAACATGGATTCTGAAAGAAAAAGGGAAGAGAAGACGGAATCTGGAACATCTTTACAACGTTATTTTGCACTTGCACTGACATAGCAGTCATCTGGACTTGGCTCTATGACTGTATCTCTGAAGGGGTCTAGGTCCACAATTTAAAAATAAATTTGCATATTCATTAACTCCAGTAAATAGATGTAAACGACCCTGAAAGTTATTGCTCACAAGCTTTCCTCCTGAAGGCAAATATTTTACTGAGATGCTTTGGTCTGGGAGGATGGGGAGTATACTGGAAGGGGCAAGGAAAAAAACCCCTTTCACCATGTTTGCCTGCTACGAAGACATGGTAAAAGAGCAAGCCCACACCCCAGCTCCCCCTTTGATGAACGCCCCTTTTAATTATGATTGTTTTGGAAGACAAGTACCCAGCAGAAGGGACTCGGCTGAGAGAGCTTTCTCACGTTCACGTCTGGCTGCCTCTCTGTGTGAGCAGGGCAGTGGTCCCGGGAGAGGAGGCTGCCTGGAATGCTGGGGGCCCAAGCCCTGAGTGGCCCAGGGTCGCTGGGAGACCTTGGCCATCCAGCCCCTGCCTCCTGCATAACACACATACCCACACACGAGTCATATGCACTCTGGGTGTTTTTTTTTTTGTTCTCTCTGTTTGCAGCTGGTCTATTTGATCTCTGTGTGCCTGGGCTGTTTGCTGTTGTGAGGGTCTTGCCATGATCAAAACCTTATTATCTCGAGCGATGTTGTAGTGTTATATATTGGAAAAGGGCAGTGGAGTATAGCAGCAGGCAGCTGCAATACTGGGCAGACAACAAAGGCAGCAGTAACCTCCCTCCAGTGTGTTTGGATTGATTCAGTGAGAGGACTGAACATCACTTTGCTTGTGGTGGGAATGGATGTTTTCAACTGCTACTCCCTCTGCTGCTGGTGAGCTTGTGCAGCCCTACATCCCCGTGTGTCCCCGTGCAAAGCAGAGATCAGAGGGGACATGACTGTGCCCACCTGTGGGGCTTCAGCAGCTCAGATGTCACAATTCACACTTCCAGCTTGTGTCCGTGCTGCTCATACACACCCACTGCTGCAGGGATGGGCACCCAGGAGCTCCAGCTGGGAGATCAAGCCACAGACACTTGACTTTCTGTGCAACTCCGTTCAGTGCCACAGCAGCTGCTGTGCTTGGGTTGTTTGCTCTACTGCTTTTGAGCTGTGAGGCTGATGCTCCTGCTACGTCAGTTCAAAGGTGTGAGGTGGTGGTGTGCTGCCAGCGACCCTCCGGGAGACCTGAGGCCGCTCACAGGGCGACCTGATGTGCCCATGGAAAGCCATTTCCTTGTCCTGCTGCTCCTTGTCACTGCCTGGCGTATGAACAGCTCTCAGGTGAAGAAACACGGCCAGACAATCCGTTATACCTCCTGTTTCTCAGCTTCTTTCTCAGGTTGCAGGTTTTCTCCATGCTTTTCTTTACTATGCATCGCCCACAGTAAAAATTCCCAGCCCTGCTGTCCCTACTGCTCTGCAGTTTGAACCAAAGTCTGGAGGGGAAGTCTGCTGAGAGCCTAGATGGAGAAATATGTTTAGGGGGCTCCTAATTATTAATTAGGGGGCTCCCCGTTATTAATGATGGTCTTCCTTGGAAAACATCATTCCCAGCCAGGCTCGTTCTTAGCCTGAAGCTCACACGCTTATACTTTCATACTCACTGCTGACATTTCTGCATGTGTTATTTTGTTCTTCCTTGTCCTGTATTCTCTTCACCTATTGAAATTATAAACACTTCAAAACTAAAAATACACATTTTTTTCCTTCTGTCAGATTGTGACACACATACTTTTGCTGATACATTACTTGACACTCTGCCAAACAAAACTGGTGAAAGGAAACATAATAGAAAATGAGCTTGGAGAATCAGAGTAAGTGTTTGTTAAGCTTATTTTTATTATTATTATTGTGGGAAATAGTAGCTTAAGTTGACTTTTTTGTGTGAGAATGTTTTAGCTGACTTTGAATGAAGCATAATTGGTTTACATGAATCTGTTCAACATGTGGCCTCTCTTGTATGAATCATTTCTTACTGGTGGCTAATGTGAAGAAAACTGGCTGCTGTAAGCAAATGACGTGTATTGCTGCATTTTAAAACTCCCGAGCAAAGCACCACTTAAAATCTGTCAGAACATATATGGACATAGCTGTACAATCCATAACCTCCCCGAGCATGTAGGAGACCAGCTCTTCCAGTTGACCTTTAGTGTCACAACAGTGAAACAAGCCGATGTCTCTTTTCCTTCTTTAATCTCGGTCTTTTCTGGTGCTCATCACCGCGAGGTTTGGGTCCTCTGAGGAGGTGGTGGCCATATCCCCAGAACACCTCCGTGAGCTGATATCTTCCTCCCCAGCCCATTGCTCGCTGTGGCAGCGAGAGGCAGCTGTGCTGTCATCAGATGAGATGCTTCCACGAGCCTCTGGGGTGGCAGAGAGTGAATCAAGACCGGAGAGACTGTGAAAGATCTGTGTGATCTGTTGGGGTTGATGAACTACAGTGGTAGAGGTTCTCAAAGCCTGGCCTGGGCAAGTTGCTTTCCTAACCTGGCACAGCCTGCAGAGGATCTGCAATGTTGGCTTTGACCCCCAAGGGCAGGACAGCCACACAGGTCCAGTATGACCACAGCACTCACCCACACCAGGAGACACAGCTCAGCTCCTTGGATTTTGGGTGAGTTTTGGTCCTTATGGGCTGTGTGGGGTGGGGGCTAGAACACAGATGCCCCAAAACCTCTCCAAATACTCAGCTTTCCTGATGCCACCAGTGGTATTGGCAGTGGCAACAGCTTTATCTTTCACTCTGGCACAGAAAACCAAGTATAAAACCAGTTCAGCACCGTATTCCTCCTGATGGAGTCAGCCAGAAACATCTGTATGGTTTTAATGGGTGAGTTTTTCGAGACTTCATGCAAGCCATGCAGTATGCACAGGTAACAGCTCTAGAGCTTGGAGATCAACCAGCATGGAGGTTCCTCATCAAATTCTGTGTTGTTTGAGGGCAGTGACAGCAGTAATATATTAGGGAAAATGGTTTTTCTTCCCTTTCATTTGGAAAGAAAAGCTAAGAGGCCAGATATATAGCTGAGAAACATATAGCAGCAGTGTGTAAAACAAGTTATCTGTCATCAGGCACGTCAGTCATCTGTCATCAGACATGTCTAGAGGATTTGTCATAGGTTTTGGCACATTCGTTATTCGCTCTCTTTGTGCTGTTGAATAACAGGCCTTATAGATTACAATGGGAGCCAGTTCTCACTTCAACTTCGGATCACACAAGATATGAGTAAATAAGACTTGGATGAATGATCCTTGCCCAGAAAAATCCCCCTGACACCAAGAAACCGGCAGAGATGGCATGGCTTGATTTTCGATTTAATCACTTAATTCCTCTTGCCATTCAAGGCCCAGAGCAACTTTGTTCTAGTCAACCATTTTAATATTAACCATTTCCCCTCCACTTTTCTCACTTCACTGGTAAAGCTTTGAGAGCTGCAGTAACATCAGCATTACAGGAACTAACACAGGCACATTGAAAAATGGCAAGCAAAGAAAATGATAAAGGCTGCTCATCTCCTTTTGGATGATTCCCAGTGTCCATTTCTCACAGGGTTTACTTTTGCTCCTGCAGATGAAAGAGGGAACAGGACCAGGCTCTAAGTCAGTTTGCTCAGTGAAGGCCTTCACTTTCCTCAGCTCTCAGAAATGAACATTGAAGATTATGATTTTTCTTCCATTTCAAAATATTTGAACCACAGTTTCCCTACTGCTAATGTGCTCTGTCGGAAGAGGTCCCAGGGAATTAGCTCAGATACTTACCTTGCTTGTGACTTTGTTTTGATTTTAGGGAGTAGAATGTGTTAAATGCAAACCTGAAATGACCCCTTTAAAGACTGCCTTGAGAAGAAAACAGTCTTAAACCAGGCAGACAACGACAGAACAAAGGCTTTGGTATTTTTAATAGTTTCCCAGGACCAAGCCATGATTCCCTCCATTGGTGGATTGGAAGCCACTTGGAACTCAGCCAAGTGTCCTTCCTGAACGTGTATGTCCTGCAAAACTTGACTGTAATGGTGTGGTCATCAAAACCCTGTGCATGTCCCACAGCTCCAACATATTCCCATTGCCACTACCCAACTGGAATAACAGGTAAATTATTGCATGGAAGGTGCCACTGAGCTAAAATCCGTTCTCACTCATTTCCATGTAACTTCCTGAGATAACGGGATAAAGCAAAAGAAGCTGAGCCTACAGAAAGCCTGATCCCTACCAGAGATACTCCTTTTATGTCAGAGCACACCCGTTCAGGGTGATTCTTCTGATATGAATCTCCCTGCACATTGCTATCGATATTAAGGGGAATGGAGGATGCACATGAGAGCTGTTGGAACCAGGACAGTGGGATGGGAATGACACATAACGAGGGGAAAACTCCCTGCCCAGGGAATTCAGACAGTGCTGTGCAGTCACTGCTATGCTATTTGCCACGTGCTATATACAGTCACAAAATATTCCACTCAGTCAGAGACATGGCCAGAAAAAGCCCTGGAACCCCAAAGTCTTATAGTCTTATAATAACCACTGAAGAACGTCCTCCTCCACAAAAGGAGCACAGCAGAGCTCCTGGTGACCTTCCTGGGACACACACTGCGTGCAATTTATTCCGTATTTAAAGAACCACGCAAAATCAGAGGGGCTGCTTTCAGTGCCTTCGTGCACCATTTCTCATTGCTCTGGAACTGGGAAGCAAATATTTTTGGCCACCTTAATGAAATTTCATAATGCTGGAATGAGGTATCACAAAATGATGTGGAGTTTTCAGAATATCTGTTTATTTCAGTGGTGAGAAACTAAATTTGGGTACTGACATTGGGTAAAAAAAGGTTCAGCCATTAAAAAAAAAAAATCCTTTCAAAATTAATCTGCCTTCTTTTTCACTTTTTGATTTGTAAATTTATATGACTGAGGGTGGTTGGACCAGCACACTGGGAGGCTTGTCACTTGGAAGTTCAAAGGCAGGATTTCAGAAAAGGAAAAAGCATTGCAGTGTTATGAGTGCTTCTTGGATTGGAAGACACAGGAACATAACGATGATACAACAGTTCTGACTGTAAAATGCCATTTCTATTGCATACAACACAATGTATATTATTATTATCACCTCATTATTATTTTTCTGGAAAATAAAAACGAGTCTAAGAGACTTCAGTTACAATCAAACCACAGAGAGGATGAAACAAATAAGCTGCTGGTTGAGTTGTCCTCCACAGTGCTCAGTCAGCTGCTGGTTCTCAGTAGTGTTTGTACCTGCTCTAATTACAAATTAGTGCAGTCAGGTCGTTCTCATTTAGACTTTACAGGCCAACACCAGCACAGCAACCTGGATGAATGGTACCTGTGTGTGCAGTGGTTTTAAAAAGAGGCTGAAGCAGGTCATGCCATGCCCCACACAAGAGGAGTGGCTGCAGGACGAGGGGAAGATGAAGCTGGACAATACATCATGCCAAGACCTCCAGGAACTAGAGCTCCCTGTCAACCAGAGCCAACCTTGGAGAGGCTGGACCAGTCCTAAAGATCCTGCCAGCTGATGGACCCCAGGGAAGGTGGGTGCTTGTTGGTGCAGACCTTACCTTAGGGTAAGAGGGCAGCTGGATATCCTGGCTCAGGAGCCTTTTATTTTGGAGTTGTGAATTGTGTTCTCCAGCAAAAATCCTGCTGGCTGGGGTGTATATCCAAAAAACTACCCCAAAACTCCCTTCTATGGCAGCTTCGGTGCACATGCAATCATAATTCAGAACCACGGGAACAAAGCTCATGCACTGTGGTAGATTATTATTATTTAAAGGCAGCAAATGGCCATTACTTTTTACCAAGCCTGGGGGATGGATTGCAACCCATTCTTGTGCTTCGTGGCGCTTTCAACTCAACATGGACACAGGCTGAAGGGCCAGCTCCCAAAGACAAGGGATCATGGTTTCATGATCTTGGCAAAGCGGCTACAGGAACTCTTTTGGGATCCCCTTTTGGGGCTGCAGTGGTTTGTACCCAATGCTCTGCTATGGCACCACTCCTGCATCACCACCACCATACCCATTCATGACAAAGTTGCATATTATTGTAAGTTAAATATTACTATAAAGTTGCATATTACTATAAGCTACATATGACTTAAGCTTCTGAGATCATTAGGGATTTCCATTAGCTGCAGAGGAGAACATGCAAAACATCCTTTGCTCATGGACTAACCCCAAAGCGCTGAAGGAGCTGCAATGCCTCAGCAGGGAGCTGATAAGAAATCAGCCAGACACATTTAAACAGCAATTTGGAATCACCAAATACTCGCCAAATATATCTCACTGTTGTTGCAGCCCAAATATAATTGCTGCTATTATTAGCAGCAGCGATAGTTGCTATTAAGGTTATTCTTAGTCATAATTTTCACTGTGGTAACACTTAGGAATTCCCTCCGTGGGCCAGAGTGGCACTGCAGTATGTGCTGTAAGGCTGTTACCATGACAGTTCTGCTCTGTTTGCCGGTGTGTTTTGGCTAGAGAGCCAGCTGCTGGGGGGCTGTGCTCCAAGTTGCCGAGCAATAAATCCCAAACCAAATTCATGACCAGATTTCTGCTCCAAGCCTCAAGCTTGTGACTTGCTGCCCTGCAGCTCCACCTGACTTCAGCGAAAACACACTGCTTTTGCCAAAACCAAGTCACATTTTTGAAAAGAGACTTCCATGCAGGTAAGCACAGGGGATACTGCTGGTGAGGCTGACAGTGCAGAGAATTATTTGTGAAAGGGTTGGAGGGTTCCCACAAGGCACGTGAGAATTATTTCTTTGCAACACGATACTGCAATAATAATAATAATAACAACAGCAACAAAAAAGACATTTAACTAAGCAGGATGAGACAAACTTTGTGAAATGTCAATGTTTTTTTACAGGTGAGATTTCCCTGACAGATTGTCAGTCTCAAGATGTCCACCAGCTATTGGCCTGGCTCTCAGCTTGATGTTGAATGTACTGATTTTATGAATCCTTTCAAGGTGGACGCAGCCATTTGTCTTGTCCATCTCGTAGCAACGTGTGAAATTGGTCACTGCACATGGAGAATTAATTCTACCGCAGGGATCACTCACAGATTATAGTCCCCCTCAAAATTTTCATAACCTTCTGGGCAGAGCTGCACGTCATGCACTGAGCCACAAGTGCATCAGAGGTGTGTGGGGTGCCTCAGGTGTGTGGGAGCCTTCAGGTGCTCACAGAGACCCTGGGGTGACAAACCCTCTTGTCACCAGGACTGGAACCCATTAACATCCAGGGTGAAGCCACAGGTATGTGAGCTAATGGTCCCAAACCATTACCTATGGAGTTGAAATCCTTATCACAAAAGCACTGGGCTTGTGATTTGCATCTCTCCAAGTGTGGCTCCAGTGACTTCTCCATCCGTCATGACCAGTAATCTCTCTTTGTAATCTCCCTGGTACCTCTGTGTCACCAACATCCCCACTATAGGTGTTGTGCTTTCTAATGGTCCACTTAGCACATTCAGAAGTCTCCCAATGCTCCCAGTATTGTTTGATTATGTCTTTTAGGGCTAAGATCTGATCAGTGTGTGTACACCCTCTTCTGAAGCTAAACTGACTTTCCTTAAGCCCACTATTCAGCTGTGCCTGCTTTCTTGTTCACAGGCACTCAAGCAAATGTATTCTCAAACACAGCAAACAGGCTAATGCCACTTGAGTCTTATATTCCTTCCTGCCACCTCCTTTTCTTCTTCAGCTTGTTGTAATCACCTCTGAATACCAGGGACAAGCCCTTCCGCAGCTTTAGGGAGCCCTGGGAATACCTGACGCTGTCCCACGGGTGACACCTTTGTTGTCAGTTTTAACATTTCCATGCAATGCAGCGTGTCACACTGAGGGCTGGATCCAAGGAGCAATGACATCTGCAGGGCCACTGCACTCATCTTGGTGGCTTTCTGTCTGAACCCATGGCACCCATGTTGATGGATTTTCCTTTTTTTTTTTTTTTTTTTTAACATTTCCCATCACATATCGGCGATGCTCTTTTCAACAGGTCTCCACTGTCACTTCTCACCTGAAGTCCCGACTTTTTCTGCCTCCCTTGTCAATAAAATCAACTTTTGAGAGATGAGCTGTTCCCACAGGTGACCCACTGCGTGTGTCACTCACCTCCCAAAACACATCTCCTCTGAAAGGACCTAATTAAAAACACTGATGAATTAAAGGTACAACTGGAACTTGATGTTAGGTCCTAATTTAACACATACCCAGCCCTTATTCAGGCTAATCACAAAATTGATCTGTCTTTGCACACTAAACTCTTTACATTAAAGGGACTTTTGCCCTTGATTAGATTTTATCTGATTAAATAAAGGCGCATCGTGATACAGGCAGGAAAAATACTGCATTTCAAAGATGATGAGCATTCAGACTTACCTGTTGTGATCAGATGAAAATAGCAGGTCTTAGTCCCCTCCTTTGGGCATTTTGGCAACAGCTTTCTAAGAACCCTCTCCATCACTGGCAGAAGGCTCTCAAAGCTCACAGATGTGGTGGCCAAACTCCTGAGAGAGGCTGAAATTAAATCAGGTCCTCTTGGAACAAATGTCCAGACCCTTCCTGTCAAATAGGCCATTGTCACTGTTACTACAAGAAAAAGATGTTGAGGAAAACAATTCTCTTACATTTCTGTAAGAGGTGTAAAAAAAGCCATTTCGTGCAAAGTAGCCCTGCTCGTGATGAAAGTAAACCCATTATAAATAAATAAATCCAGAAGCTATTTGTGCCAATGAAAACATAGTCATGTCAGTTTTCATGCCTTGGCATTTTAATGATTAAATCTGCATTTTGAAAAACAAAGCAAAACAAAAAAAACCCACCAAAAGCCCACAGAAATTCACTAATATCAATCACTAATATCAACCACTAATAAGTGGTTGATATCATGTTGAGTAAAAATATCTCAGGACCATGAGGAAAATTCGTGATGCTTTATTTCAGCTAGAAATCAGTGTAACAATTAGGGCTTCCAGCTCAGGTTCCAGGGAGGCATCTTTCTTCCATTGCGTTTTTCTCTGTCCCTCCTGTGCCAACTCTTATAAAACAAGATACCACAGGATTTAATTCTAAAAATCTAATATTACTGCCTTGTGGTGAACTGAATACTACAGATTCCTTCTTGATAATACTGTCTCATGGGATTCCTGTGTGGTAACAGAATCTCCTGGGATTCCTGTCTGGTAACCATATCTCGCTGGACTTTGGTAGTATTTCTCCCACTGGATAACCCCAGCCCCACCAAATAAGCAGCCATAAACCTTACACTCTCTTTATTTTACATGACATTATTTTACTAATACCAGATTCTGCACTGTTTAGATCAGTGAGCTTTTTTCCCCACACTGATTTCTACGAAGTTAGAATCAGGGCTCCATGAGAATTTAATATTACGGAATATCTTATTTGTTTGACAAGAATAATATTAAGAAATACCTTTAAAAGGAGCAATAATAGAAATATTTCATGGCTTCATTGCACTTACTCTTTAACCATACATGGATTAGAAATCTTTTTGTTGTTCTTAAAATGAGCTACGGTAATAGTTCTTCCTCTTCATGCCAGTGAGAGAAATCACAGCTAAATAGTTTCAGAAGGAATATACTGAGCACTTCTTGAGCAAGGTTTTCAGTTAAAGCCTCTGCTGCAACTATAGATCAGCAGGAAACCAACAGCTTGTTATTCTGCTTGGGTTTGTTATACCCAAAAGGCTCATTTAAACATGGGGAATCCACTGCAGGAGATACTGCACCCTCAAATAAGAAATCAGCAATCCAGCCTTTCTGTCCTGAGCCACTCTGTCCACCCGGTTGTTCAAGCAAGTTGGACAGGGATAAAATTACTGCAAAAAGCCCACAAACACACAGAACTTTGTCCTTACAGCCTTGCCTGGCACCACCAGACACTTCTGCAGCTTTTCACAGGACGCAGGGTCACCCTGGGAAGTTAATCCTCTGGCTGGGTAACTCTTATCGGGAGAGTTGCACATCTCACAGGGTTCAGACCTCTTCCATTGACTCGTGGCACGGCAAGTGATCCAGGAGGGGCCTGCTCTGCTTCACCCTGGGACATTTCCAGGCTCAAAAGTTTCACCTTGAGCTTTCCTTTGACTTATCTAGTGTTTCTAGTGGCCTACTTTTGGGAACTTTCTGGCTGGGGGATCACCTCACTTGGGTGATTGCCGCTG
This sequence comes from Cephalopterus ornatus, assembly GCA_013396775.1. Classification (NCBI taxonomy): domain Eukaryota; kingdom Metazoa; phylum Chordata; class Aves; order Passeriformes; family Cotingidae; genus Cephalopterus; species Cephalopterus ornatus. The sequence goes on from VZRE01013204.1 coordinate 635,511, forward strand.
AGATGAGACCCAGCTTTGCTCATGGAAGGGCAATTTCAGGGCATTTTCCCACTGCCACGATCCACCTCCTGGAGCACCCAGCTCCAGGAAAGTGGTTCACATAAGACAGTCATGGGCCCTCAGAGAATTATTCAGCAAATCCTGTGTCCCTAAGCTCTTGGATGTGCCACCAGGCATCAGGGCAGGTCTTGACCATCTGGCACAGAGCTCTGACCAGCTGAAGATCTGGCTCAGTAAAAGAAGCAAAGCTTGAAACCCAGGGACTACTAAGGCTTGAAGCCCAGTGAAAGTGCCTGAATAACACAAATGTTAGAGATGGAAAAAGGTAAGCAGGCAACACCTTCTACTAAAGCACTGTATCTCCTGCCACGTGTTCACACAAAAAAATGGGTATATGCCATTTTTCCTTTTCACAGCTGTCTTTCTGTCCAAATATAACATTCACAACTCCAGAACTTACAGCTGTTCTGAGCCCTTTTTTGCATCCAGACAGTGCTTCAACACCAGCTTTTCTTTGGCCTTGCTGAAGTCACTGAATCTCATCACCCTTGGAGATACAAGTAACTGTGATAACAGTCCCTGGCAACCTCACGTTATTTTTGAGAGGAACAATGAAGTTTATGAAGCACTTTCTGCAGGTAAAAAATCCAACCAAGTGACACACTTGATGCAAGACACTTTTATCCCTAAACCCTTGAATTTCCATGGTGTTTATCTGCCTGAAGTACCACTGAAATTAGAAGTAGGTAAGCAAGTGGAGGCACTCAGGAGCTTTGGTGGTCCTTGGTACCCTCTGACCAGACTATGTTCTAGAAAGACTATGTTCTGGCTCTTGCTATAGGCTGGGATAACCAGGAATGGTGTCAAATCAGGGTTTGCAGCTCTCCTCTCCTGGACAGCGCGTTGAGAAAACCATGTTGGAGACCTGTGGAAATATCCACAGGCATAATTGGACAACAAACCCAGGAAAAACAAAACGCTTTTTACCAGGGGGCTTTTGACGGTCCCTTGAGGGGGGCGTTCATGACTTTCTTGTGAGTCACCGCCCCAAAAATACTGTAAGTGCTATTCACTCAGCAGTGCAAGCTGGAAACAATCTAGGGAACTCTCATCTTCAGGTCAGTGGGGGCTGGCAGCACGGTCACTCTGCCTGGGAACGAAGGGCGAGACAAGAAAGAGCACGGCTTCCAAATTGCTCTCGTGCATGCTCTGCCTGGGGACTGGCCCTGCAGAAAGGCAAGGGTTTGTCTGCTGCCCACAAGCAGAGCTGTGGATCCCCCTTTGCAGCTCTTGAGAGCTGTGAGGAGCGTTTTTCTGCTTGAGGGGTGATTAGGCTGGGAAAGGTTTGCGTAAGACTGGAGCGAAAAGAAACGGTGCAGAGCTTGGGGGGAGACACATGAAAATTCCTGCCATCCCACACTGCTTGGAAGGGTCAGAGAGCAACTTCGGTGTTTATCCCGTTTATAGCCCACAGGACCTTCTTAGGGCCTGAAGCCCTCCTGGCTATAAAAATAGGGGAGAATCCATAAAAGCAGCAGCATCTCGCATATAGCACAGCTCTTGTCTTACAAGAAGCTAAATGCCTTAATTAGACGTTCACCGGGTTATTTTCTGTGCGTTGCAGCCAACGACACAGAACATGGACTCCTGATGGAATACCAAGGCAGTAAATCAATGGAGGGTCTTTGCTACCGTTCATGAAATGCTCCAGCTGTGCTCCTAAGGATTATAATGTCAACAGAACTCTTGATTTGAATCACAGCCTTGCCTTCACTCAGAGGCCATATATTAGTCTTGAAAAGCAGACAGAGTTTCATTGCTCAAAAAAAAAAAAAAAAAAAAAAATNAAAAAAAAAAAAAAAAAAAAAAAAAAGAAAAGAGAGAATTGCTGAGCTGAAAATAAAATGGTGATGTAGGGGAGGAACACTGCAGGGCAGCCAGAGGAGACACGTGGTGGCTTTCAGCAAAAACCTCTAGAAATTTGAACGTTAAGGTATTTCTCCGTGTTTGTTTAGTATAAATTTCACAAGCCAAATTCACATTTTTCCAATACGTTTAGACAGTGCTTTGTCCACCTGATTAAGTGCTCACCTTCACCAAAGGCATTACAGCAATTCCAGCTGACTTCAGCCAAGGATCTGGTCCTTACTTGGAGTATATCAGGAATCCCAGGAAACAAAAATGGATCATTTTAGACTACAGTAAATCTGTCTGGAGGACAAATATTTTGCATATCACTTACAGTCCTGCTTCTGCTTTAGAGCATGATCAAATCATAGGCCACCCTGAATCAATGAAGACGGGGCTGTATTCCATCAGGCTGGATTCCCAAAAGCTGTGTAAAAGGTGCAGTTTTGCCTTAGCAAAACACTTGAAGTTTCCCAGGAATCTTCTGACATTTAGCAGGTGTTCTCTTGCAATGATTGTAATAAATCTTCACAACCCACGTGTAACCAGGCAAAAGAAAAATGCTGAAGACTTTTCTAATGATGACCTTGAAGTTGTTGACGAGGTCACAGGGGTAGTGTCATACTGCAGTTTGCACATGTTCTTACTTTCTTATTCCTACAGGAATCAGCTGCTGCCAAAGTATACATGATACAAACTAGAATCTTGATTATCCGAAGCTCAGTCATAGTCTCTGTCTCCTATAATACAGTTCTATCCCTGGTATTTATTGCTTACACTGAAAAGTATCTCAGTTATTCAAAACCTTGGTCACTCAGATTCAGTAAGTGGAACCCATTAAATCAATTTGCAATTAATTCAGCTGGCTCAAAACCATTTCCCCTTTCATAACTCCACCGAAGCAATGCAAAGATTTGCACAAAAAATGCTCAAAAAGGGAGAGACCTGCCTTTGCTTTGAATGCTGTTGTCAGAAGAAAAAAAGGAGGGAGAATCTCACAAAGCTCTAACAGTCGTGGAACTTTCAGCAGGTTTCTATCTTTGCAGAAGCAAGAAAACCTCCTCTCTGGAACGCAGAATTATTTGAAAACGCTGCTTTTCACTAGCACTAAGGCTGAACAGTAGCTGAAATACACGGGGGCTGTAGAGCTGAGCCAAGTTCCTGAAATGCACCAGTTTCTAGAGCACAGTCACGGTACCCAGTGGGGTTGGCAGCAGCCTGTTTCCTGGCTTGGCATCTTGTTTGTTTTGGTTTCTTTTGCTTCCCCACCACCCCATGGGAAGCCTGTGCCAGCTTGTGCTCCCTCTACCACCTGCAGGGCTGCACTGGAGGGTCCCTGCACCTTCTGCCACGATGGAGGAACAGACCCCAAGAGCCTTCGAGCCTCATCTCATCATTTCCTGGGATAACACGAACTTCTCTTCCCATGGGCTCTCCAGGTACAAATATACACGTGCCACCCAAGTGGAAAACACGGTTTTACAACCATTAAATGCAACACTGATTTGCCACCACTGTCTGGATAAATAGAAGTCACAAGTCTGTCTCATACAGAAGTGAATTTGAAGGATCACACGGACAAGTAAATGATGCCATTGGTGTGCAAATATGCATTTTGTTTGTCTCACATAAAATGCTGTAATCCTGGAAGTGTGTGCAGAATAAAAACCCACCAGAACCCAGCAGGGTTCTCCAGGGCAGTCTTCTAAACCACAAGGTGTAAGAGTATTTTTCTTATCTCTCTTTTGTATTTTTATCCATCCACATCTCCTTTCCAATTCTGCTTTATCAAGGTTCCATGAAAGAGAAGCGCAAAGTGTCTTTCAGTCTTTCCACAGCTTTTTTTTTGGCCAAATACTTCATTGTTTTCTAAAAGAAAAAAGTCTTCCCTTTTTTAACCATCAAGTTCTTTACATGAGTAACTTAGATTTGCCTCCAAAACTTACCAAGAAAGCAAACTCTTGTCTGCTTTTCTAATTCCCCTCCAAAACTGGAAACTTGTTCCAATATTAGAACACCAGAACATTCCACACACGACTTTATAAAGTCTACTTTAAGGGTTTATTGGTTTTATAAGAATCCTATTGTTCCGTAAATTTACATTTTCATCTCACTGTAGATATCATGGAAAATCTGTGCAAAAATGTATCAGTGTATGTAAGAATTTTTTTTTGAAATTTAAGTTTTCCATGAAAAAGAAGTTGGATGGTGTCCTTGGCTTGTGTTATGACACAGTGCCATTGCAGAAATCATAAGGGGTTTTTTTTTAACATGGATTTTGAAATCAGAAAAGTTCTCTTATTTTTTTGTTCTTGGCAGAGAAAGCAACATTTGTTAGAACTTTTAAAAAAAGTATTAAATTTACATTAATAATTAATAATACATTAATTAATAATACATTAATTAATAATACATTAATTACAGTAATTTTATCTTTTATTGAGCTAAGAGGCAGGTGTCCATCCTGAGCCTTTAGAAGAAAACAAGATTGGGATCCTTCTTCTTTTTCCAACGGGAGATATCCAACCTGCTACTAAACCTGATAAAATTCCAGCTCCTTATTTTCCTGCCCCTCAAATATAGTCACAAACCCAAAGAGGTACCAGATAAAACTTGGGCCCCAAGTTCAAGCCCTGCTACCCCTCTTTCCAGCGGCTGAAGCCTGACATTTGCCTGCAGATACAGGTTTCAGAAGCAAATAAGTGGTGAAGCCCTTTGAGATGATGCCACAAGCTGAAGTAGCCACGTTTTTTATGGGAATTAATAAGGAAGGAATTGAATTTTGGCCAGAAGATGTTAAACAGCTGCCTCCCCTGGGCACACATATAGGGAATTAATGAACCTGGGTCCCCCTTAGGTTCTAAGAGGGGTTTGCTGGAGCACCTGAGGGTCTCTTCTGGCTCAGGAGGCTCTTGCTGAAGGGTGCTGGGGTTTCTCACCAGGGAGTGAATTTGATCTGTGCAATTCAGAGACAGAGGCAAACTTAACACTGGGTTGAGTTCTCTAAGAAAAAGCAAAAGATATGTGGGAAGACCGTGCTCCATTTAGATTACGAAATTTAGGGTGTTTAACAAGAAAATAAGGAAAAACTCAGTTCTGAAGGGCTTTGTTTTACTGGTACCCCTCTGGGAAGATTTTAGAGAATCTCAGTTTTCATAGCTATCTTTGAAGGCACTTGCAGGAAAGCACTTGAAATACAGCCCATTCTTCGTTCAAAACTAAAAAGAAAGGGTTAATCCGGTCCCGAGGGTTTTGTCTCCATAGGCACTGCTGAATATGGGTAACAGATCCTCGGGGCAGACAGGCTGTGGGACACAAATAAACCCAGTTTCTGCTGCTGTAGTTTTAGACCCACATTGCCGCGAAAAAAATGTCTAAGGATTTAAGAATAATATTCAGTTGGTTTCACGGTCTGAGCAACAAATGCCTGCGAGACTCCGATGTCTGCAGAGTAAACCAAGCACGTGGGATCATACTACAACTATGCTGTGCCAAGTAATATGTGTCACCTATCCTCCAGTGACACTGCCTCCTAGATTCCCAGGAGATTTTTTTTCAGGCCAGTTCATTTCTGGCTCCATAAAGCAACATTTGTGTGGCTTTTCCTAGCAGGATCATACAAGGAAGGCGGAGACTTGATCTGCTGTCAATTCTTTCTTAATGAAGTATCTAAACACACAGAATTCTGGTCATGCTTTGTGAAAGAGCCCATTTCTCCCTCCAAAATTCATGCAAGGAGTAATTTCTACAGACAAAAATTGATTTAAGACAAATTATTATCTTTTGTGGCCAGTAATCACATGTTATCCAACCAAATGATCAAAAACAGCTTAGTGATGTTCTGATGATATCAGACCTAGTTTTCTTTGTTTCAGGACAAAAACTTGCAAATCAAGCAGCTGGTGCCAGACTTTCCAAGTCAGTAGAACTTTCCACATCCCACTGGGGCCGGGTCCCTCAGGAGCTCTGCAGCCAGAACCACCGGCACGTGTTTCCTACTTACATTTCCATTAGCCCCAGGATGTCTCTAAATTCTCCTCACAGACACTGTTCTCATCACTGTTCTTCAAACCCAGGCATTTCAGGCTGGAAAACAGACACTTCAGGATTGACAACGTGGAAAAACAAAGCGTTTTCTTTAACCTGTAAAGACCGTGAACTTATTTTGTGGTCAAAAAAGGGGATGTACCCTGGATTTCAAAACGGGCTTTTCTTCTGCTATGCAATGGTGGCATCTGAACTATTGCAGAACTAAAATGGGACTGTTCTCTTTAAGCATCTAAATTTGGAGGTGGCCCGAGAATGCTAACAAAGGAGGACAGTTACCATCAACTGTTCTTTAATTATAGATCTGCTTGTTCACCTTCCCAAATCCTTCAAACCTTCCGAAAGGAAACAGGAGACATTTGAACTTGAGCGCTGCTGCAACTTCAAAGGGCTGTTTCAGATAGCTTTAAAAAAAAAAAAAAAAAAAAGATCAATCAGTTCAATACATTTTGTCCCTATGCAAAGCATTTTCCCACTGAAAATCCAAGAAGGAAGCAAGCAAATCTTTAATAGAAGAGGAAGCACATATGTGAACTAAAGAACTGTTACTTCATCCAAGCTATTTAGTTTTCTTTTATCATTTAGTGCTCATAGGGGTACGAGTTTCCCAAATTTCCCTGCGGTTTTATATGTATTCCCACTCTCTTTTTCCCTCTGCTTTGTTAGTTCATGCCACTGAAAAAAACTTTATCAACATCATTTTCTGAGCAGATCCAAAAAAGCAAAGCACCTTTTGCTTAAAAAAAAAAAAAAATTGGCCTCAAAATGGAGAAAAATAAGTCAAATTCAAGCCAAAATTTTTACACTTAGTTTCTTATGTGTCTCCTTTTACTAATTTAATATTTTTGGGTCCTTTTTGTTTATATTTTAGAAGCTGGTCATTTCTTTTTGCTGTCACTTTAATGGCCACAATATGTCTCAAGTGAGATTTACAGCTGGCAAATCTGACCTTCCTTGGGTCAGTTTGTCTCTTGGGGTTGTGTCCACTACACAGATGTGGGTGAGAAATATCCACTTCCCATCACAGGTGCCTTTTTAGTGAGTGAAAAACATGAAAAACAACCACAAAGGAAGGGGCATCCCTCACATTGCTCATCTCCACACTTGCAGCCAAGCTTTTCTTGTGGACAAATCAAGGAACTCAATAACTGGGAAAATGGCTTTGGCAGAAGCTGGGAATCCATGATCATTTTAAAAAAGGTTATTACCAAAGCAAAAAAACCCCAAAACCAGTAATTCTTCTGTTCCTTAAGACTTGTGCAGCTGTGATGACATGAGGAGACCAGAAGGGGTGATGGAAGATGTTTCACATCCAGTTCTTAAGCTCTAGAAGATGCAGGAATATCTGGTTCATCAGCAGGTACTCTTTGCAGTCTCCTGGTTTTGGCATGTTAGCATCCCTCCCCTGTGCCACAGAGAATCAGAGAATCGTGGAATAGTTTGGGTTGGAAAGGACCTTTAGAGGTCATCAATCCAAACCCCTGCCATGAGCAGGGGAATCCTCAACCAGATCAGGTTGCTCAGAGCCCCATCCGACCCAGCATTGGACATTTCCAGGGATGGAGCACCCCTGGAGCCTCTCTGGGGGACCTGTGACACCCTCATAGAAAAAAAAATGCCTTCTTTACATCTAATCTACAAAAAGGCACTCACTGACTGCAGGACATTTATAAACCGTATCAGATATAGCTTGTGTTTGTAAATGGTAAATGTTTGAAATCACGAAGAATTCTAACAAGGTCCATTTGAATTACTTCAATGCATTTCATCCCACCATGTGTTCTTTCACTTGTTTTCTTCTTCGTTGGTGCATTGTACTGGTAATTCTTTTGTGACCAGCAGAAAGATGCTATATTTATGACCAATAAAAATATTTTGCATTCCAAGAGGAGAAAAAGGAGAGCTGTCAGTAAGGTCCCTCTGTGCCCAGAATGTTGTTTTGGTAAGGCAGATCACAGCAGTTCCTATCAAAATCTTTTTGGCACGGTGACATGCTGACCTCCTTTGGTTCTTAGAAAACAATTCTGCACATCAACAATGCATAAGCATTTGTCCTAATTGAATGCTTCTTCTTACAAGGCACGCTGCTGGTAATTAATACTGAAATATCTCAATTCCAGGGGTGTAAAAATATGTAGAATCTTGTTTGCTTTGGGGTCAAAGGTGTAAACGTATTTGCTGTATCAATATGACAAGCAATAATTTCATGATGACTAAATTTTGAAAGGTTTGGCTTAATTTTCAGAGAGGTACATTGTGTTTAGTGTTCTTTTAGTGTTCTCCCTCAGTTTTTGAGGCCAGAAAGAGGATTCTTTTTTTTTAATGTTATTGATTCTACATTTTTTCAGAGGAAAATTCCATATAACTGTGGGCAGGTAAGCATGAAGAATCTTATGCTTTGTATCAAATACAAATAAGCACCAAGATTCAAAGCTTTCATTGCCATTGTTTACAGCTTTATTTTCTGAAGTTATTGTTTAGGTGTGAGAGGGAGATGCTCAGTGGTGGCAGGGTGCTCAGGGGGAAGGTTTTTGCTGTAACTCAGAGCCTTTTCAACGGCTTTGTTCTGTGATATCTCACATTGCCCTGACTGGCTACAACTTTAATATATTTCCTTGTCTGCTCCTCCGAGTTCGTATTTCCAGATGAGGCCGTGAATCAAATATCTGATTTGATGAATGTGTTGCAACCTAGATTTTTGTCAGCCTGAGCTGTTCTGGATGGGAGCAAACCTTCTGAAAGCTGGGGGTGTAACCACATCCTCCAGGCAGACAATTATAAGAAACAGTTAAGCCTTGTTGACCGAATAGTTGAACTAATACCAGCCCCGCTCCAAAACCAGGTCCATGCAACCACCCAAAGGAGAGGCACGTGTGGGGTCAAAAGGATTTCTTTGCCTGTTGTTTTCCAGAGGGCTGTACATCTGTGAAGAAAAAGCGGGGAAGAAAGTGGAAACACCAGGAAGTAAAGCAGGAAATCCAAGAGCTCACGAAAGCACTCGAAAGGGAGAGGGGTTTGGGGATAGCTGGTGCTATTAAGGAGTATGAGCAAAACATCCCCTCTAGCATCATTTTCATGCTTGTGGTGACTGAAAAAAACCAGATTTCATACATTCTCCGTAATAAGATCACCTTGAGAATGTCACCAGTCTCTCTCTCTTCTAAATGCTGAGGGAATAAGTGTGAGGCAGTTTCCAAATAAAAATGGGGTGCACTGCTGCTCTTGCTGAAGCAAACAGGCAACAGGAGCAGGGTTGGTAGAGATGAATATCAGACCTCCAGCAAGTGGTGAAACAAAGAGACAGAAATATCTCAAAATTACTAAAACACAGTCTCAGGATGGCAAATTAATGATGCTCAGAGAGAAGGAAAATCCATGCTTCGAAAGTGGAGAAAAACATGTGAGCAAATTTGTTAACAATTCCTTCCTTGTAACTTTGGGGGAGCTCCTCGTGTTTCACGCACAACTCTTGCTTTCTATGAACACACAAATTAATAACATAATCACCAAAGACCAGAATATTTCACATGAAGTTGTGGAACAGAGCTATGATGGGATAAAGAAAGGATTAAAGGAGCCAAAAAAAAAATCTGCTTCAGATATAAATAAAGAAGTGACAGACCAGGCTCTGTGTCTTGAAGCAAGAAAATGAAAACTTTGCCAAAGCCCCATGATGCACTTTCTCTGCCTCATGCCCATGAAAGACAATGACATTCAAGTCCAGTTCAAGTAATGTGTCACTTTTCCCAAGACTGGGAAAGTCACACAACATTTACAGAATTTGCACAATTTATACAGGACAATATCTGTTTTTTCAAAGTACAAAAGCGGAAGGAAATGGTTCTATACATCGCTAGAAATGGCACCAACAGAAAGAGTTCACATCTTCCTCAAAAAAATAAAAGAAAAAAAGTCTGGTCGTGGCCTGTCTGACGGACAGGTACAAAGTCACTCAAGAAACTTTCAAAAGAGGAGACACATCTTGATGTTTTAATCCTAAGGAGAAAGTAACTCAAATCTACTTCCTCTCCTAAGGTATCTCATAAGGTTCTGGTCCAAATAAATAAAATGGGATATAGAATACAACTAGGATCACTATCATGAATAGGATTTCAGCCTGTCAGTGTCTGGGAACTGTGGAATTCAAGGTTGCTAAAAGAATATTAAGTCGTGAATGTCTGTAATGAAAAGCATTTCAACAAGAACATTAATATTTCTTAAAAGATAAAAAAAAAAAAAAAAGAGAGACAAATCCCAAAGCCATCTCCTTTGAATTGCTGCAATGAGACAGAGCAAAGAAAAATTCTAAGAATGTGGGTGAAATTGTTTTAGGTTGATGTGAAAATCATCACTTACTTACAGTAGTTAAAATGCCATTGTGTCCAATCAGTTGATTATTTTTTTTTCTTTTGTCTCTCCCCTCTTTTTTTTTTTCTTTTACAGTATATTTTAGACTTTGTTGGGATAAAAACTAACAGTGAAATAAGGATATAGTTCATAAACTTCCTTGCAGTTTCCTTTGGGAAAATGGTTGAAGCAATGCCATACAGCTCAAAACAAAGGCAGGAGCGAGCAGGTGTTTTGTAATTAGTATTTCCTATATCAGTATTTCCTGTATCACCTACAGCAATCACCTGCTGTTGCTTTATGGTAGATAGTTGGACCGTCTGTAAAAGAGAGGCAGAAGGGGAAAAGAATGAGAGGAAAATGTGATAAAAACAGAGACAGAAAAGCTGAGAGTGAAGAGTAAATGTTTGATTGGAAATGCACTTGGAGCTGGGGTGAAGATGCATCTTTGTGTCATGGGAAACAGGAGTTTGTTCACTTTCCTTGGACAATCAGAGCTGTATCAAAAGTATCTGAAGCAGTCATTGGTCATCAACTTTACAACAACAGTTTTAGTGGAGAGAAAGCTGAGAATGGATCTTGCTTTTGTTACAAGCTGAGGTGAAGCAGTTCTGAAAGTGGCCAAAATAAATAGTTTTTACCATCCCTCTTAATCTTCAGCTCTCTGAGATCTTTCCCTGCTAGTTGGGTTCACTGACGCTTTCCTTCCCTTGCATTTTGTTCTTGAAGCTTGAGAGCTGTGAGGACCCCCTGCCTCCCTCTCTTTCCTGCCCAGTCAGCCCCTGCCACTAGTGGGAAGTGAAACAGGGAGCTGAGAGAGTCAGCAGTGTGTCCCCAAAACAGCCCTGATGCAGGATGCCAAACTTCATTTTCTTCACTGATATGAGCAGCTTTCAGAGGGCACCTTGAACCCTGCAGTAGAAAATCTCAGTTCTTCTGTTTCTTTTTCAGTCTCAATGTTTCCTGTTTGCCCAGCTTTTACAGTAGCTCCTGCCAGGATACTGCCTGATAACTCCTGTGAAGACCCCATCACTATTTTCAGCTTTTTTGTAAAAGCAAGAAAGTTTGGGAGCGTGGTTCGTGGTTTTCTGTACCCTTCTTTAAACCTGGGTGTATTCTATGTGCAGCATTATTTAATGTACATCATTTAAGTGTCTCTTCACATTATTTCAGTATAAAGGAGAACAGAGACCAAGGAACTTTTGACTGTCTTATTCAAAAATAGTTTCCTTCTTTGTTAGAATATTACAGAAAAGATACAAGGGTGGAAGGAATGAGAGAGACTATTTGTTATAAAGGCCCCTTTCTGGTTTTACCTTTATAAGGATGTAAGAAGTGCTAAACCTATAAGCACTAGGATTAGTCAATGCCTGTGGGCTCACTTCTCTCACAAATTTCAACTCTCAATGAATTGAAAATTTTCACTACCTCATTTTAAAGGAGCATATTCAACAGCAGCCCACAAGAAGACCTTTGTCTCGGTATGACCAGAAATGGGATTTGCACGTGTTCCTGTAAAATGTCAAATTTAACTCACAGATTTTTTGCTGAATTCAGGTTGAATGTTTATTTCAGTTGCAGTCTCTCTTTTTTCTCCAGCTGTGCTGAATTAGGGCCTAATTCTAGGAAGTGAAGAGCACAGGGCTGAGTCTCATTGAAATAAATGACCATTACTTGTGCGTGCCAAGCACATCTCAATCTTTGTCCTACAAATATCATCTCCTGGATGTCAAGAGAAACTTTTAAAAGCTTAACTCCTTGCTCAAAATTAAATCTGTGACATGAACTCCCCCTCAACTTCCAGAACCACAGTAGGAAAAGCTTTATATTGCCGAACCTCAGCCAATGCAAATGCCACTTTACCAACATTCATTTATTTGAATGACACGGTCAGGTGTCTTGGGGTTTTAATTAAACAAATTCAAGAATAATCTAGTGTGTAGCTCTGTTGCAATGTTTGAAGGAGCTTACAGGCTTCCTTTTCTTGGACAGTCTTGGGAAAAGTGTAATTGATAATGGCTGATCATAAAATCAGCCATAAATACATGTAAGTTAAAAAAACCCTGTGAGTTTTCTAACTCCTATATTAAACAAAAATAAGGATGTGGCCTCTTCTGGCCAAAAGAGCTCTGAATGTGCTATACCTTCTCTGTGGACACAAATTGGGCAGGTGTAAACTACTCCCATGCTCTGGAAGGACAGGACCACTGAGATAATACCTGTGGCAAGTTAGGAAGAAAATACTTGAAATGAAAGTTATATACATGTTTTTTTTTTGTACAAAAGAAAATGCGAAAGCCATTTGACAAAATTATTACATCCAACTAATTTACATTTGAATGTGCCTTAGTTTCTCTCACATCTCTCTTAGCACGGGTAATAATCCTACAACAACTAAACGCAAGGGATGTGATTTTTCAGTTCTATCATACAGTGTATAAAAAACCGTCCATGTTAATGCCTGTCATACAATCACAGCTGTTAGTTCTCTTAGTAGTGTTTTGAAGACTCTCAGCCACTTCCATCCCCAACACAAGCTCCCCCCACCCCATCAGTGTCCTCTCCTCCTTCGCTGGTTCTTGCTTGGGGCCCTCAGGAGGCTCTCCCGGTACTTCACATTTGTGTGGAACAGTCGGACCATTTCATGGTCTTTGTTATCCAATACTCTGGGCAGAAAGAGGGAGGATTTCTGTGTCCTGCGAGTTTTAAAGCCCCTTCTGGGTCGTCCTTTCCCGTTGATGGAGACATACCAGAGTCTCTCTGCGCTGGCTTTGCGCTTGGTGCCGGCTCTGTTGGGCACAGTCCGGTAGAGACGGGACGCGTAGGTGTTGTACCCCAACTCGTGGATCCTCTCCACAAACTCGCACTCCGAGTTGTAATTTTCCTGTAGAGAAAAAAAAAAAAA
>VZRE01013204.1:653403-687423 GCA_013396775.1 Cephalopterus ornatus
AGCCAGGCTGGGAGGGGAGGGGATGGGATTGGGATGGGGTAGGCGTGGGCAGCCACTGCGCCTCGGAAACGTCCGGGGACTGCGTCCCGGGGAGGTGCGAGGGCACGGGCTGGGCTGCCCAGCGGGCAGGGCTGGCGCGGCAAGCCCTCGGCGCAACGAGGGCAAGTGACAGGTCGGGCGGGCTGCGCTGTCCCGGTCCCCGTCGGGGCAACCTCGGGCTTTGGGGGTCCCGCTCTGCCCCGGAGAGATTGAGACCCTACCCCGCCAGTCGTGTCCCCGCACCCCGCAAGACCAGCTCGAGGGTTCCCTGCCCGGTTCGGGGGCAGGGAGTGCTGCCGGTCCCCGGGGGACAGAGCGGGAGCCAGAGGGTGCGAGGCAGCGGAAGAGAGCTGCGGGCTCCCGAAACGCCGGGGCGAGGTTTCTCCCAGCCCGAGGAAGGGACGGGGCGAAAGCTCCGGCAGCTGGAGGTGCCCCCGGTCCCCGCCGTGCAGCGTCTCCGGCCCACGGACAACGCGGGGCAGGAGCGGAGGCGGGAGCGGCTCCGCCACCGCCCCGTCCGCCCCGTCCAGCGCCCGCTGCCCGCCGGGGCCGGGGCCTCCAGGGCCCCCCCTCCCCGCACAGCCCGGCCCGGGGGAACGCGGGACGGGCAGGGGTGCGCCCGGTACTCACTGAAGGCGCTGTTCTTCTCCAGGGTGCCGTTGATCCTGCCGCTGGGGTGGATCTGGAGGTGGTACTTGGTGGCACAGTAGAGCTTCCTGCGCCGGGGCGCTCCCCCGAGGTGCTCGTAGACGCCGCCGCGGCCCCCCGCATCCCGGCGCGGCCGGGGGGCGCTCGGGGAGACTCCGGGCACCCCCGAGGCCCGCCCCAGGCACCACGGCTCCTGCAACAAACTCAGGAACAGGATCCAAGTTATGACCATTGTGGCATGATGGCCGTAGCGCTTGGTCTGCTGGGGAGAGCGAGGCTCGCAGCGAGTGGCACCAGGGGTCCCATCAAAACCGTCTTGCTCGCAGCACTCCGCAGTTGCCGAACACACTCTGTTTCGAGCCGTGCAGCATTGGCAAGATTTTATCAAGCCTCGATCCGGCCCTTTTATCTGTCTCAGATTTACTTAAATCAATAGACATCAGCAAAGGCCACCGAAGAGTCCCAGCTGTTTGTATTAGATGGAGCTGCCGTGATCAGCCTTCTCCTTGGGTTTCCAGATAGACAGACGGCATGCGTGAGAGACAGGCAGGAGGAAGGAGGGAGGGAGGGAGAGAGCCGCTGAATTTCGGCAAGAGGCTGTGGGGGAAAATAGTTGATCGACGGAGCATAGAAATAAAAGCAGCTTCCTGCAACAATAGCCTGATCTGCGACCAATTGATACAGAGCAGAGGAGGCAAAAGGTATCAGTCTCGTGTGAACTCCCAGAGTGCAGCGTGGATAAAATTACACAGCATCCCTCTCCCGCCACCCCACACACACCGCACACCCCCGCACGGGGGCCGCCCGCCCCGCCGGGAGCCGCGGAGCAGCCGCGGACCCTCCGCCGAGCTCCGCCACCCCCCGCGCAGCCCCCGCGGCCGGGGAGGGGAGGGGGCTGATGCTCTCGGAGCAAAACATCTTCCGGAGGTGGCTTTTGGAAGTGCGCAGAGGAGCAGGGAAAGGGATGCGGGTCCCGGCTCCCCGGGGAGGGGCAGAGCACCCCCGTGGGTCTCACCCAGGCGTCAGGGTTTGCTCAGAGCGTGTGCGTGTGTCCCCCACCCGCTTTGCCCCCGGTGCCGAGAGCAAACAGTTATTACTAAATCAATCAGTTCACGGTTACAAATATACGCGTTATTTAGACACAGCGTTCAAGATTTAATCATTCCTAAATTAACTTAGACAAAGTAGGGCCCGGCAAGTGTTATGATTTACATCCCTAAATGCATTTGCAAGAAGTCGGAGCTAATCCTTTTTCTTAACTCCGGTGCCTGGAAAGTCTCATTAGCTAGAGCAGATCTGCACTCGCTACCATGTCGCTTCACACAACTGCCTACGCTTTCAAAATAGGATGAAGCTACCTATAAATAAATATAAAAGAAGGCAAAAGGTTCAACAGCTTCGTGAATTACGCTGTCCCTGTGTGCTCCTCAAAGGCAGCTCGTTAATTAGATTTGCATCTGAAACAGGCAGTAGGAGTTTTGGGGAAGTGTTTGAGAGATAATTAGTATTAATGTGGTTGAAGGGCACACAAATACACCTTTGAAGTGAGTCACGTCAGAATTCAAGCGTTTGACCTTGATCAATATAATTTTTTTTTCCAGGAATCGGTGAACATGAAGAGATCTATAAATTTTTTTTAAAGACCTTCCTATGTAGAGCACGAGGATTTTCTTAAACGTTAAAGACTTCTTTAAAAGGGGAAGCTTTTACCAGTGGGAAAATAAGGGAAGGGGTATGACCTTTTCCTAAAAGGAATGGCAGGAGGACGAAACTATCTAGAAAGCGACTCCCTATTTTAAGCTGTGCTTAATATTTAGTAGTTCTCCAAGGCTAAAAGGCTTTCCATTATATGGTCGTCTGGAATAAAAGGAAACACATAAAAACCCCACAAGCACCCTCTCCGCCATTACCACCCTTCCTCCCCCCTTTTCTTCTCCGCAAGTTAAGCCCCAGCCTCACAAGGAGAGTTTGATCTGGGGATGATTAAATGTTTGTACAATTAATTCTTTATTGCTGCTGTCGTACAATGCCACTGCCAGGCAGTCAAGTGGTTCCAGTATATTGATTGGAAATTAAAATAGTTAAAGCACTGTATACACGTAAAAACACGAAAACATAAATGTGCAGGAGCCCAATCTTGGAGCGGGGGAGGGGAGGGGGGAGCTGCTTGAGGGCCAAATCCTTTAGTCCCTCCTAAAACAAGAACCTCTCTGGAAAACCTTCCTCTCGGGGGTGGACCGTAAATCGTGTCCTGAGAACTCGTAACCTCTGACGAGCTACAAGACAACAGTGGTAGCAGGAAAAAAAAAAAAATAACTCTTAACGTGCCACGAGCCTCCTGAAAGATGCTTTCACCGGCACCGCTTGAAGGGGAGATAAAACATAATTACTGACAGTAATTATAGCGATCTCTTCCGAGTAAATCTCGGGTCTGTCCCGAGCCTGGTGCATCGCCCTGTGGATGCGCAGCTGACGTTTTACAGTTCGGGCTTTGCAGGGCATTTTCATTAGTGCTCTGAAAAACCCACACCAATCCCGCAAGATCCTCCACCCCCCCCACCGCAGTAATAAACCAAAAAGACTAGTGGGTGGAAGAGTAACACGTTAATGACTTTTGCTCAAATTGCTTCCATCTTGATCACATTTTCATAATTAGCACCATCATCTACAAATCTTTCCGCCCTGGGCATCTGCCACAGACAGGCTTCCCAAGCGATGTGTATTCTGACTTATTAGAGAGGGGAACACTTACAGGTCTATCATTAATGGTCCCCTTTCAAATGAAATGAATACGACCTCCACGGAAATATCAAAGGGCCGTAACTACCTTGTCTCACTTGGTAGAGCACTGAATAGCGAGCAACCTTAAGTCGTTTTGCTCTAGTCAGACATCTATACAATAAAACATAAGCCCACTCTTGTATATTTTAAGTTGTCTGGTGACCATTTTTGAAAACAAAAAGGGTCCCTTTGATGTGGTCTAATTCTAACAGGGGGTGGGACGTCAGATGTGGTCTACCGAGTCTTTCTGGAAATATTTTTAATTATGCCCCAAAGCTCCTTGTAGCCCCAAAGTAATAATCAGAGAGCAGTTTGAGTCTGTTACTTAATGTGGGGGGGGGTGCAGAATGAGCTCTACACCGTACGCAACTAAATTAGAATTACGACTGATAATGATCTACTAATTCGCTCGAAATGGGTGATTTTAAATGGAACACGTGAAGTCTCTGTTATTCTTTATGCCTGATCTCGCTAACGGAGTATTTTCTAAGCCTTCTTTCAGTTTAGCCGTAAAAGCAGCACCGCTCCTGGAAAGTCACTGGGTAAAAGCGAACATTTGAGACAGATGTTTTTATCCTTAACGGCGTGCGCTCTTCTAAGCACGTAAAGCACTTGTGCTCTGAACTGATTACCCTCGGAGAAGGAATATATATACGGTCGGATATGGATCTTTATGGCGATGTAATTTCTGTATAAGTAGTACATAAATTTATGAAAAAAAAAGGGGGGGCAAAATTTTGAAAGAGCCCCCCCCCCCGCCTTAAGCACTCGGTAACTTTAACCTGGAATAAAGATTAAAAGACAGAGATTTCGCAGCGATCGGGATCTAACGCCGATGTGAGTCGGGATTCGCTGTTCCTCCACGCTCCAGCACCGCCGCCCCCCGCCCCAGGCGCTGATTTACGACCGGCCCGTTACTCCAACGAGGAGGAAGTTACAATTTGTAGAGCAATAAATACCGAGGCGGTGGGTGGAGTCCCCAGCAGGGAGGAAAAAAAGAAAAAAATAAAACAAACCCAAAAAACTAAAACAAAAAATCCAAACAAACAAACAAACAAACAAACCACACACACACAAAAAAAAACTTAAAAAAAAAACAACTAAAAAAAAATTCGATCTCCTTCACCGATTAAAAATCTATCCTTGCTCGGATGTGGACCGTGGGAAGGTCCCAAGGAAAACAGCCCCGGTGCTGGTGAGGTATTTGTTTGCGATGTGCTAATGGCATCCTCCGCGCGGAGCTTTCCTCCCTGGTGCAGTTCCCTCACACCTGCTGATGTTGGGAAGAGCTTCTAAAAATTCGGCTGATTTTTATTCGGCTGTATTTTGTTTTCTTTGTGGTTTCCTAGCGGGGTTATTCTGCACCCTGTGAACAATATAATCTCGTTTAAATGACTTTCCAGACCACACAGCATCACGTTACCACCTTCTATAGGGGCAGGCAGTGCTGTTTATTGTATTGTACACTCTTAGCTCCCAGAAAGCAGGATGAAGGCAGAGTGGAGGAGGAAAGCTCCGGGGAGTAAATTCAGAGCTTCTAAGGTCCAGGTTGCTTTCTCAGGTGGAGAAAAGAAGATTTAGATAATTTCAAATGAAAACAGATAGAAGGAAAACTCTAAAGGAAACGTTAAACACATACCAGGCACATTATTATTTTCCCCTTTATCAACTCATGATTTGAGCTTAATTTTATGTTAATTTTCAATCTTTTAATTAATGTTTATAGTGACTTTTTTTAGTTTATGAACAAACAATCTGAAGTCTTCAGGTTCAGGAGAATACAGTCAGTTCTATACATAGTATATGAACTAGTGCTATATTGCGCTTCAGACAATAAATTAACAGTTTTAAACGTCTGTATTTAGGTTAAAAGCATGTGTGACATAATCGAGATCCGCTATTATTATTATTATTATCATTATCATTATTATTATTATTTTAAAATGCAAATGCCTAAATTCCTTGCTCCTACTAAAGTTGGCAAGAGTTTCTCTGTCTGAGGACCAAGGGATTAATCCTTCATTCAAAGTCCATGGAATTCACTAAGAGCCTTTCCTTTAATGCCAGTGAATTTGGATCAGGCCCAATCTTATCACTAGAAAAATTATTTTCTGTTGTGCTCAGATAATCTCTTAATGGTTTACTGAATGAAAATATTCAAAACAATGAATGTAGGAACATTAAGGGGGGGGGGGAAAAGCCTGGTTTTCCCCCCTCTGTCTCTTACTCCTTTTCAACACAAGACACAAAGGAAACAGTAGAAGAAATGTAGCGCACTACAGAAAAATGTGCCACGGTGTGGTTTAGATGACTGTCACGTGGCCTGCAAAGATTTGTGGCAGGCTCAAACCAGGCTACAATAGGGATATTCAGACCAACGCAGAACTGCGAACTGCAGCCGTGAAAATAACCAACCACCAGAGGTATGGGGATGTTCAGAAGAGGAGAAAGGGAGCGTGAAAACAATAGGAATGTAATTTGTTGACAATTTGGGGGCCGTGTTTGCAGACCTGCTTCACACCTTCGGTATCTCAATCATCACCTAATAGCCCGAGCTCTTGGAAAAAGTTTGCTGCTTTTTTTTTTCTTTTTTGGAAACACAGCACATGTTTTTGAAATCATCTGCAAAGCATTTCTTCTGATTTACACAGAAGCCTGGGGTACCTGAGGGAAGCATCTGGCCCACATCCATGATGGAGATGCACTTTGTGCCTGAAGGACCTGCTGTTCAGACAAATCTCCTAGCTACGTTTAGAACTTATGCCCTCGTTACTTTTCACAATCAGAGGCTTGTTACAGTCTCGCTCAGCCCTGCAAATCTTTGGGAATTGGGTTACCCGGAGATAAAAGATCTCTCTTTCTCCAAGCTGTGGTTGGATCAACACTTGGCAAAATCAGATGACAGAGGCAGAGGGGTCAGTCCTAGGTCTGTGCATGGGATGCCCAAGAACCAGAGATAAAACCAAAAGTAGCTGCCTTGGGGAAATGCCACGTGCGTGAACATATGTCCCTGAAACTAAAAAACTAGTGCCAGGAATTACCCAGTCCAAACTGATGATGAGTAATTGTTGCATTTAAACTTCTAAGACTCCTTCAGATCAAGGTTTGCATCATATGGCTGGGCTCTTCCCCAAAAAATCCCATTCATGGTTATATGTTGCCCTAGAAAGGTCAAGATGCAAAGAGTCTTGAAGCTCCACTGAGATCAAGGGACAGGAAAGAGGGACGAGGAGTCAGGAGGAGTACAGGCAAGGAGAGGTTGTGCAATTTTCAAATATAAAGAAGACTGTGTAGAGAACAACAGAAACTCAAAATTAGTGTCTTAGATGAATTTCAGTGGTCACCCAGAAGGTCTGCAGTCGGGGAGGATGTGGGGCCAGGCTCAGGAGCCTACCTGGGTCAGCAGGAAAGTGGCCTCCACTTGATACTGTGCAGGTATAGACCCTTCCCACAGGGAGAATTTAATCCCACAGAGGGATTAAAGGTCTGTCTTACTAGACCTGGAATTCCCTAGAGGAAACAAGCTGCTGAGAAAAAACACATATGACCTTTCTTCATCTTTTCTTTCCTGTTTTGTGAAAGCAGAAGTCCTACCCCCTAAATCCCCACGACCAGCCGAGCGAACAAGGAGGAATTCATCTCTTTTCACTGCTGCATCCCCCCTCCTTCCTTTGGGAAATGTTCTCTTTTTATATGGGCACTTTAGCCTTGACATTTCAAGGTAGAGCTCACAGTGTTGCCCTGAGCTGGGCCGAGCAGTGCAGGTGTCATTTGAGATGTCACCGCAGTGACTTCCCTTTTGTACAAAGTTTCAGCCTCCCTCTCCGGAGTGCTCCATGTCTGGATACCAAACCCTCTTCTCTGGCTTCTCCTGCAGCCCCAGCAGCCCCTGTTACCTCACTCCTGGCTGCCCTTTCCCCTCTGGCACCTGCTGTCCTGCAAGGCAGAGGGATCCAGCACCAGGGGCTTGTCCTATCGCTGATCGCCCCACGCAGCACACATGGCCTCAGTTCCTCTGGCACTCTTCTGCGGCATTGAACAAGTATTTTTTCATTAATTAGGGTATTAATCAGGTGATTAATACCGCGTTCTAGACCTCCTGTATCTGAGACAGCACGTGTAAGAAAGTACTGGGTAGGTAAGACAATTTGGCTCTCCTGTTTCAACCCAGTTTGGCTGTCAGAGCTGCCAGACCTGAAGGTATATTGTCACCTGTAACATAAAGAGGGAGTTTCAATAATTTAATAGCACGTTATCCTAGTGCACTTTCTAATCTGAGACAGCCTTCTACTGTTTCTGCTGTTCTCAGAAAAATCTCATTGAAGCGATGATCCAAACTAGCAACATTAACCAAAACCAGTAAATGATGTGCCTGAAGCGTCTCAGAAGGAAGGTGGAGACACAATTTGTGATAGGTGACAACACAGAAAGGGACTGAGGACTGCCTGTGACAAGTTAGTGTTGCAAACCAACAGGAGAAGGACACCAATCTCCTCCTCACTGCTTGCAGCCTCTGGTTTAAAGTAATAATTTTGAGCCCCAGTAGAGTATTTACCCACTGAAAAGGGCTTTTTGGTGGCAAAGGGCTATGCTGTGAACAATAAAAGAGCTCAGGGCCATTTTCCTTGCTGGTCTTTACATTGCACAAGTGCAGCACTGCTGAATGTTTTAAGTCAGATGCCAGTGCTTAGATCCCAGATTCCGGGTGAGGCCTGAGCTTGCACAGGAGGGCTCAGGTAGGTGTCAGCCATGGGGAAATCTTTGTATCACCAACATCCACAGCCAAATGCCACACGTGCTGGAAGCCACGGGTGAGTTTGTAATGAATCTTTCCCTCAGTACAACTTTGGCAGCCACCTCCTTTGCCTTAGAATTAACTAACACAAGCTCATAAACCCAGAATAGCAAAACTGGGATCTAATGGCCAACATTATTTTTTCCATCTCTAAACCTTATTGCCACATCTGATCCTTCTTCACCGTTTTCTTTCTGTTTTTTTTTTCCTCAGGAAATGAAATCCTCCTTCTCTCTCCTCTAGCTGGGATGGCTGACTGGTCAGTGCAGGTGATTTCTTCTCATCACATCTGATGCAAGGTGAGTTGCATCCCACAGATCCTGATATCTTAGGTGTCTTTACTGAGGCTTTTCTTAGGTGGATATTACAGACCGGAGGTTTTTCTTTGATTCATTTAAAAAGTATTGATGCATCTTACAAAACTGACTCTTCAGTGAATTACAGGGGGCTGGGTAAGTACTTATTTATATCTTCATGTAGAACTCCTTTTGACAAAGGGTGTTTGTTGCCATGAATCTCTCCTTGGTGGTCCAGTTATTTGCCGTAACAGACCATCTCAAAAAATAAAAATAAAAATTTGCCGAGCTGTTCCTGGGTCATCTCTCACAAACCATGCACAGAAAATTGAGTTCAAAGCAACTCCTTCAGACACTTCTGATTTTTGCTTTTGGCTCAGAGACCTCAAAGAGTCTTGACCACGAGAGCAATCTGCAAAGTGAAGAAGATCAACTTCTGTTTTGGATGCACCTGTTTCAGCTCAACTCCTCAGTTTCTGATGGCTCTTGCTTTAGGACTGCCACCAGGATGGAACCAGGATTATTCCTCAATCCAAAACTGCAGGACTATCTAAACAAGAGCACTGGAACCCTGAGAATCTGTGGAAACTCAGGCTGATTTTCTGCTCTGAAATCACTGGTCTCCTGATTTGAACGCTTAAACCCACTGACTGCTTGCACAGACGGTGGAGATTCCTATCCCAGGAACATTTTTTCCTCCTGATACTTCATCATATGACAGAGGATGAACTGGAATGTCAAGGAGTCAGATCCTTTATGTGAGGTCCAGGGCACCGTTATGTGTTTGTCTCAGAAGCATCTGGTTTGCTCATATATGAAGGGTGATACCTGGAGTTGTGCTCCAGCTACATCCAAGTGCAACATTATTCCTTAAAAACTGATCTCGGTGTCAGACCTCAGCAGGGGAATCTTGGGACACTTTTCAAAGATACTTCTTCGAGTAATTTGGATATTGCTAAAAGAAGAACAGTTCCCCTCCTACTTCCCCACCCTCCCCACCATGCCTTTTATGCACAGCTGGCCCAGGGATAACGAACTCTATCCTGTGTTTGCAAAATCCTGCACCTGATCACAAAACTGCCACCCCCACACCCCCCTTTTTAATTTTTTTTACCCCTGAACATTTTTGGCTCTTTCCCCACTCTGCACTGGAAGTAATCTCGATGTAGAGAAGAAAAAAGCTGAGAGACTTATTCGCTCACTAGTTTTACCATTTCAACTCGTGGAAGTGAAAATGTACACGGATTTTTCAGGCTACTCTACTATTCAATGGAGCCTGGGCATTAAATACTCAAAATAAACAAATTCTTGAGTAAGAGAAAACAACAAGGGAGGCACATGAAGGTAACAGAGAGCCCTCTCTGTGTGCCCTTCCCTTCTGCCACTCAGGAGGGTGAACAGCATTCCCAGCAAGGCTTGCAGACATTCTCAGTCTGTGTTACCACCTCAGACTCAGTTCTTTTCTTATGAGAACAGGAGGGTTGGTCAGTCCATATCTTCTCCCCTGTTGCTTCTGTGCTGCCTGTTGGGTCACAGCAATTCCCTCCCCTCCAGGCAGCCGTGCAGGAACTTCTTCCTTAGGTAGGGAATATTGCCCTTTCCCACACAAGCTGGGTGCACCCTGTGGCACCAACATCCTCCACAGGTTTAAGGGACAGGACCATCTGTTTATGACCTACGCCAAGACATCCTTTGCTCAGGAATATTTGGAAGATAACAGTTGCTGGAGTCATCTATAATGGATGGTGATTCACAGGGCTCCTCTGAAATAAATCAGTGAAGTTATTGCCAGACAAACATCTGGACTGAGAGAGAACAGAGGGCTTCAGAATCACCTGCACTTTACAGAAGCGGAATACAGTTATAGAAAATTGTTTATTTGCTTTTGTCTTAAGTTTGGGGGTTTCGAAGATATGATTTTTTTTTTTTTTTCCAGGTCACTCGTTAAAATCTGTTCTTTGCCTGGAAAGAGGGACACCCTCCTCTGAGCAGACACACAAGCACAGGCACACCTGCATCCCCTAACCAAACGTAATGCCTCAACTTGCAAACTCTTTGTGGTGAAAGTAATCTTTATTCACGTGAGCAAGCCCACAGGACTATTCATGCAATGCAGAATTACTCGCACGAGTAAAACTTTGCAGGATCAGGTCCTGGATCTAACAACAGCATTTTAATTACAGACAATCCCCGAGCAATGTGTACAAAAGAGTGTTTTTTTTTTTTTTCCTGGACAATAATAAAGGTTATTAGCCTTTTTTTTTTTTTTTTTTTTTCCCCTTCTTGCTCTTGGGTTTAAAAGGAGGCACCAATAATCCAAACCAAATAAAACTGACCTTTGAACCTTTTTTGCTGTACTTTTTCTCATGCCATGATTTCTTTAGTCTGTTAGTGATCTGAAGGCTCGTTCTGGGCTACAGCCACTTTCCCAGACAGGACTGCCTTTCGTCCCCTGACAAATCACTGCTGAGCCCCTTTTGTCCTGCACCACTTTGATCTCACCTGCCTGTCAGGCAAAAAAGAACTCCCGTACAGTCAGAATGCATTGCAAACAAATTGGCAACCATTTCATTCCCGTACACCATTTCAGCAAAGATCAAGATAGAGATAGAGAATTTTTAACCCTTTCGCTGACCTGGGGAACCGGGAAAGAACGCTCCATTATGGTGGATCGATTAGATGATTTATGAAGGAAATTGGAGGATTAAAAAAGCCCCCCCCCCGCAAAACCCCAAACCAGCCTCTGGAGATGATAATTGCATGGCAAATTCTGTCTCTCAAAAACAAAGGAGTTATTGCACAGTGGGCAGTGCAATGTTCAGATACAAGCTTTGCAGAAGATCGGTTCCCTTTAATTGGACATCTGCTTAACCATAAACTAAAGAATCATAGTAGGTATTCTCCAATGTGAATGAAATTAATCCTATTGTAAATAACCATTGGAGTATTTAAAGGCCTATCTGAACCCTTTCCAATATACAAACTTAGCCATAGGTGAGTTTCTTTCCCCCTGTAACCTGGGTAATTTTTATTTAATTTTACTTTTTTTTTTAATTTTACAGTTCTTCGTCACATAAAGCTTAGGAAAGACATCATGCAGCCCTTGTAAAGTGTTTTCATGCATGGCAATGACTTAGCAAGACCTGTGTTCTTCACTCTCTGATACCAGAGGTATCCAGCCCTTTGCTGGGTTGGTTCAATGCAGGTACCAGGCTGGTCCTGCTCCCACTGAGTCACGTTTTGTCTATCATTTTAAAGGCAAAGCTCCCTCAGATTAGCAGGGGTATAGGTTTATCTTCTCCCAGCCACCACCACGTGCCAGCCTCCTGCCCTCCTTGCACAGTAGCAGCCCTGTTTACCCAATAGTGTGCCTTTTATCAGAATAACTCACCACCTTTATTTCAGCCTAAAATGCGCTGGCAGAACATTCAGTGCTCAGAGAAAGGGAATGTAACACGTCCCCCTCTTCTATTTAAAGCGACTGAAAGAAGAGGTATAAACTTTTGGAGAAAACAAAGCTACTGCAGTGATGAAAACAAGAAAGTGCATTCAAACCTCCTGTCAAACATACCTATGAATGAAACAGTGGCATACTGCCCACAAGAAATATTTAAATTACATGTTATAGCTAAAAGATGAAAGTTTTTGTTTGACATTTACCTGATAGAAACAGTAGTGCTTTTTTTTTTTATTAATTTCACGATATCCCTGCATATTTATTTGATTTGGAGTGTATAAGACTTTTTTTTTTCAGATGTTACCCCGCTAATTCCTCCACAAGGAAAGAGTCCTTTAATTAACAGTGTATATTCTCTGAAATTAAAAGGAAAGAAGCTGTTTAAGACTTGTTGTAAACATTGAAAGGAAACTAATAGGAAATGTGAGCTTTGCTTCGTTGTGCTGATGTACTAATAATGTTCAGATATACCAATATATGAGGTAAAAATGCAACCAAGAAACCCTCCTACTTCTTGACAGTGAAACATTGGAATTTTTTTTGAAGAACTGAGCTAAGTACAACTTCATGGTCAGAAATCCCAGTCCCCAAAGCATAAAAGCAGAATCTCGGATTCAGCCAATTCTTGTGGATTGGAAGAAGTTGTTGGTCCATTTTCCACGTATCATAAAATCATGGAAGAGTTTGGGTTGAAAGGGTCCTGAAAGACCACCCAGTTCCAATCCCCCTGCCGTGGACAGGGAAACCTTTCATTTTATCAGGTAGCTCAGAGCTCCATCCAGCTTGTCACTGAGCAACTCCAGGGATGGAACATTCCCAAGAGAATTTCTTTCTCTGCACACAAAAGGCTACTAAAAAAAGGTGAAGGAGTTGAACCACCTCCTGTGATCCTTCTCCATGGGTTCTTTGATTTGGAAAAAGGCTTCTTTGCCTTGAAACTGGACAGGCCTCTGTATTTTCACCTCTCCTTCCCAAACAGGGCCAGGTGCTTTACTCCGAAAGGACCCCTTCCTACCAGGTCTTGCAGGTCTACTTGAAGGGCATTTCCTGACCGCCCTGTTTTGGGTGATGTCCTGAGTCTCCAAACCTGAGCTCACCCTTCAAGAAAAATCTCTGAGGATCCTTTTCTATTCGTGCAAAGCATCCTTTTGTCCCGGTGGCTGCTCAGCAAATAATCCTGAATTGCGTAGTTTTCAACAGGAAGTCATGAAAATCAGAAAGTTGGGAGTAGGGCTGTTTTTCACGGAATTTCATGGGATTCCTTGCCCTGATGAGTGGCTGGCCCATCTAAATGGGCTCTGAGAAGGATTAGACCTAATAAACACGGTGGTACATGTGGTGACGCTGCTGCTGCTCTTTACCCAAACACAACTGCACTGCTGCAGATGGAGACTTAAAAGTCCATGAGGATATAAATACAACAGTTGTGAATACAACTGCACTCACTGCAAGGAAATGGTGCCAAAAGATGCCAGGCAGAAGTCCCTCTATGGTAGTGCTCTCCAGATAGCTTTTTTGGCTACCTCTGACCTATTTGTTTCAGCCGGTATAAATTAAAGGCTTTCTTAGTGCATTTTTTTTTTTCCCTGTGAAGGGAAAATGCAGTTTGTGTTTGACCCAATGTGTGCAAAAGTCAGCTCCAAGTTACCTTTCCTATCAATTGCTTTGACTGGCATTCTCCTCCATGTAATTCTGCACATTACTTTCAAATGAGGACTGAAAATCCTTCCCCCGGCCTTTTTTTTTTAACCTGTTCCCATTAGCTATTTAAGGTGCACTCACATCTTCTTTTTTTTTTTTTTTATTTGAGCCTGATTATTTATAATTAGCATTTTGTGCCCACATGCAATTGTGCTCAAAACTCTTTCACATTGGGTTAATTCACTGACTTTAAAATCTATTAATTGACATCCAGAAGAAAAAAAGTAAACATGTCTTTAAGGGTGGCATGAATGGCTGAATCAAGATTAGGTCCCCACTCTTTTAGTCCCTGATTTTCAGGGAAGGCTGCAGTCTTCAAAAATCAATTGTCTTCAAAGCTCCAAAAAGCAAAGGAATGAGCAGGGGTCAGACTCAAGAGCATCCCTTGTGCGCCGGAGTTAACATTACCTAAGTACTTTAAACGATCACTAATTAGTGCTTTCAATGGGCACTCTGAAGACCACGGGATTGAAGTATCTTATTGGGGAATAAACAATTGTGTAAGGCAGACTAGATCAACTCTCTAACAGGGGCAGCAAAAGAAACCTTCTGTTACACCCTGTAACCAGAGATTGGTCCTCAAGGACCCACAGTCGCCCTGTCGCATTGTTCCCAGGTTAGGATGGACGCAGGACTCTTGCCTGGACATGCAAGTGTGCTTCCCTCTCGCATTCCATTTTTAGTACAGCCCTGTTTTGCCTTGAATCAGGAACATGAATATGCCCCTTGGTGTTTAGGAATCCAGGAAAAAAAAAAACTATCATTGCTGACCGTTCAGGATGCAACTTGGAAAAAATTCTTATAGTGTTCTTAAAAGTAACAGTAAAAAAAAAACAAAAAAAAAACTGTAAATATTTATTTTGTAGGTGAGTTGAATTCAGGAGAGTTAGAGTTTGCTACCCACAACTGCATTTGAATGAATCAGGAGTATCTAGCCTAGCAGAAAATGATAATTAAATATTGCCAGATCCTGGAGTTTCAAATCAACAGCCATAAATATTTTCTAGGTGTGACAGGTACACACACACATGCACACAGAGAATGATCCTAATGTGGACAAGAAAACGTACCATTTGACATCCATATCCAACCAGATTTAAGGGTGCATTTACACAAATACTGAGCATTCTTGATGGAGGCGTTAGAAAGGCAAAATGAATGTGGTTTTCATGAAATATGGGAATAATGGGTGTACAGAAGGACAGGGAACCACCAGAGAAACCTGGCCTACGAGTGCCATTTGCGTTACTGTAAGGTAGGATGAGGATACTTAACTTGGAGTCAATAAAAAAGGTCAAAGCTTTGGCTTGGATCTTTGTCCAGAGCCTGGCATATTGCACAAATTAAATCTTCCTTTCTGGCAGCTGTCACAGAATCACGGGATCATTTAGGCTGGAAAAGGCCTCTGAGATCATCAGGCCCAACCTTTGACTGATCACCACCCTGTCCAACTAGACCGTGGCGCCGAGCACCACGTCCAGTCGTTCCCCGAACACAACCCCTCGCATAAACTGTACTGCACCTTCTCGGTGTGGCAGTACAGAGCTCATGGGACTGTTGAAAAAAATCATCGGAAAAATAAAAGTGAGACCATGACCGTTATGAAGAACAGTAAAATCCTCTTCACCCGCCAGAAGACTGAATCTAAAAAAGAAAAAAAACCCAAATTTGTAAAAACAAAATCGTTTTTTGAGGACTGAAACTCTGGTTTCTCCGTATCAACAACAACAACAAAAAAAGTTCTGGAAAAAAATCTGAGCAGCAATACTCAAAAGCATAATACTGACAAAAATCTTGTGATTTCTGCTGTGGCTTCTTAGCCTTTGCTAAACTCTGCACCAGAATTTCACTTCTTGTGCTTTACAGCATATTTGAGTGGAGGACCTTTGTTGTTACGCCTCAAATATAAATAAAATTAAATAGAAAGCTTCCTAACTGATCTTTTCTGTCACAAGTTTGTTTCAGATACTGATGCTTGAACTGCAGCCACTAACTTCTGGTGTTTCCAGCACTGTTTTTATTAATAAAAAATAGCTTCAAAGATGCTGCCAGTCCAACAGAATCACAATATATAACAGAAAATTAACTCTATAAAAATATCAACTCTAAGGTTAATGTAAAGTTCGATAATAAACTTTGCACTTCTCAGATTTAATGATATGACCCAGGCTTGACATTTTTAAAGGAAAGAATCACTTAGAAAAAATATAAAAATTATTTCAGTTGTTACAACTGCCATTTTCAAACAGGAAAAAAAAAAAAAAGCCTGTTCCTCCACGTGGCATCACCTGAGAAATCAGTCTTTATCTTCTGTGCCCATCATTAGCTGATAGGCAGCGGGAAATGGAGTTGCCTTGCTTTTAGAGCTTTGCTGTGGTTATTTTTTGGGGGGCATGGTGTTTTAGCACGGCATTTTCCCGGAGGAATAATGGCAGGGCTGTTTGTCAGCCTGAGCACGGCCAGGTGGTGCTTCAGGGAGCCAGCTCCCTGGGCTCTGCTCTCCTGTTACCTCTGGAAACCCTCTATTATGCCCCGTTCCATAACCTGGGCACAAGATACAAGCAAAGTGTCCGAAAAGTTAAAGCAGGGGTCATCCTCTAATTGAAGCAACTCAGTGTGTAGGTCAGATTGGAAGGATCTTTGATGTGAGGCGCCACGAAATAAAGAGATGTTGAAACATGTAATTGTTGAAACATGTAATTTCAAAAGCCAGTCACACAAAGGGAAATGTGGGTTGGCTGCAGAGGGGAAAGCCAAGCCCCAGTCTGAGGACGGGCAGTAGACTTACATTCGTGAGTCAATAACCACTGAGTTTGGGAGTGTATAAACTCCTCTGGTGATGCAATCCAATCAGCATTGTTGTGTTGTTGAATAACTGATAATAATTAGTAAAAACTTTAGAATAATTGACTGTTTTCATCACGTATTCAAGAGAGAAAGGACAATGTCATATAAAGTCTCTATTATCTTAAATGTACAAATATCACAACAGTTTGGACTGTAAGGTTTAAGCACCGATCCTCTAAGAAATAGCCCTCTCCTAAAGCTTCCATTCCCACTCATTCCACTGGGATTGAAATGTCTGAAGGTGCTCAGTGTCTCTGTGTATTGTGGTTATTGCTCTCAGAGTCCAAGGGTGGCACAAAGGAAAAACATACCACAGGGTTTCCCATTTTTACTGCATCCACGTGATAATTAACTAATTGTGGGTCCACCTGAAATCAATTATTTATGTTTCTTTGTATTCTCCTGAAGAAAGCTAACATAAAGAAGATTAATAGAAGTACTATTTCCAGGATTTACAGAAATTTCAGGCGCTGCTCCATGGTGGTATTGCTGATTCCCTTTCTAACACAAAGCACAGGAGCTACTCAACTAATTCTGACTTTTGGGAGAGAAGCACAACCTTTAAACTTCCCCAGGTAGGTCACTGGTGCTTTCTGGGCTAAAATACAGTCCGTGTAAACATTAGATCAGTAAAATGCATTTTAACTGGACTTCTCTTTTCAAAAGCACACCAAGAGAAATGGGAGGTAAGATAGTTTCCTGAAAAATGAAAGAGGGCTCTGCACACCAATATGACACAGAGAGTTTTTTGAATCATACACCTGTCAGGAAAACACCCACCTGTATATGTGGAATCTGATTGCATCAGATCAACAAGAGCTTTGAATTGATGTTATAAGCTTTGCAGTGTTTGTTTGGAAAGTCTGATGCCGATTTTGGATGGCTCACTAAAGAAAAGCTTGGACTCCATTGCCTGCAGACAATGGTTAGCAAAGCCTTAAGAGGAGATTCAAGAATTTTTCCTTGCTTCTGTCCAAGACATCCATGTGCCAAGGCCATAGGAAGCTGCTGATGGGATTAAATCAGCAGCTGATGCTTCCCGAGATGTACTGTGAGGTGTTTTCCTTCCTGTGGCTTGCTTTGGAGGTTGGGGGGGGTGTCATATGAAAATCAAGTCGGATGTTTTGTGTCGGTGAAAGTCACTGTTTACAATAAAGTAATCTCAAAACTGACTGCGTGTTTTCACAGCATAAATCAACAGCACACTTGGCCAGAGCTTCCCAGGGACACTCTGGGACAAGGCTTCTTGCAAAGCATCAGTACCTGCAGTGAGCTCTCCCTGGGGCTCACTCCAGACATCCTTGCTGGAGGAAGGGGATGAAAGCACGGGAATGCCTATTCTATTTCCCACGTCCTATCCTATTTCCCACATGTGAGCTGAATGACTGGCTGCCTTTTTGGAGCATTCTGCCTGCAGCCCTTTGTGTCTACCAGCACACAGAGAGCCCACACTATTCCTCTGTCTTCCCTTTCCCAGGGACTCCCCAAACTCCCTTGTGCTGGTAGGACATACCATCTTTCTGTTTGTAGCACCACATCTCCCCAAGTGAGCCAGAGGTGGGAGCAACTCTGATCACCTCACAGAGCTGGAAAACATCCCATGATACCCTCTTGCAATAACAGGCCGATTTTGAAAGGCTATTTCTAACTAACAGAGATAGTTGATAAGGCAGGCCAACAGGGAAAACAGATTTAAGATTGTAGATTATGATTAAAGGTTACATTAAATTAAGGATCATATTAAAAGCAAGGATGGAAACGTCCCCTGAAGTAGTGGTAGCTTCTGGTTTGGATGGTAGCAGGTCAATCCACTATGCAAATAACAGAGGAGGAACCTCATCACTTTTAGGGAAGGACTGAATAAGACATGGCAGAGATGCAAGAACCTGGAGAAGACAGGAATAACGAGCCTTGGCCTCCCCTCCCAAAGCCAAGAAGATGTGGTTTCTGCCATGAATCCTACTGCTGACCCAGACCAGCCCAGCTCTGCCTGGGAGCCGAGGTGTTGGAGTCCAGCACAGCTCTCTGGCTGAACTGATCCCTCCCTGACTCAGGGGAATCCAGGGTGGCATCACCTGGGGTATAGGTGGGGGACTAAGACATTGTCTATATTATATTATGTTACTGTCTATATTATACAGGGAAACATAAGGCAGAAGGATGGATCAGACCTGGGGTCTCCCATGGCCCCAGATGGCGATGTAAAACCCAGCTCACTCCTTCTGCCTGTTAGGCTCTCATATGTGGTACTGCTAAAATTATTCTAAATAGATGTTTAATCTGCTTCACACTGTCACATTTAATAACCTCAAGTGTTGGAGCAGGGTCGTTACTTCCAACTCATAAAAGGAATTACTTAGTAAAATAATATCTCTTCCTTGGTCTTACCTTGTGGGAAAAACTTAAGTTTTCTATTCCAATTTTCTACATTTCCCAAGTATGTCAGCGGCAGAGCAAATGAAGAAAGAGATTCTCCAGAAATCTCCCTACTAGAGACTTTTTAACAAAAGGATTTTTAAAATGACTGTCACTGTGCACACGACATGGGCTAAGGTAGCAGTTGTGTTGCTCAAATGTGCTCTTTAGAGTTTTAATTCGCCAGGAAAACCCTCTCAGAGAAATTAAATAGTACTCCTGGGAAAGGATCCTTCTTTCAGCAAGTTTTTCCTGGGACTTTCAGGGCCATTAACAAGCCTAATACACTGCATTACCTTTCCAGTCACTTCTGTTTCCCTTTGTTGTGATACCTACTTAAAATATCAAAGCTGTGAGAAGTTCAATGAGATATTGAAAAGTGAGTAACACAGGTTTTATATGACAATCCCAAATCCCTCCCTCTGTCTTTTTTTTTTTCTTTTTTTTTTTAAGTTCTTTGCCAGCATCACTGGATGAAAAAGAAATAAAAAGTCTGTGGGTGGGACGTGAAGGACTGACAAGGTAAAGCCAGATCAAAAAGAAGCCTCCGTTAATAAATCAAAGAGGCGAAACAAAGGGCAGAACAGAGATAAAAAAAAAAGTGTTTTGAATCCTGTAACCTAGATGTAAACTGTCCTAGTTCAGCATTATTTATCGTTCACAGGATTAATTCTTGGATACTCTAACCTGAAGAAGAGGGAGCAATATTCATGTGGTATCAGGAAAAAATGGCAAGGTTGGGAATTAGTGGACAAAATCAACATATTTTGCCTGAAGACAAAGAAAGGGAAAAACTGCTAGTCCTTAATACTTCTGATTAAAAGTTAATATGTGGGGGTTTTTTAGCATATACAACTATTGGTCTAATAAAGATAAAGAAGGAAATTGGAAAAAAAAACATGTGCAGATGTAGCTCTCACACCCACGTAATTTGTTAACTATCACTGGACAGAAATAAATCTGAAACACAAGCTGGAGGTGACAGGCCTATCACATGTCACTCAAGCAAAAGGCAGTTCTACATTTTTAAAATTACCTTTCCATCAGAACTTGTCCTCTGTAACTGTTCTGATCATCAGTGTGACCAGATACGAGACACTATAAATAAAGCTACCAGAACTTTCCAGTGCAGAGGCAGCTGGGAACCAGGAAGAGTGTTTGGAAGAACACTTTATAATTCTGTGGTGCCATCCAGGGTATATTCCGTGCTATGCATAGGTTTGTGACCCAGCAAGTCCATTCACTTTTGCAGTCCTGCTCCAAAAAGTCTTTGTCAAGGTTTACAGGATGTTCTGTGTTCAGAGCAAACCCTGACTTCTGTTGGTGGATGTCATATGTCCAACCAGACTTTATCCTGGGGTTTTCAGTATCCAACCCAAGTCTGAGGGGCTGAGGAGTTTAAAATCCAGAAATCCAACCCAACTTGCAGTATAATATGGACAAAGCTTTGAGGAGCCAAAATAGATTCAAATAGGCATAAACATACAGAAATCTTGTATGATTTATGATGGATAAACATGAATTAATGACTTGTTAAGAGCATATCAAGTAGAAAATTAACATATTTCCACCTTGAATACACATTAGGGGGACTGTAGAAATGTATTTTCTTATGTTTCTATCTTTTAGAAGAAAATTATCAACTCTCCTCTTGCCATTGATACACTCTGTCCAGTAAATTTAGTTGGGGAACATGTGAGACTTCTGCAATGTTGCTGTTTGTAGTCAGGTACTTAATCCCAGGAATCCTTCTCAAAACCAAACTGAGATTCAATCTATATAATCCCAGTGAATGAAAACACAGAAGTGAAGACCTGGGGAAGCAAATCCCAGCATCCTGGGTCTAACTTTAAAATTAACATTAAAAAGCCTCGCTGTAAAAAGAGATCTGCACCTGCTGGGTTTATTTCCAAAGATAGAGGTAGAAGTCTTCACTAGTATCTTTCAATTTATTTATACATTATGGTCTCAATTTAAAATTGAAGGTGAATCTTTTATTTTTCATCAATAATCTACTACATCTTTTGAAATAAATATTCTTTTCAATGTGCTTATCAAATCAGACACCCACTATGGTTCCCTAACAATGAAACATTTTTTTCACCTGACACTTTAAGGTGGACTTGATAACCCCTAATCCTCAACTGCTCCATAATCTTTTCTTGTTTTGTAAAGAGCCTTTAAGAAAGCAACCTAGACATGCCTTTGATGTGGGTTTGTCCTTTATTTACTACAGCTTCTGAAAATCTTTGATAAATTAATCTCACCCATAGAACAGCGATGTGTAATTCATACTTTGATGCCTGCTATTGAAGGAACTGCTATTCACCTCTGCTGCTCAGTGGGTTAGAGGTTCAGGAGAAAACACGCAGGAGGCATCCCGATTTGCGTGCTTTCAGGTATCCAGGTGGGAGACGCTTCGTGGGTGCTGGAGAAGCAAACCATTTCTTCCCCAATAAATCCCATATCCTTACACGGTGCCGTTCCCCACAGTTCTCCATCTGTGCATGTGTGATCCGCTGTCAGGAACAGCGGGTGCTGGGAGATTTTTTAAAAAAGAAAATATATATATAAATACGCATAATTACGAGCAAAAATAGGCACGAATAAATAGGACAAACAGGAGTGAGCGTGTGCGTCCGTGTGCACGTGTTCAGCGGGACCGTTGCCGCGTTGCCTTCCCGCGGCGTTTCAGGATGACCTGCTGTACGGCTCTCGGCACCCTGTGAGCCGACACGTTTCAGATGGATCCCGCATTTAGCTCCGGAAAAAAACCCGAGATCTAACTCACCCGGCGTACGGCACGCAGGCAAACGTCGGGGTGTGAAACCAGAAGGCCTTTGCCTGAATCCGGAGTCGTTGGATCCCCGGTACCCCTCAGGCCGGATTTTGGTTGGGTTGTGTCAGCGCTGCCGCGGTGAATTGTCACCGGGAGGAGATAGCGTGTGTGTGCACCCTGCCAGCTCAGCTCTGCTTTTCTTAGCCCTGCAGCCCAGATTAGCACTGCTCACACGTGGCGTCGGGCTTTGAAGGCCATACCTTCGCTTGCAGCACCCTTGAGTCTGAAAAGGATGTAAAAACCAGGGCTTTCAGCATCTTGCACTATTAAACCAACTAGAAAGTATCAGCTGAAAACAGAAACTTGAAGCACTGTTGCTGTTGTCAGCTTGCATTAAGTAATATGACCAAGGGCCTCTTAGAAATCACCCGGTATTTGAGTTTGTTCTTGATTTTAACCCAGTGGTTGAAAATTATGATTTAAGGACTCAGGGTTTTCTTTTCAGAATGAGCAACATTCCAAAAACCTTTGGCACAGAAAACTGGCACAAACATTATAATTAGGCAAAGTCTATTCTGGGAATGTCAGAAAGAATAACAAGAGTCTGTTGGGTGGGTGCCCAATGTCATCATTTGGTTTAATGACTCTATTTCTCCCGTTTATATTCGAGATCACAACATTCTTCTTAACTGTGGGGCAAAAGACAGGAGGGATTTTCTCATTCTCTTCTCCCCACACTTCGTAATCATCTTCTCTTTAAAGATACACTCTTTACTCGTGTTCTGCTGTTGTCTCTTTGTTCATACACAGAGAAAAGGTGCAAATGTTTCCAGAAATTGTGAACACAAGCCGTAGTGTGAAGGCCTAAAGACACTGTGATGTTTATCTGCTCTCAGAGAAGAAGAGAGGAGGGAAGAAAAAAGAGAAGACAAAAGACACTGTTTGTGGTGCTTAATTAGTAAAAGTGCCGGTCATATCAAACATTTAAATGTGATTTATGTTTGCATTTTCATTACAATAAAGGGCAGCTAATGAAATTTGAAATTTTTTTTTCAGTCTTCCCTGCTGAGATGGATGACTTTGGATCTCTTCCCTATAACTCTTTGGAAGTCACAGTGGAGATGCCAGTGATCAACATGTTTTTCATGGTCATTCAAATTTTGGAATCAGGTTAAAGATTCCTGATCTCTCAGTTTGGTTTGTGGATGCATGGAAACCTGTCTATCAGCTCAGATTTTAGATGATGCCTCCAAGTGCTTCTTCTTCTTCCTCCTCTTTATCTTCTTCCCTTTCTGTATTTTTACAGACTAATTAAGTTCAGCAGTTTGTTGCTTTGGTTTTTTTAATATTAATTTATTTGCATAGTGAGTTGAATAGTTTAGTCATTGGTATGCACCTTTTTTAAACTTTTTCACATAAAATAAGGGAACAATAAAAGGAGAACATCTCAAGAACAGGTTCAGTTGATAAGAAAATGTGTTAGAAAACTCCCAATCACCATGCTGACTTTTCTATGTCTGCTAATTAACATGCAAAAGTGCAAGAGTCCAAGAAGATTATAAAAACTGTAGATATAGAGATTATTATATAGTATTACTAACAAAGAGAAGTTTATTCCACTATAATCACAGATTTAGAAGGCTGATGAATGCCAGCTAACTTATCAGCTAAAGATGCCATCAGTAGGGAAAAGAAAAGCCCCAAACAAGAACATTTGGAAGTATATTTATTGTTTATTTATTTATTTGCTTTTTCCACATTGAAATTAAAAAAAATAAATAAAGAAAAAATTCTTAGACCAAGGGCTAACTTCTGTCATCATTTATGATGATACAAACCCAAACTTGATTCACCCAGTTCTGACTTCAGTCATAGTTTGCATCCATGATAAACTCAGCAAAAAGTGCTGCATCTAATCCACTCTGGTGCCATCTGTGGATTCTTGCCTCCCAACTTTACATGGTTCTACTTCAGAATTGCCATCTTTATTCTCCTTCGAGGTGGTGGAGAGAAATAAGCAGAGTTTGTGACTAAATATAACTTATGAAGTTAGTAATTTAAGCTGTAAGTGTTGACAGGAAAGTGCCTGTTTTCCTTAAATCCTCCTAAAACATGGGTTCAGGTGTATGACTGTATACTGTAGACATCTGAAGCAAGGTGAATTAGACCTCACCTTCTGCCCATGAACCCACACCTTTCCCCGGAGCAGTTCTGGAACTAGAGGAAGGCTGCAACTTCAGTCTAGAGAGGACACACACGAGGCAGCTACTGGGCTGTAAAAAGTCCTCTGGGCACCAGAATCTCCGTGTAGATGGGCCTTTCTTCGTGCTCCCCAAAAGCCACTAAGTTCACATGATCCCTTCTGGTGTATCAGCGCAGGCTGTATCTCTGCACACACACAGAAGTTGCACCAAAGCTGAGGGGAATTTGGCCGTGGGCTGTTCCGCTCCGGGGCTGTCCCGGGAATTGCTATTTGAAGTAACAGCGCAACTTGTGGATTTCCTCATCTGCAGACACTGACAAGTGAGATGGGACAACATTCCCTGAGCAAGGAGCCCTTAATGAAAGGGAGCTGGAGAAGTGGAAAGTCTGTGCTCGGCTACATTTACCAGATAAATCATTTATGTGCCCTCGAATCAGATTTGCCGCATGATTTAAGGGCGTCATCACTGTACGCAGTGTTGTCATTCCTCGTTAGTTGTTATTTCCTTGTTATTAATTCTAATTCTTATTGCCTCTCAACTGTCCATGCTCAGAAGGAGAAGTGCTTGGGTTTTCTGTGTTCTGTTGCTATGTAATGTGATATAAAGCAAGTTTGGAGTGTCTCCCTGAATGCAGGCAACCCAAACTAGGCCAGAAATCCCTTCCGCTGCAGCTGCTGATCATTAAATCATGGACCTGCTCATATCCTTGTGTCAAACTGCAGGAGAACCTGTAGCGGGATATCCACATGACAACTAAGAAATCCCCTGGAGTATGGTACATGTGCATCCTCTTCATGCTTTTGGATACAAAGGTCTTTTGGTTTCAGTGGAATCCTTCCAATTATGAAGAGGATTTAGGTGCATGTGTATCTGAGTGCATGCAGGGAGGGAGCTGTTGTTATTTCCGTAGAGATGCTCAGAAAAATTTAGTAGAAATGGGAATCCTAAAAAAAAGCTGAGGGGAGGAAAAAAATTAAAATTTCACAAATTTTTGTTGTTTTCACTTTAGTCAGCATGTTTTTCCTGAGATATTAAAAACCCTTGGATTAAAAAAAAAAGAAGGCAAATCTGCAGTGAGATCAGCATCAGTGTTGACAACCATTTGTAAGGTTCAAAAATATTTGCTAAGATTCAAAGCTCTTTTCATCAGGCCTTACTTCCTGAGTATTAAATTTGAATTTTCAAGGTTTGAGTGCTTATTCAAACACACTTCACTTTTAGTGAGGTAATTTTGAAACTGAGAAGGGTTTATGATTTTTCTAAATACGTAAATATTCATTTTCTTCTTTAGTCACAGAGTCACAGAATGGTTTGGGCTGGAAGGGACCTTAAAGATCTCTGCTGTGCAGGATGGAGGGCACCTGCAACGAGCAGGTTTGGAGCCTTTCCAGAGCTCCCTGTTACCATGAAAACTCTCATTTTCTTTTCCAGCTTGGCAGAGCCATTATTTTTGGCAGGTATATACCACTAATATTAGCCTACCTCATAAGGATGTTTGCTAGACTCAGTTAATTAATTTGGAGATAACTAGAAAATGCTCCATAAGTGAATTACAACCTCTGCCATCATCTGTAGGATTTTTCCCACTGGCTTCGACGGGGAGAGTATTTTGCTGTACAACAAAACCCGAAGAACGTTTTTTTTTTTTTTTAATAGTATAGTAAAAATAAGACAACTCCCAGCGCCTTCTGAGATGTCACAATATCAATCTGCCGCCGCTGACCTCCTACTGCCGCAAACAGAATGACTAAGCAAAGGCTGTTTGTTTTCCTTCAGATCAAAGAGAGGCAACAAAAGAAATCCCCCCCAAAAGGTGGTTCACTGCAGAAGTCAGTGCTCTTGTTTCCCTATCTGATCAGCAGATTCCTTCGGCTGCTGCTCAGTCAGCCCCGGCCCTGCCATCAGTCTTGTCCGACTGGCTCTTCCCAGGCTGCATGGGAGAATAACAGTGTTGCTCTGGCACGGCTAAAATACAATAGATGGGAGCTGGAATATAAAAGTGGGGAATTCCTCACATGCCTTTCCATTTTCATGGACTATTGGCAGCGAAGAAGGGGAAAAAAACCCAAAAAAAAAAAAAAAAAGGAGAGGAAAAAACCAAGAAAGAGAAGAAGGGGAAAAAAAAAAAAGAAAGAAAAAGAAAAAGGCTCACTTTGGCATTCAGCCAGATATTTCATTCATTTTCCTTTTAATTGCCTGAAGTCATTCCACCATGTGCTCCCCGACCTCTCTTTTCTCCCACATCCTCTCCCTCCCTCCCTCCCCTCCCCGCAGCCACCCTCGGCCCCAGGGGCACTGCAGGAAGGCTGGGTGCTGCCTCCAAAGAGAGGAGCACCTGGGCACCCACATTACCGGGATGCTGCTCTCTGCTCTGATGCAGAACCAGCGAAAAATCCCTTTACTGAGTAGCAGTTTCTCACTTTGCCAACACTGTCGGCCTTGGAATGTGCCGTAGGGCCACCTTGGGCAAACCATCGTAGTTTGAAATCACTGAGGCTGCAACAACCTGCGTCAAATGAGGGTCTTCACTATATTCATTATCCAGGGTGTCTTCCTTAAGGCTTTTATTGAATTCCAAATCCCTGCTGCAGCCTGCTCACTAAAATTCCCAGTTACCTAAACCAGTCCCCAACTCCCTGTGCTGTGCAGGGCTATTGGGATGTGTCACATGGATGTTCTTTGATTCGACTTGGGAGCAGTTTGTATTTTAGGGATTAGAGTAGGTCTTGCAGTGTCTCTTTCCCCACTGGACCTTATTTAATATTTGTGAAACACAGAAGGCGTGAGAAGTAGCACATTTTTCTGTTGTCAAAGAGCAAATTCGTTATTTTTTAAATTATGCTGAGGAGCTAATAGATTTTAAAAGACTGCTTTTCTACAATAATTTAATGAAAATGTGTTTGAAGAGCTTTAAGGCAACCTTTGCTTGAAAATCTTTACGCTAACAGTTGGATATGTTTCTATAACAGTCATTTCAGGACAGTGCATTAGATACATCCACTGTTCATTAGGGACCAGCTCCTTGAATATCTTACAGACTGAGATCTTTTTCCCAAACAAATAGCCAACAAAAATATGTGTAGTACTCAAATAGCCCAAAACCTGTTTGCTGAAAAATAAGCTGAAAGGCCAATTTTTTAGGTCGAATGCAGATATGGTTTTGGTAATGTCCTGGGCTGTAGGAATTAGATTGTGGTTTCAAGTCTAACTAACATCTGCACTCGATGATTATTGTCCTGTCAGTTGCCAGTTTTATGTCAGTGAATAATATGGTGATATTCTCTGTTGGAAAAGTTGTAGCAGAATGAAAAAGGGGAAAGAAGGGAAATCTGCCAGTGGACAGAGGGAAGAGTGAGACTGTTGTGTTGTCAGGAAGTAAAAATGTAGAAAACCAAAAAAATATTAAGTGATTCTAATGGAGTTTATACCCTACAAAACTTCAAGAAAATGACTTGCCAAACTAGGTTGGCCAAAATATTTGGGGTTTTTGTTTATTGCTCAGGTTCTGGCTGCATCTAAAGTCTCAGGCCAGGCTTAAATGAGACTGAGGAGCTCCCATGAACACCAGCACGTGAGAACACCCTTGATTCCACACAGAGCTGAACCATCTGCTCCACCTGCACTACCTCTGGCAGAACCTGGGTGAGGAGCAGAGCAGAGCACAGCCCAGTCCCTGTCCCACGCTCTTTGCCTTCACACCAGCAGCAAAAGGGGACAGGGAAGGGCCCCCAAATCTTGGGCTGCCACCCTGCACCCAGCTGGAGCCCAGGCAGACACAGTCTGCCCAGCAGAGAGACCGCAACTTTGAAAGACTGTGGGTGCAATCTGTAATTTGGCTTTCAGTATGAACTCCAGCTCGTTCCAAGATGGCTTGTTGATTGATATCTTAATGTTATCATAGAAACACTCTCTTAAATGAAGCCTAGATAGAAATCAGCCACGGTTGCACCTCAGATGGGGCCAGCCTGTGCTAGGCAGCAATGTGTGCCCAGATACACCTCCACTGAGCTGCTGCCAGTCACAGCCACCGGAGAGACCCAGCAATTGAGGAATTGTGGGTTTCTGTAAGGTTATTGAGAGAAAACCTTGCTTGGCTTCCCACCACAGTGCAGCCTCACCTTCCTCTAACAGGACACACCCCCCTTGCAAAGTGGGGCTAACCATGAATAAATGGAACAAGCAAAAACATGGGATGTTCAGCTGTTACACAGAGAGGAGCTGTAAAAGTGAGACAGAAAGAGCATGGAAGTGCAACAAGTAGCTAGAGAAGGAGAAATGGTGCCAACTTCCTAAAGCCTTGCAGTGATGTAGTGTCTAGTAGACTCTCGGTAAGGGTTATTATTTGTGCACTGCTTATATCCCTGGTTATAAAAGCACTTCTGATTCGGAGATCTACGAGTGTCTCACACACACTGGTGCCAAAGCCACTGCATCTGCCAATAGATTGAGTCAGCTCAGGAATGCCGTTAAAAGCAAATGCTGCCTAATGTTCTACTATTTAAACACAAATATCAAAGCGAGGGGGAAAAAAAAGAGAGACTT
This sequence comes from Cephalopterus ornatus, assembly GCA_013396775.1. NCBI lineage: Eukaryota > Metazoa > Chordata > Aves > Passeriformes > Cotingidae > Cephalopterus > Cephalopterus ornatus. Next base: position 681,908 of record VZRE01013204.1, read on the forward strand.
GGAGGGATGGGGAGGAGGGAGGGAAGAGTCAATTGCTTTTGCAGAAACTGCAGTTTCTTTCAAAAAACCTGTCATTGACATCTTTCCCCAGAAAACATTTTGTCATGCACATCAGTGTATGTCTTTAAGGAGATCAATCTAGAGAAGGGGTCAAACCCACAATCATCATGTGACAGATTTTCAGACGGTGTTCTCATCAATCACGCTGATAATGAGGTGGCAAATTGCTGCCTTATAGCAAAACTAAAAAGACAACTACCCCGGTAGGTGTCAATGAATATGTCAAAGGATTGTCCCTAGGGGAGTCTGAGAAGGTTCTCAGAAACCTTTTTGTGAAGCCTGAATGCAGAATACTTTATTGATCACTAAAGAACTTGCACTGACATGCTATTTCCCCATGACATTTGAACCACCAATTTCCTAACTCATGGTGAGTACCTGTTTGGCAAACACTTTGGGAGTTTTCTTTAGCCTTTAGATATACTAAAAAAAAATCTTGGTTTAGTATTAGCTTGGTCTTTCGCCTCCTAAGGAACAGCAAAACCAAAATGTTACAAATTATAAGCAAGCTAAATGTTTGGAAATATGTAATGCCCAAGAATCATTCTGACTCAGTTATAATAATTCAGAATGAGCTTGTTTAGATTATATGCTGAACTTTTTATTACTTTGATTAGTATCTTGTATTCTGTCGTAGTGAATCAAGTGGTCCTCTTCATGGAGCAACCTGCTGTTAATCTGCAGAGCAGGGTTATCAGTACAGTGACATTTGAAGATAAAATGGTCCCTTTGTTCCCCATTTCCTAAGTCTCTTGACATCTGAATTAGAGCCCAGAATACTCCCGCAGCTCCAGATCATGCAGTGGTGAATCCCCATCACTCCATCTGTGTTCTAAGAGAGTTTTGATGGCAGACAGGCTGCTATTTATAAGGCCTGAAATTCTGTGTGCCTTGTTAGTCCGACTTCCAGGCAATCATGACTGGGCTTAATTTTTCCTATTTTTGTCAGAGTGCAAAACTTGGACTGTCCTTTCCAGTTCTGAGGCAAAAAGTGTTGCAAAAAGTGTAATAGTGAAAATTTTATGCACTGCTTTGCTTGCTCTTGGCTCAGTTGTGAGCCAAATTTCATAATATTTCCCTCAAAATTTACATGAAAAAAATGCATCCAAACTCCTTCTGAGATAATTTGAAGAGACATAAAGTTTTACACTTCTTTGGTAAGAAATGGTGATCTGAGCAGGTGGAAGTAAAAAAAAAAAAATTGAAAAAACCACTTTGATAAAAATCTTCATTTAAAAATGAATATTCACCCAATTAATAATATTGCACAAAAAGACTTTATGCTGAGAAAAGACCATGTTTCAACAATAAATATTTTAATGCAATCGTTTCAATTAGATTTGGGGTTTACATGGTGCCTGGTACCTTTCTTTCTAGTTTTGAGATTAGTAATGCAGAGTCATATCTGGAATAAGTTTTCTAATATCCATTTGGACTTGTGAGGATGAGGTCAGAAGTATTGGGGGCACAGTCTGTGTGGTTGATAACTTAGAATGCCCATGGTAATTAGATGTTGTTATCTGCCAGGCCTTTACATTGCAAAACTATTTGCAAACCCTTGGTATAAAATCTCGCAGATTTTATATGCCTGGGGTTGTCCCACCTTTGAAGGATATTTGGGCACGCAAAATTACCGGAACGTATCTGGTTTTACATTCAGCTTTTGTTGTAGCCAATTAAACATGTGCAAAGCACATGTGATGATTAGAAATGTAATTGCAAGCAATAATAATGCAGAGGCAAAGAAGACTCAAGCCTGACACATTCTGTGTGTATCACTTATGTTCTCTTGCTGGGGAGTTGTTCCTAAAATAGAATGAGGCATCAGTCTAATATCAAATGCATCTTCCATCAGAAGACGGTTGTGAGAGTTCCCAGAAAACCCCATCCAAAAGATTGTTTTGCAGAATGTCAGAAGTTAGAAACTGGAACAATGTCTGGGATTGTTCCCGCTTCCGACCTCTGACATTCCATGAAACAATATACTGAAGCACAGCCCTCCTTCAGCATTACGAGTAATGTATTTCAAAGGGCCTATGAGCCTTATCTAATTCCAGTTAAACTTAATGGAAAAAATTCCCACTGAACAATGGTAATAGTAAGTGTAGTCTTGTTGGATTGCCAAGGGGCCAGCTGTGAAAGGACCACTATTGTATTAGATGCTCAGTGGAGCAGTAGCAAGCTCAAGTCCCAAAGAATTTATGATCTAAACAGACAAGACAACCCCATGGGGAGGGAACAAAATAGCCCAGAAACTGAATGGCATCCTATTATGCTGTGTGTAATTGAGTCATATCAGTATTTAGTATCTTGGATCTTAATCTCCCAATTAATACAATTGGCATCGGAGACTTGAACTAGAGCAACCCCAACTGCTCCTTAATTGGAAATCGGTTTTTTGGTTTGAATTTCCATCGTATTTGGGGCTCTGTTCATATTCCTTTAGATTCTTACCTGGATATTTAAGACATGAACAGTGAGGGACCCCAGGTGTTTGGGAGTTTTTTTTTGAAGGCAAGGGACCATCAGAGCCCAAGAAGCATTAAAAGAATGTCAGTGGCATGTACCTTGGGATATGGAGTAGCTGTCTCTATGAGTACTAAAACTCAAGGAAGTCTGCTGTGGTAAGTGCTGCTGAGACAGGGAAGCCATGGGATTTAGGAATTTTGCCTCTTCACACATGCCCAAGCAATGCAAGGCAAATCAGTGACACTACTGCCACCCCTTGCTGTCCTTCTCTGTTCGCTGTCCTCCTCTGTGCTCCTGTGTGTGCCCAGCTTGGGTGGTGGTGTCTTAACCTGACCCTTCCTCTCCTTCTTTTTCCAAATTTCATACATATTTTCAGCATTTCCTTGGCTGAATGTGCATAGCACATGCGCCATGGCTTCTCTACTGATCAGTGTCATCACCCTGGTTCCTCAGCAATAAAATCAAGAACCTTTTGGTTTGAGCAGTGAGAAAGGTATTATCAAGCAACCTTTGAAAGATGGTCAAAGGAGAAAATCTGGTTTTGTCCTTTTAAAAATGGAGAGGGACGAGGCAATTTAGGTGAAGAATGAGACTTTTTCAACCATTCCTTTCCTTAAAGGCTCAGGGTGGGGAGGAGGAGGGTAAGGAGGTGTTCAGGAGGTTGCTATCCTGAGCCTGCATTAAAGCCCCTTCGAATTCTCAGCTGCGTTGTCCCAGTCTGAAAATTGGTAAGGACTTTGACGCACTGTAAGCAGTGAAAACCCACAGCTGCTCCTCACATCCTGAAATTAGTCTCTGCCCAGAAGACTGCCTTGGAGGATTACGTGATCCTTCCTTGCCACCCACTCACTCTGTCATTTCCTAAACTCTGATGTTTTTTACATCATCTCTGGCAGTTAAAAGAACACATGTACATGTATATCCCTGGAGCCAGACTGCAAACATGTTTTCAGAAGTACACAAGAGGACATCCATTTCATAGGTCAACCAAAAGTAAGTGGCTTTTATTGTTAAGAGACTCAAGGGAGCACATGTACTGCTGTCGGCTTCTCTTCACACCCACCCCACGAGATGGCTACAGAACCAATTTAATCAAGAATGAAGACTGCATAACTCAGGCAACAAGGTCAAAAGCCTTGTGTCTACAGCAGAAGTGCACTGGTTTAACTTCTGTCAGTTTTTAACCAGCATCATTAAAGCTTGGTTAAATAATTAGGTAAGTAGATTAATACCACTTCTAATTTAATTTAAAGCTAAGCTAATTTAAGACAAACTAATCGCTGTTATTTTACGCTGAAATGAATATATTCCCACAAGAGTTTGCAGTGATTTACCTAAATCAATTAAATTCATATCCTAGGTCAAACCAGTGCAACTCTCCCATGTAACTAAGCCTTAAGAAAAGTTCTTTAAAGATAGATATCTCAGTTAAACACTTCAGCTGCAGTCTGGATCCTGTCGAAGTCAACGAGACAGGAGAGCAGGCAGCCAGCAAGGCACACATGTGTTTCTGAATGAGTGGCTTCATTCTGCTCTCAGGAAACAAACCTCCACTTCAGTGGGAGGCAGCTTAGCATCATGGCAAGTTAATATTTTTACTTCTTCCATGTTGGTAAATGGAGATTTAATCATAGTTACTTTCACATTAATTGGTCTTTTATGTGTTTCCTGTCTGTTTTTTTCTCCTTAAACTCAGGAGGAGCACACACCATTTCATAGGTCAGCTTCTTCTTTCCTGTGGTCCTTGCTCTGTAAGACTCTGAAGCTCATTGGGGTAATAGCTGTTCTTTTTCAATCCATTGCCTGTGTTGTCTCCTTATCTTTCCACAAGCTCGTATGAATTGCATTTAAAACAAGTGCAGTACCACTGCTGCTATCAGCAAACCCATTTGGGATTTGCACCTCTTCCCCGTGCCAGCAGGTCAGCCCCTGTTAAGTGTTTGGGAATTCTCCTGGCGAAGGAGAGGGGCCCAGCTCTCCCACAAAGCTCTGGCAAAGTGTTTTCACCTACTGCAGGCCTCTTACTGAGACACTCGGTACCTTTTGTGCTCAAAGTAGTGGGAAATGATGGGTGCTTTGAATACAGTGCATCTTTCAGATGAACCCCACGGCTGGTGTGTTGTGGTTACAACAAGTATGTACTTGGCAGTACAGAGGTGAAAAAGGTCTGATGATCAGAGTAACTTTTTCTACTTCTTTTTGGGGAACGGCACCCCAAAGAGCATCGGGGACTGTCAAACTGCAGATGAGTTTGTAGTGCCTTCACACCTCATGCTCTTTGCACTGCCCTGTGGGGTGAGGCCACTGCATGAAGAGGAGAGATGGGTTCCCTCACTAATGGGATGCTTGTCCCTCTGACACGTTGCTCTGCCTGGCTCCCAAGTGGGTGTGTTGTGTCTGTGTGCATGGAAAGGTTTAACATGAGGGTGCTGCTAAACCATTTTTAATCAGTCCAGGGTTCGTGCAAGCTCTTAGGGTGGGAGATTTACTGGTGAGGGAGAGCCTGCAAAGATTTAACCCTGCCATCCTTCACCCTCTCGTCCACTTCTGCAAACTCAGCCCTGGCTGTGCCTCCAAACTCAGGTGAAGGCTGTGCCCCCAAACTCAGGTGAAGGCTGTGCCCAGCTCTGATTTCTGCACCTTACAGCAGCTGCTCTGCTTGATGTGTTACTTCAGTGCTCCCTATCTACCACAACCCGGTAAAAAGAGTTACCTAAACACTCAGCCCCAGAGCTGGGAAGGTTTGGGAAGGGAAAGTTTGGAAAGGGGAAAGGGGACAGGGGGAATGGAAGGGAAAGGAGAAGGGATGGGAAGGGAGAAGGGAAGGGAGATGGGAAAAGGGAAAGGACAGGGGAAGGGAAGGGAGAAAGGAAGGGTAGGGAGAAAGAAAGGGAAGGAAAATATCCTGTGACAGGAGCGAATAGGACATGAACAAAAGTGAGGGGAAGGGAAGGGAAAGGAAAGGGGAAGGGAGAAGGGAAGGGAAA
>VZRE01013205.1:0-89612 GCA_013396775.1 Cephalopterus ornatus
AAACACATCATGTGGTGGGTAAGCAATTGTCTCAGAGGTTGAGCACAGAGGGTCATAGTGAATGGGGTGACATCAGACTGGCAATCTTTCACTAATGGGGTTCCACAGGGCTCCATCTTAGTTCCTGTGCTCTTCAACATCTTCATAAACAACTTGAATGCAGGACTGGAAGGGGTACTAAGCAAGTTTGCAGATGACACAAAGCTCAGAGGATCTGTTGACTCCCTCAGAGGCAGGAAGGCCCTGCAGAGAGAACTCATCAAATTAGGGGAGTGGGCAAACACCAATGATATGAAGTTCAACAAGGGAAGGTGCTGGATTCTGCACATCCCAACTGGGATAGAGCAACCCCAGATGCAGACTGGGGAATGAGAGACTGGAAGGCAGTGACAAGGAAAGAAATCTGGGTGTCCTGGTGAAGAGTAAGTTGAATATGAGTCAGCAGTGCCCTGGCAGCCAGGAGGGCCAACCGTGTTCTGGGTGACATGAGGCAAAACAACGCCAGCTGGTGGGGGGAGGGGATTGTCCTGCTCTGCACTGGTGCAGCCTCACCTTGAACACTAGGTGCAGTTTTGGGCACCACAATATAAGAAAGATATTAAGCTGCTAGAGAGCATCCAAAGAAGGGCAACAAAGATGGTGAAAGGGTCTAGGGGGAAAGCCATATGAGGAGTGGCTGAGGTTAATTGATCTGTTCAGCCTGGAAGAGGAGATTGATGGGAGACTTCATTGCAGTTACAACTTCCTCGTGAGGGGAAGAGAAGGGGCAGACACTGATCTCTTCTCTGTGGTGACCAGTGGCAGAATCTGAGGGAATGGTCTGAGGTTGTGTCAGGGGAGGTTTAGGTTGGATATTAGAAAGAGTTTCTTTGCCCAGAGGGTGATTGGGTACTGGAATAGGTTCCCCATGGAAGTGGTCACAGCACCAAGACTGACAGAGTTCAAGAAGCGTTTGAATGATACTTTCAGGCACATGGTGTGACTCTTGAAGATGGTCCTGTGCAGGGCCAGGAGCTGGACTCAATGATCCTTGTGGGTCCCTTCCAACTCAGCATATTCTCTGATTCTATAAAATTAGTGTAATGGTTTTGATTTTAGACCTTCCTTAGTAACCAGGTTGTAACCGAAGAAGTGGTCATGTTCCCAGTATTCCATATGATTTTTTTACTTAAACCAGAGTATAAATAAGAAAGGGGAGAAGCCTCTTCCCTCTTTTTCCTTTACGGTAGATCCGGGAGCAAGTTCTCTGCTATCGGCTCTGCTCGTATGAAAAAGTGAGGCCCAGTGAGGCCTTATGGACCTTGGGAAACAGAGAGTGCTGGCAGTCGCTTAGTGCAATTCTGCTATCTCAAAGAGAGTAGTAAAATTTTCTTTTATTAGTTATTTATCAGTTACTCCTGAGTTTTGATTGTATATATCTATTTTGGTTATTTTTTCCTCTCCCTTTTCCCTTCAGGGCTGGGGGAGGTGTTCGGGGTCCCTTCTTTGTCTACACAACATTCTAATTGTATATAAATGTAAATACATGTGTATATTTTTGTACAGCTTTAGTCTGGTCATTTCAGCATTTCAGTAGCTTTTCCCTTCTCCCTTTCCCTTATGTTCATAGGGAGAGTGGGGGAAAGAAAGACTGCAAACTATAAAGTTTGAGCATTCAACGAAAAAGTCAGATCCAAACCGTTACAATTAGAAAATTAACTGGGAGATCTCATATTTCTAAAAATCTCTTTCCATTTTAAAAGGAAATAAATAAGAAGAAATAAAGAAATAAAACATAATTTCCAATAGTTTATCCCAAATAGGTTTTCACTGCAAATGGTATTAAAATATTTCCTTTCTTGCCCTGGTTTTATTGTTCATTATTTTGCTTCTTATTTCCTTGATTTTGGCATATCCAGATGAAGACACAGACCACTTTTAGATCTATAATTACACTGAATTGTTTATGACTTCCTTAGAACTTTACATAGAGATAGGGAAGAATCTAGGATGCCTGTGTCACAGGAGGGCATTCCCACAAAAATAATTATCTTTCCTTTCTTTTAAGATAGTAGCATAGATAGCTCAAAGCTTCTAAAAACTGTAAGCAAAATTGAATTTTATAGCCCCAAGGATAATGACATAATTAATTCAATCTTGTAGAAGAACCAGAAGTATTGCTTCAGGTAGCATTTCGCTTTCTGGCTCAAAAACACTGAAACGAAACACATTCCTAATACTGGTGATAGGTGCAACCTGATTTCCCACACACTCTTACTAGTCCTGTCTCTGACTCCTATCAATGCTGTGCAAGTGACTTTCAGAAAAAAACCTGCAGCATTATTAGAAAAAAGAATGGTGAGGAAAAACAGTCCTAGTCCCTTCCTTTCCTTTCCTTCCCACACAGAGTCACCTAGTGTTACTACCATCTTTTTCAGGGAAGACTGCATCCCCTCTTCATCCCTACAGCCATCTGTTTTACAATACTGGCACTGGGCTCCATGATGAAAAGCCACAAACAGAGGCTGTGGGGCACTTGTCACATGTTACTGAAGGTAAGTATTTAATTTTTATTTGATGGACAGCTTCCTGTCTAGAATAACCTTCCCTGAGTTACAATACTTGACAACAGCAAGTATAGACACAAAAATTTTTGAAGTTCCCTTATTTTCCATCAGGCAAAATTTATGAATACAGTTACAAAGCTATAAAATCACTCAGTGAGCTCCACACTAAATATTTGTGTAAAAATATTGCACAGAAATGCAGGTGGAGGTTTTTTCCCTTAGAAGTTCAAAACCAGAATAAATAAGTTCTTTTAATTAATTAAAAATAGTGAATATTTACTGAGAAGCCAGGACACAGCATGATAGCTGATGTGGCAGTTGTGTTGTTGGGACTCTAATTATTCTCTGAGGGAAGGAAAATGGGTAGAGATTAAAAGCTATTTTAGTCTGTTAAAATGCTTTTTTGTGCTGTAAATTAAATCTTTTGCCAGAAATCGACTTTGTCTTAGGAAAATATGCTTCTTTTGATCATGGATTCAAATAACAATGTACTGTACTTCACTAAGTTAATGTTCAGAAAAAAATAGGAATAACTTTTAAACTGACTTCAGCAACTTTTTCATGCAGCACGAGAAGTGCAGGTGTCAGTATCAGTGCTGAGGCAAAAGCAGCCACTTTAATATAAGAGGTAAAAGTGATACAGCTGTTGTTCACTAAACACTTAAAAGACACTTCAAACATAGCTTGGAATATTACTTCTCCCCCCCGCAACCCTGGTTCTGAAGAGCTGGTAAAAATGTTCACTGCACTAAATTGATTCTTATTTGATGAACTATCTCATTTAGGAATGACTATTTTGTTTTTTAATTCCTTGCCTTGAATCCGAAAAATCTCGGTATGAAGAACTGCTCAGAGACTTTGGGTCTTTTGAGCAGCAAGGTATTTATTGCAGCGCTGGGAGCAAGTGTGATTCGCAACACCCAAAAACTTGCTCGAAGGGATCACACAAAATCAGGGGTTTTATACAATTTTTATACATGATTCTTAAACATATTCAGATGATTTCAACATCTATCTATACATATTAATGATAGCGCGGAGTATAGGCGGCGCTTAGGTGGAGCTTAGGGCGGTGCTTTTCTTGGCCCTCAATTTCGGGGGTACATCCGGCCTTCAGCCCCGAATCTGGGATCTCCTTCTCATCTTCCTCGGTCTGACCTATTTACCTTTCCATTGTTCTTGCCCTGCTCACTGAAGCTTGGAGAAAGCCTTGGCTCCAGGCCTACTTCACCTATTCAGTTGTCTACCTTCTCTTGCCTTATCCTAATTTATTACCTCTAGGCTTATTGTATACTGTTCCTAACATTTTCTAAGTTTTGGTCCAGTAGGCAGAACAGAACGAGTCTTAGTAGCACAGGCACAGTAGATGCCAGGGGAGGGGGCCTAGCCTAGTTAACTCTTTTGGGCCTGATTCTCGTTTCAGCCTCCTTAGTTTACTGTTTCTGTAGATAAGTCACCTTGGCTAATCTTACTGAAAGGCTGCTTACCTTGCGAAATGAGTTTTGGGATTCAGTAACATTTGGATGGTTGAAAACTCAAACAGGACATCATTTTTAGCATGATGCATTGCACTGCCATGCAAATTGAAGTTTATCTGCTCATAACATGCACATAACACCTTCCACACCACAGGAGAAGGTATCTAGACTTCATCTTTTTCTTACTGTTTCCAAATCCCTATCAACTGACTAAAAATATGTCTGGTGAATTTGTATCACTTATTTTCCACTGACAGGGAGAGAAGCAAGTTTGTGAGAGTTGGATCACAGCAAGGTGTAAGAAGCCTGTGACTTCAAAAGTGATATGAATGTTTAGAGGTTTTGCTCTGGAGTTTTGACATAAGTCTGTCTCTTGTTAAATTCAGATGATTTTGCATGCCAACAGCATTCAGTGACATTCGGGAAAAATGTTAAATCTGATTGTTAAGAGGCTTAATTATTTTAAAATAGCCCACCTTACCTATGATTTGCTCTGGATTGTATGTACGTCTTTTCTTTGAGTCCACCTTCCTTGAGGCAACTATATCACCTATGGCGGGAACTTAGGTTTTATAATGACTACAAATTTAAATTTATTTCAATTTAAATACTTCTGAAGTATCTACACAGAATTAAGAAAAAATTTCATAATGTTTAAGACATTTTATTTCCTATTTTAAAACTTTTTAATCTTTGGGGAAAGAAAAAATCCAGGTCTGGACTGTTGAGTTCAACTTGTCTTTCATTCCAAAACTCAGACCACAAGTAAGAAAAATACCAGCTGATATTTAAGCAGAAACATGAGAACTTTTGACTACAAGATCAAATAGAATATCAAATAGAATGATGCTCTCACATAACAGAATTTTGTCGTGTTTTTTCACACCTCCACAAAACACTGTGTGATAAAGATAGAGTGAAGCCATGACACCTCGCTTGATTCAAATATGGTTGGGAATAAAGTGACATTTTAGCTAACCACTCTTGCAAAAGATTGTCTTCAGGGTGGTAACAAACACAGTAATGTACTCTACTGTCAGACACTCTTCTAATATCTTTTGACTTCTCCATGGCATATGACAGGAAACTGAGCATTATTTGTGAGACTGCTGAGCAGTGTAAATTAATATCAGCATAGAAAAGATACAGGGACAAACCGATATATTCCAAACTATCCTTTTTCATAGTTCATCCATTTCTTCCCAAGATTCACCTGGGCACAATGTAAAAGCAAATGCTTTCCTACATTCAGGTGCTAGATGTAGATTTTGTACTTTTATTTATTCAATCTGAACTAAATTGCTCTTGGCCAAAATGAGTTGAGATTAAGAGGGAGAAAACAGGTTTCATTTGGTTCAAGTTGGTCATATTTTTTTCAGATTAATATAATTTCACTGGCATTATCCACTTTGTTGGAACAGCAAGGCCTTGTGAAGTTGTGTCTGTTTCAAAAAAACATCCTTAAGATTTGCCATTGACTCAGTCACTGAAACACAAATCTGAAAAAAAACCCTGAAATTACATAGTTTCGCATCATTTGGTCTTGAAAGTGTTGCCTAAAGAGACCATGGAGAAAAAGACTCCAGGCCAATTTAATGTATAAGATAAAATAAAGAGAGTAGGTCTTTTAATCTCAGGCCTGAGGCCCAGGGAATACACATGACACGCGCACTCAGACACTGGTTCTATGATTTTAAAATAAGGCCCATCCAATCCCAGATCTGTCTACCCCTGGTTCTGCCCAGTTCTGCCCCACCAACACACCCCTTCAGGAATTGGGTCTGGGGGCATGTGAGACCCCTTCTTCCTCATCTTCATCTTCTTCAGAGCACATACAGTCCTTGGAGCTTCTCCATAGTTTGACAGCTTGAAGGTTGCTGTGTCTGTGTGATATCTCCTGGTCCAGGCCTGGGGTATGATATTCTTAAACAGAGGTGTTTTTCTGCAATTCTCCCTTGAAAAGAAGGCTAAACACGCTAACGGAATTTAGAGGGATTGATATGAAACGGGGTAACAGGGTTGGATATGTGTAACTATTATGCTAAGGGTAAGGGATATAATACAGCTACATTAAAATCTATATTTACTACACAACTACTTCTAAAATCTACAAGAGTTAAAAAAATCCAAAAACCTCTGAGGCATCAAAATCATATTTTAAAATTTGTCATTCATGAAGTAAAAACTTTTGGGAGCCTCATTGTTTCATTTCAGAGCAGGATTTGAATCCCTTTAGTCAATTCCTAAACTACTCTTTAGACTTGCAAAGCTCCCAGATAGTTTGAGATGAGCAATGTTCCTCAGGACCTTCTTTCCTCTGCCTGTGACCAATGAAAATTTGGTGGTGGAGTTTCACAGGACATTGTGAAAGAAATCACATGGAATGTAAGGACACAAAGCAAAGATGGAAGCTTGAATATATCATCCCACTGTAGGTCTTTCAACCTCAAGTGCATTTGCTTAATTGTTCTGCTGCTGTTTCAAGTTTGAAGAAAAGTAATAAAGCACTTAGTAACTGTGAAACTGGAAAATCAGTAAAGTGTGAAGTTATTTCATTCCATTTTGAGATTAGTTTCATGGGCCTACCCTTTGGTGTGCTGAGCCACATCGGCCTCCAGGTCTTATTCATTTTGGGGATTATTTTGTCAAAAGACACAAATGGCGGGTAGTCAGACAACGTATTGAAAATTTGGCCGCAGTATTCTCAGGAATTTTTCAAAAATATTAGGCCTAGGAGGTAATGAAAGAGAGAAAAATATTGTCTGCCAAAGTCAAAGACCGAGAGATACAGCTGAGCTCTCAGCTGCCCCTCTGGTCACACGAGCAAAACACAGCAAGCCCAGCGTCTTGATAAGTTGGAAGGCATGATTACGTTGTAATAATCCATGTTTGACACCCTCTTCTCCTCATTCTATTTTTTGGTAGTCAGTGTAGGAGTTATACTGCTTAAATTGTGTACTGTGTGCCTTGACATTGCCTGAAAATTTATGTAGCTGTTGCTATGGCTGCAGCTTCATCCACTGCATATTTTCAGTTCTCTACAGCTAAAATGCCCTGTGGAGTACAAATTTCCACTGCAACGGTACAAAAGAAACAACATAAAATATTCTGCTTATTGATCCAACTTATATTTCCATGTGTAGAATGTCATATGTATTTTGAAAACCTGAGTACTGTCAGTCACCAAAAACCCATTTGTTTTTTTGCTAATGCTAGAGTCAATTGTTACTGTCTCCTTTCTCTTTGTTGTATTGCAGGCGACAAGAGGCTCACACAGGTTTATAGAGACTAGCTTGTTTCAGCAACTTGGTATTGGCTTGTTTTCATTTGGTTTATAGGGTCCTGTTTTTCCCAGTTTAAACACAATTGTTCCAAACTTTTCTTTCAGTACTGTTAAGAGGTAAGTGCTAGGATTTAGCATGTATAACATTGTCTGAGGCATTTGTTCAGCTGTCTGTTGAATCCCCTGAAATTAATGCTCAGTCTCTATTAATGTCTTGGTCCCTGGAAACCAGAGCCCATTCTCTCCTATAATTAATCTTGCAGGTACTGCCTTGACATTATTGGTTCACCAGCAGAGCAGAACTGTCCCAGCCATCAATAATAATTCAGTGCATTAGAACAAGGCCTACATACACAGCTCACAGATGTAGCCGAGTTATGTGCAGGTTCCAGCACTCCTTGCTCACGGGGGAAAGAAGAAAAGAAATCTGCAATTGAAAGTGTTTTGGTTGCTGGATAATTTTGCAATACAAGGGTCATGATGCTACTCCTGCTTTGGCTTTATGTTTTTTCTCCAAATGTTGGCACTGTTTGGCACAATGCTTGTGATTGTCTGTTTACTGAATCTTAATACTAAAGCTGCTACAAATTGTCTTTCACAGATGGTGGGAGCTTCTCAGATCAGGAGAGGCAAGGAATTTATTACTCAATATTTCTGTATTACTGATTGAGACGTGAGAAGCATAAGCAATGTGTTCTACTGCAGGGTTTGAGCTCTCCCTCCTCCTTCCCCCAACCCAAAAATTATGGCTAGCTAGAGAAGGGTGTTTTTTTCTCATTTTGTGTAGATAGCAGCTGTGCAATTTCAAGCAGAATGTTTGCTTTGATCTTCCTTCCTTTAATTGAAATCCACAATTATGAGATTTGTTTCTTTTATGTTTGCTAGTTTATTGGTTTAATCTACAAAATGTGCTGTCTTGCTGTCTTACACAGTTAAAGGCAACAACACAGTTGGGATTTAAATGGCAAACTTGGAGGGGGGTTACAATCTCTCAGGTATTGGGGGAATAAAACTTCTTTCATCTGATTTTAGATCATTATACATACAGGGTAGCAACAAGAACACGCACAATATGTCAACTAATTGTAAAGAATATCCCTAGGTAGGCACTCGATGTAAACTAACCACATGAAAGGAAATTTTAATATGGAGGAAAAAATCCTGTTCTGATGGTTTATTTGGGGATTTCTGCTATCTGGAAGCCTTTGTTGTAATAGTTTTCATTATAGAACGCTTTCCTGGCCTTTCCAGTACCAACTCCTACTTATATGAGTTTAGCAAAACATTTTAGAACAGTCAGGGTATTTACAGTTTGAGGGAGGCATTGCCAAACTGGCAGATGCAGAAGATATGTCAGAATAAGCACCTATGAACCAGAGGAACTGAGAGACCAGCTGTACTCAAATTTACAAAGAATTTTACCTTGTTAGGTCTAATTAGGGTGAAAAAACATCAGGACTTGTCCACCTATGGATTTTTTTTCAGCAAATCTCTTATAAGAAATCCTCAGAAAGAAAAAAAAATCTTTTCCTTTAGTGTCTTTTCCAAGAACTATTTCCTGACAATAATTTTGGCCAGAAAAAGAGATACTAAACAAATTTTTAAAAATACTTTGTGTGTATTTGTAATAACTTCCTTGTCTCGTGAGATGGATGCCTCAGAATAAAATGGTTCCAGCTCTGTGATTACCATATACCATGGACTGAATATCAGATTATCCATCAGTATTCTACAATGTTTCTCCAATTAAGGAGGAAAAAAAAAGACTTCTGTAAAATCAAGTTCAATTGCATGTCTTTTGCTAGATTGTTAAAAACTGTTGAGAATTTGTTCTCAAATATGTGAAGAAAACAATGTCATTAATGAAAGTGTGTTGCAAGTCATGGATCCATTCTGGAGCTTTCCTAATTTATAACAGATAATAAACTTTCATTTTAAAAAAACCCTTTCGCTCATGTATAGAGATCTTTAATCTTATACAATTAATGTTAAGCAGAGCCACATCAAACCTGGACCTGTCCTAAGGCTTAGTATGGTGCTCGTTGAATTCAATAAAAAAAGACTCAGACAAATTTAGATCAACTTACAATAAAATGCAAAAAAAAAATCTATGAAATCAGGAGGCTGATCATATGAGCTTACCTACTCCACTGGCTTGTAATTCTTATAATAAGTGAGACTCCCAAGACAGGTTCTCCTTCAGTTATAAAAAGTCCACAATGCTTTGCAAGAATCCCTAATAATAATTATGAGCTGTCTTCTCTTGCTAAAATAAATAAATAACTAATCAATCATATGGAGGTATTTTTGCTGTAGCGATGATAAAGGAACAGGATTTTCTTTAACAGAAAATTCATTAATGTAATCCTATAGCCCCACTTTGCAGCACTGGCATTGCTAAAAGCAGCCTAGAGGCTTTGCATTGAGTTTTCAAGACCTCAGCTCTGAGGTGTACTATTTCTGAATTTTTATTTACCTGCCTTTTGCTCTCTGTGGGTTTGGCTTAGCTGTAACAAGCACTTTTCTCCTGTTTTGCTTTTCCTTATCTTTTCACGGTACTATCATAGTTTTATACATACAAGTAGCTCAAGAAATAAAGGGCTTGTTAGTTTAATGGCTATGGAGCACTTGTAGTTCTGTGCAGAGAGGGCAAACTGTAACATTTGTGACACTGAGACGAATAAGATGATAGGCTTCCTATGGACTAAAGAAGATTCAGGAATGACATAATGTCTGCCCTCCCATGTCTCATCGCAAAGAATTCTTGTCAGAGTTCTGCCTCTGATGCCTTCCAGAGCCCTGTGTTACAGACATTTTCTGCCACACTGGGCACATGGTGGACATAATGTTTTGGGGGAAAAAAAAACAACACATTTCTGTATCACTCTTTTATTTTACCATAAGTTTGTCCTAGTCTTATCATCATTAGAACCCTTTTTCATTGGAAGCATAGTTATGTCATCTTAAGATCTTTCTAATATAAATTCACTAATACCATGAGTATAAGAATTAGAATATATTTTTACTATAAAATACTGATTATACATTTCAATGTTTGCAATAAATGTAAAAAACCTTCTCAATATTATTTCTTAAACTTTAACTATTAGAGTAACTTATCCTGACAGGTTTGAGGGTATCAAATCAGAAGTTCAACCTCAGTGTCAGTAAAGAAGGTAACACTAAATCATTGAATTACTTGATATGAATCACATCTCTGCATACAAATATGTAGAGCTGAGCAGTAATAATTTAGATTTTCTGAATTAAAGACTTTGTCTAGCTACTAAATATGAAATTCAATTAAGCAGCCAGACAGAAATCCAAAGTGTGTTAGGATTTAGTGTTAGACATAAGAAACATATATTAAATTGTAAATAAAAATTTTAAATAAAAAATAAATTAAATTAAATTTTATTCATAAACTCATAGCTTTGAAAAGACCTCTCAGATCACCAAGTCCAGCTGCAAACCCAGGACTGTCAAGTCCCCTACTAAACAGTGCCCCTAATTGTCATGTCTTTTAAATACGACCAGGGATGTGGTGGTATTAACCACTACCCTGCACAGTCTGTTTCAATGCTTGACAGTCCTTTTGATGAAAATTTTTTCCAATCTAAATTATCCCTGTCACAGCCTGAGACAACTTCCACTCTTCATATCGCTTGTTGCTTGAGAGAAGAGATTGACCTCTACCTCACCAGTGGCTTTAAGAAGAAATAAGGAACTGTAATAAAGGGTTAGAAATGGGTGAGGACTTATCTTTTTAACTTGATGTCAGTTCATCTTCATTTGGAGATTGATTGGTATCACTTTGTCATTTCACGATATTATGAGCCTAACGCTTCCACAGTGGCATTAGATGTCACCGTTACAAATTTCAACAGTTGTAAATCTCATTAGACAAGATTTAAAGTACAGAGAATACATTTCTCTAAATTCATGATGGAAAAAAATTAATAGGAACACTTACTCCAGCACTTTACCTGCTGTATTAGTTTAGACGGTGGAGTTCATATTCTACTGACATAATTTGCTATCTAAATAGTGATAGTAAACTTACAGAATTAAAGAAAAGGTGGGGGAAAGACTCTTGGAATAAATGTAATTGTATTATTCTGCAAAGTTTTGTGTGTGACCATTGAGAAATTTAATACATAGGGCAATGCAAAAGGTACCTGAATTTGGAGGAAGTTAGTATGTCCTAGCATATTTATGTGTGTCTCTTTTTTTGGTGTAGAAACCACAGATAGTTTCACAGGGAGAATATAATCACAAATACTGAGAGCAGACTTTTATGAATATTTCAGGGGAAAATAATTTACAAGTATCCTCACCAAATTGAAAGTAAAAATTCTATTTCTCTTCCTTTTTCTTTTTCCATTCTCCACAGTGCAATGAGGTACAATGAAGAAATGTCTGTGGAATGAAAACACACATTTTACCTGCTGCAAAGAAAACAGTCAAACAAGTTGTTCTAGGATGAGTCCAGAATGTACAATCTCCGGATGTTTTATTCCTCCAATAACTATGGCTTCAAGTAAGTGGTCTCAGCCTTAAAAGCCTGTCAAAATTGCAGTTGAGGTATGGTAATGGTGCAAAAAGCAGTGTAACTGAAATGTCTTTTAGAATTAACTTTATCTCAGTTTCTATAGTTGTAAATATAGATGGGACACACATATTAAGTATCAAAAAAATCTGATACTTTAAAAAGATATTTTCTACAGCCAGCCAGCAATAGGTAGGATCTCAGGCAGGCTTGTAAAGCTTCTGCTGAAGCTTATGAGGCAGTAGTTTCACTAAACTGACTTATCGGTATTAAAAGATACCTTGGCTGCTTAAATGAATCTGCCCACGATGATACTGTATCTCTGCATTACAGAGTAATAACTCATGTGCAAGTTCATGGTCAAGAAGGTATTGCAAATTAAGCCACGATGGAAAGAATATCAAATGGAAATAAAGAATATTTAAGAAGAGAAGTCATTTGATAGTACATCCACCAAACAGAAACCAAGCTAAGCTTGCAAGTATAAGTTATCTACAAGAAATTATTGACTCTCATTCTGTTATTGAAGAGCAAATAAAGCAAAAAGCAAAACTAGGACATGACTAAATTTGAGTATAAAAAAGTAAGCAAACTTCAACTATGAAAATTCCTCTTGTCCTCTGTAGAAAAAGAGGCAATGAACTTGATTAACAATCATAAATACAGTTTTTAAAGTTGTCATTCAAGTGAGTAAAAAAAAAAAATATTTGACACTCTAGAGGGAAAATTCTAAAAAGAAACAAAGTCCTTCAAGGATTTTTTCCCACTTTTATAGCAATGAAAGTGTCACAAATTTTATTATACCCTTAGTTTTAGGTTCAAGATTTAAGTTTTCTACCTATATTCTTTCCCGTATGAGCTTGTTCTTTCCTTCTTTCTTTCTTTTTTTTTCCATCTTAAATCTTTATTTATTTATTTGCTAATCAAAACAGGAGAAGAGAACTGGAAAGAAAATGAAAGAAAAAATTACAAGAGAGCAAACATGAATTATGAGACACAAAGAAAAGTTTCAGAATTTATTTTTATGTCAGTGCAGATATTTTGCAAGCTCTCTTCTCAGCACAGAATAAGGAATACATCATTATCAAGCTTTGTTCTTGCCACTTTTTGATGATGATCTAGAAATGCAGTGGCAAAAGTAAAGACAGCATGTATCAGCAGTGTTTCCATTTTTTCTGGTCTATTTGTCCGTCTGCTAGGTGCATCAGGTGCATGTAGCTCAGTGTAAACACATTATCTGTCAGTTGGTGGGTCCCAATAGTTGGTCACTTGATTGGGAAGAGACTGAAGCACCTATATTCTCTCTCTGTATATATTACAAATTTTGTTACAGGATTTTGTCTGACAAAATATTTGCTTTCTTGTGAACTGATTTGCTCTCTCTCTTAATGGTCTGCTGCAGATTGTAAACTCCTTGAGATTTTCTTTCCAACTCTTCCATGTATTGCACTGTGCTATTGTTTTGTGTTGGTATACTGACGGAGTGAAGCTGCAAATGTGTCACTCCACCACACAAATTCTGATGAGAGTGCTTGCTGCATTTTTTTCTGACATGAATTACAGTGGTTCAGGTTAGCTCTCTCTTCAGTACACTAAACTGCAGTAAAAATACTCTCTCTGAGTATGCTTACTTTTATTAGACTCCTACAGTTATGTCGTCCTGAAAATGTTGCTCAAAAAGTTGCATTCTGAATCAGTGAGAAAATTAATAGCTGATACTAAGCAACACTCACTATATTATTTCCTTTGGGAGCAGCATTTCCACAAACAATGCAATGCAGTTTTATGATATGAGGAAGGTAATGTATGCAGGTACTGAAGGTGGATGTATCAAGTTTAGCTCAACAGTAAATTAAATTCACTCTAATAGGCAAGGCAAGGAAATATTTTCATTGTAAAATGTAACAACATCTCTGCAATTTTGTTTATATCATTTAAAAAAGGACTTCAGGCCTAATTCATATTTTGACCACATTAAAATAGCTCTTATGTTAGGTATGCCAGAGGAGAAATGAGTAAAGCACAACCTTTTTAAACCCCACAATATATCCTTTACTGAAATTTGCGAAAAACATTTTGCATGAGGACAAATTTTAAAGTTAATATGAAAGAAATATAAAATGATCACTGATTATGTGAACATTAATTATCCTTCGAAACCAGATAATAAATCTCCTAGCATTACTGTGGACATTTCAGAAATCAGGGAGGGAAACAGAAAAAAAGCCATATGTAAGATAGGAACAAATAGATTTCGGAAACCATAATTAGGAATATACAAATTCATCTACTTTTATGCTAAGAGAAATTAGTGCATTCTGATATTCTTGAATATTTCTTTTCCCTAGAAAAAAGACATTTTATACAAAATTTTGACTGCTTTTTCTAACTGTATCACCTACTCTATTAAAAATATGGCCTAACTTTATAGTAATCACATCGCTTCTAACCACATCCTGCTTTGTTACCAACTTGCTTACAGTGTTTAAATAGTGAACAATAAATATAACTCCTTGTGTAAGCCAGCCTATGTAACAGAAAAATTTGCAACCCCAAAGATATCCTCTTAGCATTAAAGAAGTAATGTATCCAATAGTGACATCTGATGGGACAAGAGAAAAATGCTATGCTGGTGTCATTTAGAGTTTGTTTATGAACAGCTGAATTCAGATAGGCAGGAATCAGAAAGGTCAAAAAGCTTCCTGTATGCAATTTCTGTAGAACAATGTTCCGCTAAACATTTGGGAATTGTGGCAGAAGTATTTCATGGAAGAGTAAATCAGCAATAAAATAGGCTGTTGGTCCATGAAGTAAAGTAATGCTTTTAAAATCAAAGACAAATGTTGAGAATAAAAATATCTCATTTTTGATAATTAAGTTCCTTTATGTAAATGTAATTTATTACAGACTTCACTGAAATGAAAATATTTATTGGTTATTCATTGATATTAGGATCAATCTTTCTCAAATGTAGCATCACAGGGCTTTTTGAACATTCATTATCTTTTGGTGACTTTCAGATCATTCTTCTTCCTTTGATCCCATGAGTAGGGCTGAGAAATGTAAGATATGCCCTTGTATTTGAAGACTGGCATTTTCAGATGTAAGAAAACAAAACCAAAATAGCAAAACATAAGTGGCCACATTATTACTTTTAACCATCAAAATGCTGTGCATCTCCAGACTTTTTATGAAGACATAATCTAAATCTTAGAGACCAGAAAGAGGAATAATTGGCTTTGAAGCAGACAAAAAAGATGCTTTTTACTGCTGATGAAAAGGTTTTCAGATGGAAAGAGCTATCTCTTGTAAGAATTAGCAGTTTGATATAATTTTTTTTAATACAAAATGTGAATTTACTGTGTATTTAAAAAAATAAATTTACACAGTGTAGTACATGCATAGTTTATTTCAGAAAAAAACACAGGTCATGAAGGAGTACAAGTTAGTGACTCCTGAGTTTATTTAGAATATCCAGGAACTTTGAGATGTGTAAAAGAGGGGGGAATTCATGTCAAACTAACAAAGACACTACTTTTTACATAAAGCTCCACCTTCATCAATCATTTCTGTTAAATAGGAATTTCTTTTTCATACTGCAGTCAGAGTAAAACAGAGCAGGTCCTGTTCATTGATCATGCAAACGGAAAATGTGATCAGAGTATTTAACTTTATAATGTGCCTACTGGTGGATAAAGGACAATCTCCATCAAAGCAAACATCAGGAGCAGAAAACAAAAACCTTTTAATTGAGAAAGTATTTTCTCTTTTGATATGCTTAGAATCTGCCCTGCACTGTTCTCTTACTATTCCTCAGTGTCCTGACAACCACCTCACTTGTTTTTCATTTAAATAAAATCTCATTTATTTCTATTCAAATTAAATCTCATTAGATGACTGAGATGGATTGACATGACAAGAACTTGCATAGCAGCTGACAGTTGACCATTCTGTTGCCTTCTATCATGTTTGCTAGTATTTATTCACAACCCATAAACACACATAAAGAGAAACAAATATCACAAAGAATGTTTCCGCTTAAAAAAAAAATAATTACAAAGCCTCAAGGACATTATCTATTAGAGAATGCTACTACCTAAAAGTTCATGGGTTTGTGGAATCATAATAACCTGTAAATCATATAGCATGGACAGAATGAGTATTTTATCAGTACTTCATATTTATAAACCCATCAGGTATTCATTTATATAACTATGTGCATAAATATATAGCCAGATATATATTGGCCTTTGTGTTGGTATACATCCATATCCAATGAAATATTATCTTTAGGAGGTTGACAGGTGAACAAGCTTTATGGCTAAGGAGGTTGTACACATGCCTGAAAATTCAATTCTAGGAGTTTATTTCCCTAGCTGTAAAATAGGCATAATGATGTCTGGAAATTTGAGAGAAAAAATTAATTTTTTGGACTTATTTACTTTATGTAGAGAGAGCTAAATGCATATACACATCTCTTTTTAGTATTAGTATCCTTTTGAACCCTTCAAATATGATTTAAAAATGAAACATTTTACACCTGAATACAACTCCACCCATTATGCATGATAGACATAAGGCTTGCAAAACAAGACATAGGTGACATAAAATTTCTCATACAGGTCAGAAACAGGCAAGCCCATAACATAAAAAATAAAAAATTTCCCCTGTTAAATATTAATTAATTAAAAAATGTTTAGTATCATAAATGTCTACAGAACTATACTTTTTGATATCATAAGCTTTGAATACTTTTACTGAAGATATTTACATATTGTGTGTTTTCACTAGGTTACTGACAAAATAAAATTGTGGAGATCGGTCAAGTGTGAATGCTAAATTTATTCATTAAATATATCAGATATTTTGCTTCCTTTCAACGTTACTCTTTCCTTTTTTAATTTTTTTTTTAATACAAAGTTAAATTTGGGTCAACTCTGCTAGTGAAATTAATGCATTTGACATCAGTTGCATTAAAACAAAACATGACTTGAAAATTTCAGATGCAACTGAGAAGAATACTTACTGTAGAAATACTTCAAATTTCCTAAGAAAGAAATAAAGAAAAATTAATGCATCCTTCACAGCTACTTCTAGGATTTTATGTGAAGTTCAGACCTCTCTGTCTCAAAGGAAATGGTGGAATAAATTTTAAAAAAAAACCAACATAAAAAGAAGATGTATGAGGAAAATCAAAGCTTTTGTGTAAGGGGTATCAAAACACTGTTGAAAATATGATTTTCAATATTAAGAAAAAAAGTGTAAGGAGAGAATATCATAGAGTTTTGTAGAGTAATAAATGGCATAGAGACACTGGATGTGGATTTATTATTTGTTATGTCCTTTCAGTACAAAGACATGGGGAAATGCATGAAGTTAAAGTTGAAAGGGCAGTTTCAAAATAATCAGTCATTGTACAGGAAAAAAGAAGCAGTAGAATACCTTACTGCAGCTTGTTGTAGTAATAATCCCATGAATTTAGAAGGTGACTGGACAAGTTTCTGAAAGAGTAATTCTATGACTGCTATGAACGCACGTTGTAATTCTGGTCTTATCACCTTCATGGTGTTAATCAGTTAAGTATTTTAAAATGTAACATGATGATAGACATTGAGAGTTGATAATGGCCTGAGACCCC
Source organism: Cephalopterus ornatus (assembly GCA_013396775.1). Classification (NCBI taxonomy): domain Eukaryota; kingdom Metazoa; phylum Chordata; class Aves; order Passeriformes; family Cotingidae; genus Cephalopterus; species Cephalopterus ornatus. The sequence continues at coordinate 17,495 of VZRE01013205.1, forward strand.
AGGAGTTTAAAACCTTAGAATAATATACATTACCATTCATAGTATCATAAAATTGTAGAATATCCTGAGTTGGAAGAGACACACAAGGATCATTGAAGTCCAACTCCTGGCCCTGAACAGGATTACCACACGAATCACATCATCTGTCAGGCTTGGTGTTGTGACCACTTTTCTGGGGAGCCTGTTGCAGTGTCCAAACACCCTCTAGGTAAAGAACTTTTTCCTAATATCTAACCCAAATGTCTCCTGACAAAACTTCAGGTCATTCTCTCATGTCCTGTCACTGGTCACTAGAGAGAGGAGAACAATGTTTGTCTTTCCACTTCCCCTCACAAGGAAATTGTCTCCCCTTAGTCTCTTCTTCTCCAGGCCGAATCAAGTGACCTCAGCTGCTCTTCATATGGCTTCTCCTCTAGATCCTTTACCATCTTCGTTGGACTCTTTCTAATAGCTTAATATCTTTTTTGCACTGTTGTGCCGAGAACTGCACACAGGACCTGAAGTGAGGTCACTAGAGCAGAGTAGAGTGGGATTAACCCTTGAGTTAATTTTCTAGTATTTGAATTATTATATGCCCTAATATCTGCCAGGAATGGTTGAGCTTAATATTTTCCTCGAATTCTATCTATCAACATGCAAAACATTGGCAAATGTCAAAATGGTTTAATGTTCTCTCAAGGACAATACTGCAGTAAAGGCATGCCAGGTGGGATGCTGCTATATTTAATTAAAAACACTGAACAGCCTGAAATAGAAACTAGTTCACCATTACAGCCAGAATAAAATATACTTTGTCTAATCAAAGTCTGCAGTATATAGTCTCAATTTTCAGTTGTTCTATGAAGAATTCAGTGCAATTATATTTAATCAACCGTGTACTTGATGCTTACTGCAGTTTGGTCCAAATGTGTTTCACAGACTGTCAAATGAAAGTGACTTTAAAATTACACAGTAAATAACAACCACAGAATCAACAAAAGAGGAAAAGGTAGGTACGTGAGCAGTCAAATCTATAAGTTTTGCATTTATTGCAAGTTAAATCATGAATTAGAATAAAGAAAAACTACAAGAAAAGGAACACACCAATTACCCTTTTAATTGCTCACTCTATTATGGATTTAGTAATTAAAAAGGTCTGGTTTATTAACCAAAAATTAAAATCAAACAGGACAAAATTACTAGAATGGCACTCAAAAATCATTCCTGTGAAAGCTCTTATTCTTGCTGATGAATCTTTTCCTTACTCTTATCCTTAAGGTGAATATGTAACACAAAATCCATGCAGCTTTAGGAAGTTATATAGCTAGGATTCTCAAACAATAATATTTCCAAAAATAAAAATAATTCTGAGAAGTATCAATTTTTAGTCTCAAAATCATTATAGGTAGTACATGTCAGAGTTAAAACTGCAATTATTTTTCCACACTATTATTCACACTACGAAAAGAATTCCTATTATTTGTTAAAAATATTAAAGGGAAAAGTTAGGGGTTTTTTTCTTCCACTGTTTTATGCGGCCTGAGGCTATTTGATTATCTTCCATTCCTCTTCTACTCAGTGCTAATAGAACCTCTATTATATGACTTTTACGAATGCTTATTGCATCTGGTTAATTCTGGGGTCCTAGAAGTCCACTTTATAATGTGCAATATCTTTTTTAAAACAAAAATCTTTAAATGTGGAAAGCATGTAAAAATGCATGTCATCATTGATTAGAATTCAAAGGTTTACTGTCACAGATGATTTTTTCCTAGTTAGTTGATTTTTTTTTTCTTCTGAACTTCTTTAATCATATTACTTAAAGTGTGGGTTCAACCTGTCCTTCTACTAATTTGCAGGAGAGATGATTATTTCAAACCAATTGGCAAACTATTTTTCAGTCTAAATTATTAGAAACTTTTGATATTGAGGTAGTTGATACAGCACAGCTAGAATGCTCAGTAGTTGTTAGAGAACTTACATCAGCATCAAAATAGCAGATTGTGTGCAGGTGTCTTAAACCAAAGAAGCGGTTAACTACAGCAGGACACACACTACTACAAATTACAGTAGTTAGGCAACTGACCTAAGAACAAAACTTCAATTCTGTCCTGAGGTTATTTTCTTACATGAATGTTGGGATAAGCTTCAATAATAATGAAAAAAAAAAAAGAAATTTCCTTTTAAAAAATTTGGGGAAATATTGCATTGCTTTTACTGAATTTTTAGTAGATACTTTTTATATTTTCCATGTTTCACATGCATGAGATTCTTTTGACACTTAGATTTTAGTTTTCTATTTAATTACACATTATAGTCAAACTAATTGCAGAAATTCTTAGATCAATCTTCTGCCAACGTGACAAGCTCACAAATATCAGTGAAGATAACATCATATTTACTACATACACATGTGTTAACTCAGCTTTTGGAATGCAGGTTTTTTTACTTCTGTATTATTTGACACATTGTAGGGTTTTTCTAATGTTATGTTTGGAGATATGCACTTTTATAGCTCTCTGTGTTTTTCATAAAATATTTGGTAAGACACATTAATCAAGAGACATTGGTCACAATGAAAGCAAATAAAGTAAAATCAAAGAAAAACAGTCCTCTAGTTCAAGATATGAGCTTGAGAAACGTATCATTAATTCATTAGAAACAATCATGCCGTTAAAAAGTACTTTACTGCATGTCTTCTGCAGTCTTTCTAAAGTAGGCATTGTCATATGTTTTGTTGGACCTCAGTGAAATGGTTTGATTTACCCAATGTACTTCATTTAACATGTATTATGCATACATACTCATTTTCTTGTATATGTGCATACATAAAGTCATGCAATTCGCATCCCTGGCACATGAGAGAAGCTAATAAGCTGATCAAGACTGTAGACAATTTGAGGTAATAAATTTGAGATATCCTTTACTAAAATTTGACAGATGAATGCAAGTATATCACACAAAGAGCTCAGATGAAAGAGTTGTAAGAGTAGGCAAGGTCTGGGAAAATAAATACCTCAGTAAGAATATATTGGTAAAATTTCCAATAGAAATAGAAAGAGAAGAGGGAGGAACATATTGAATTCAATTTAGAAAAATCTGTGTGTTTCTCAATTCTGAGAAATAAATAGTGAATAAGAAATATAGTTTGAATTTGATCTGCAGCTACCAAGCAGACCAGAAGGCCCGCCTAAAAAATCCCTAGAATGAAAGTTAAGACCAAGTAATTATGTGATGGGCAAACTAAGAAATACTAACTGGAAATACTTCCTTGTACTGAAGAGAGAAAAATAAAACCTTGTACTGAAGAGAGAAAAAATAGGGTTGATAACAATGCATTTTCTAAGGCTTGAGTGGATAAGTATTTACATGCAGACGAAAATCCCAAAGGCATCAACCACAGCCACTACCATTCCTCCAGATTTTATACTGAAAAAATAAATAAAATTGAGTTCTCAGAGGAGAGTTGTTGCTCACCTCTCTTACAACAAAATAAAACTCCTTTCAAAGAGTAAACATTCAATGAGTTTTGCAGACCTGTTTGTATAGTATGGAGTCTGTTATTGTTAGAAACTACTTCCCTGAGTTAGTTCTTTATATTCAACACTTCTGAAAAGCTACTTCCGAGATAGTTAATGAAACAAAATTTCCCCTTCAGGGAAGAAGGCAGGTTCCTGCCCCCTTAGGGTTCCTTTTATCCTCTCTTTCTCTCCCATCTTCCCAAGACCTCTGTGCACGTCTCTTCGGGCTCCACCTCTCTCCTCTCACATATCTCAGAGAGAGGCTGAGAACTTCTCTTGCTGTGCGGCAGGGGAAAGCATAGAAACTGCCTTTGAGAAAGAGTTACCATTTAGGCAGAAAGCCTTTCTAGCAAAAAACAAGTTCTAGCTTTCTGTTACAAATTCTTCAGAAATTGTACCTATCTCTACAACAGCAAAAACATAGATGAACTATAGCTTGGATTTATAAATCTGTATAGTTAATTTTCATATCCATATATTGTTTATTAAGGCTATTACTAGAATGAGGCATTTCAAAATCTATTGGAAAATGAACCTGATTGAATGCCAAGCTTGCAGTACTCTTTCCCCTAGAGTTGCAGTCTGATTCAGCTGACTGCCTGAATGAACATATTCCTTATTCCCTCTGAGCAAGTGACCTGTATCTAATAGCAATGTTATTAGCCACAGGGGCTACTTGTAAAGAGTGCTATGTGTTCTACTTTTCTAGTCTGAATCTTTGTATTTTTTTCTCCTCGTGCAGTACTCCCTTGGTCAAGCAGAACAAGTCTAGAGCAGCATGATATTTATTGACTTTTTTCACATGCTTGAAACTGGGAAAGTGAACATCTTTCAGTTTGTCATACAGCAAAAATACCCCCAAATCAAAGTAGTTTATCCTACTTGGAGAGCATGGCAAAATTATCTGAGGTTATAACATTCTGTGGTTATACATGAATGTGGTCAGCAGAAATATCTCTATAACTCGCTATTTGAGAAGTAAACACTGTAGGTGCTTTCACGTAAAGGCCATTTTGAAATAGCTAGCTTCTGACATTTCACCATTCTAATGGTGATTTTTAAATGTCCTTTATTCTGGAGTGATATTTCTATTTCTATGATTTGATGCATTGACACACATTTTAATGCTACTTGTCCATTAGGGAACTTCCTAAGTTATGCATAGCAAATGGGCCGCTTTCAGCTCATCATACAGATTACTACTGTATTATCACAATTTGATAAGCAATGCAAGATACCTCAGCCACTTCTTCTGCTGCTAAGTGTGTTGCCGTTCCTGTTCTTTTTGCACTGTAACTATTTTTCTGAACAGACTGAAAGGGCTTACACAAAGTTTTCCTGATGTTTCTAAACTTGCAAATTTCTGTTGGTGGGTTTGTGCAATACATTATTGAGTGTTCTAAACAAGAAATGAAAATTGCAATTTCATTTTATTACAAAGTAACTAGCAACCAATAATACATTTCAGCAAAAACAAAAATAGGCTTTTAATATTTATTTTTTATAAATATTTAGCATTGTAATGCAAACTGTGAATGAAAAGAAACAAGTCATAGTGACATTTTTTCTCATGGGAAATCAAAATATAAAGTAATTATCCAAACAAAAAACAACCTTCAATTTTCTGAACCTGAGTATTCTTCAGTATTTCATGAAAATTGTGCCTAACTTTATGCCTGTTGACATATAATTTGTATACGTAGGCTTTCCCTTATGTCATTTGTATGGACAATTATTCGAATGTCATACCCAATCACAGTCCATGCAAGAATAAAGCAGGCATTTTTTTTCATATTCACTTGTATATTAAAAGCTTGTTAATAACATCATTTCTATCTCTTTCTTATATTAGCTTGTGGGATGGGTTTTCTCTATAAGGTTTTTAAAATAAATACTTATGTTTGAAGCTACATTAATAGAACATGAGGAAGGGCTGATGTTTTTACTGATTTTAATGTGCTACGGTTTTCACAATGATCTGTATATTTGGCATCAAACTAGGAATTAGTTGTGTTGTTACATTCATTTTCAGACAAACAAGGCAACAACTGTGTGTGTAGTTGATCAAATAATAGATATTTAAATATCTTCTCTGGCAATTTATTTTTGAAGTGAAGTATTATTGAAATAATTAATTCACTTTTCTCAAAGAAAAACACAATTAGGCTCTAAAGTAGTAAAATGTTTTGTTTCATCAAACTAATATTTCAGGCAACTAAAGAAGAATCTGTCAGGCAACTTCAAGAGTTAAGTTGGAACTTGGAAGTTCTCTCAATGAACTTCATTTCTGTTATTTATAAAGCATCAGATTTATTTTTCTCTCATCCATGCATGAGCCAGATGTGCCAGAAAAGTAATATGTTTTTTTGAGCTTAAAAGAGAGAAATCTTACTGTACAGTGTATAAACATAGAGAGCTATGACAGAAAATTTTGATGAACGAAACAAGTTTTCATTGCTTAGGAGTGCTTCTGGACTCAACCTCAAGTTCTTATTCTGGTGAAAGTATCTGTAAGAACTTGAATGACCTTGCAAAAGTCATAATATCTGGTTCAAATAAGATTAATCCACAGGAAAATAGTGATGATATATAAAGTATATTAAAGCTATAAACAAATAACTTCCTTTAAATAACAAGATCTCCAGATAGTCCTAAGGTGATTCAGTTACGAATGCCAATAAAATAAAATACCTCTTGAAAAAGACATGCTTCAAGGTCTTTTCACCCTTAATGAATCCAGAGGATTTTGAATCCAACATTATTATGATCCATATAAGTATTGGAGTTTAATGAAATGCTGTTATTTCACAATATATCTTGGCAGATATTATTATATCTATATATTTTTATTCCAATACACAAATCTCTATTGTTTATGTAACTTACCTTCATGGTCTGAATGAATTATCAGACCTTGCAAATTCTTTTCCTTGGAAGAAAAGGGAACTGGAAAGAATTTTACTGTATATGAAATTTGCATGTTGAGGATGTGTGAGAATTTCTCAGCTGCTGTACACGAATTTCCCTTTACTCAACATGGAATATATATGTTTAAGTGCATCATTTCAGAGGATATTGGAGAAAAACAGTACTCTTTCACTGGGATTGGTTTAATATCCCTTTTGTGAAAATCTGCTTGTATAATTTACTTTTAGAAAGAGTTGATTACTGCTGAGAGGTCTTTACTTCCCACTTCAGCTCAGCTCACCAAAACAGAAATTTTTCCAACCCTGCTTAGCCCTTAGTCAGGTAAAACAAGAACTTTGCCTGAGAATATTTCAGGAACTGATTCAATAACACTGAAAGCTAAACCTTCAAAAGGTAATTCACCCATGCTATTTTTGTGTCCCAATCCTCTGTAGTACCTTCAAATATAATTTAAAGAAAGGCAGTAAAGAATATCTAAATATTTAAATTTTAGAAGTAATTTCAATGTGTTCTTTATGTTTCTATGGTTTTTAAAGGCATGATATTTTATATTTGTTGTTGTCTGAGAATTTTGTCAAGAGCACAGTAGTCATTAATCTAGATCTATACAGCTGCAGAAATGAATCTATTTATGTGTTTGCATGTCACTGCTGTCACCTTGCAAATGTCTGAATTATTGATGCAGGCCTTTAAACTGACAAATTATAAAAATGAGGCAGAAAGTGCAAATCAAATTTAGAACAGGCATAAAATGCTTGTGGAAATGTTTCTCTTTCAAGCTTTTCTAGAATCAAAGGATTTTACATTCATGAAATTTGTATCAAGCAAGTTTTACAAACAACTGATCTCCTTCAGCATCCACAAAACTCTTTGGAATCAGAATCCAAAACAGAGTCTGTATGATACTAAAAACAGAAAAGGCTTTGAAGAGTTTTGATTTTAGAATTTTTTCCCCGGTAAAAAGGCTCAGTCAGTTCCTAGGCAACGTAGCTTTTCTAAATCCCTTTCATGCTCTTTATAGGATCCCATCAAGTGACCCTGCTCGAAGAGACTAGTTAGAGCAGCCACAGGTACCACAATGATTTCTGCCTGTCAGGCTTCTTTGTTATTCAAGGTTCTTGCAGGGTGTCTGCTGTATAACCTAACAAGCCCCCATAGGAGACAATATCTTAGTTGATTCCCCTGGCAGCCAATCTCTTTGCTATGACTAAAGAAAGTGACTTACTGGCAACTTGCTTGCCTCTCTTCCTCTTTCACATCACTGCTTGCATTTGTGTGAACCCACGCAAACCCTGACAGAGACCAGACACCCTGATCTCTTTGAACCTCTTCCTTCAGTATCTAATGCTGGTTTGCTGTCATTACTAGGGGATTCAGCTGATAGCACTGTATGGCTATACCTGTAGATAGGATGCCTAATCTACAAAGACAAAGAAAGATATTGTATTTTAATTAATTTCTTATTACAATTCACCAGGCCCGCTGACACCTGTGAAATTGCTTTGGTCACTGTAAGGACTCCTCAGAAATGGTGTTACTTTATAAACACAATCTCTTTCACAACTGAAAACTTGATTTATGGCATACATCAATCCTACCTAATGGCCTTACATAGTATATTGTACATCCTTGACAAGCAATTAGATGTTTATGAAGACACTTGTTGCTTATAATTATAATCCTGCTAATTTCCTCATTCCCAAAAGCAACATTAGTGTTTGCTAATGAACTGTGGATTAATTTGCTCTGAATTAATTTCTACCCCCACTCTGCCCCCCCCCCTCCCCGTGCATACTAGATTGCACTAATTTTGCTTTGGGGACCTTAAAAGGATTTGTTGTTTGACAATAGATTCTAATGGCCTGTGTTATTATTTAAGAATTTGGTTTACCTTAATTTGAATTTAATTATTCATCAACGTTCTGAATTAGAGCTGAGAGATAATGTGTTAAAAAAATATAGATAAATTATACAGATCAATACAAATAAATTGAACAGATAACACAGTGGGAGTAGTTCGAAGTGTTGCCATGTTCTCTGGGGCATCTAATGACATGAAGCTGGTAAACTGAAACAAGCTTGAGGGTCTGAGTTCAGTCCATAATGGTTTAATGGCCATAGTGTTTAAGGACCAAACACAGTAATAACACATTTTCTCTCATACGACGAATTTTATACCTGTTGATTCCATTTACCTCTGCAATGTCTTCTTAAAAACCAAATTATCTTACCAGCGATCCTCCTTTTGCTTTGCACTTGGAACACCTAATTTTCTTTTTCATTTAAATCTGTGCAATATCTGACCTAAGTGACTAGAATTCACTACCTAGGTTATACAAACAAGTTTCAAAATTCAAGGTTTAAAATAACAGATTCTTGCTTCCAAACTTTTTATCAGCTGCCAACCTCACACTGTAATCCTTGATTCACGCTGCATGAAACCTTTCATTCTCTGCCAGCAGCTGCTTGCTAAGCTATTCCTGCTCTCCCCTTGTTTCCTTGGCAGATGATGTGTTAAAAGAAGTACTAACTGGAATATGTGCTAGCTGCAGGTGTACCAAATGGGGCAAGCAGACACTCAGAGGACTTGAGACAGGATGAAGTTCTTTCTCTTCTGTGGTGTTACTTATAAATAACATAACAAAGGCAATGTATGTACTTGTTCGATGAAATCATTAGGTATGTTGACACGCTCCGCTCCCGTTTGATACTGGTTGTTTTTAAACTCAGATGTGGTTTTTGCTGTTTAGTTACATTAAGTAAGGAAATGTGGATTCAATGTGTTTTTTAAAAATCCAAGCACATAAACTATGAGCCTATTGTAATCCTGAGGAAATTCACATACCGTCTACTAAATTAAAATAATTAAACAAAAACATTTGTCTTAGTGATTCCTAATTCTGATTCTCCTTTGGTAAACTTAAAATTCGAGTCACAGCTTGATAGGGGCTTTTTCTTGTGTAGATGTTAGAAAAGGACTTCAAGAATTTGGGCCATAAGGGCCAGATTTTCAAAACAATTCAGCTTTCACTTATGAGCCAAATTAAGAGGCCAGATTTGCAAGTGCTCACTGTGCAGTGGAATGATCTGTACTGAGTTCTACTGAAAATGAAGCTGCTATACAGACATTCCAAAAAGTGTATTGAGAATAAAGAGGTCAGAAGATTGTTTGTTAGTGTCTTTGTTATAAATCAAGCCTCAGCTGTTAATTTGGATGGTTTAGTTATTTGTACATCATGAAATTGAATGGTTTGATGATAGCCAAGAGGGAAAAAAAAATGTAGCTGAAGTTAAAGTTCCTATTATTCATATATTTTAAAGGTGGAACACATAATAGCCATAACCTTTCATTTACCTTGTTTTTAAACTTGAATTAATTAAATCTTTGAATTTGAAGTTGTCTTGGAATATGGTAAGATTTAATTCATCGTTGTCTGAAATAATTTTATTGCATTTTTGTGCTCTGTTTCTGAAATGATACAGACAATACTTGTTTATATTTTTTAATATATAAAATAAAATAATTTATTAGATGCTCATCAGAAATTGCATCCATCCTGAGAGATTTAGATTCCTTGGTCCTAAGCTTTGTATCTGAAATAAAAGATTGTCACAGGCAGAAGGTGTATGGACACACATTTAGGTTTAAGCAAAAATAGCTGTACATTACTACTCATTGACAGTGAGATATTTTGTGAAGAAAAATCTATAAACATCATTAAATAATCAAAACACTCTGGGCAGCTATAATTCTTGCAAACTTTTTAGACTTTTTGAAATTCATACGAACTATTAAAAATAATTTTAGTCAGTTAAATTGAGTCTGAAGGAAGTGAAGATCCAGTTGAACGGAAAACATATTGTAACCTACAGGTAAAGTCAGAAGAAAAATCTGAATTAACATTTTTATCTGCATTGGAGACATATCAGCATAGTCTTGTTACTGAACATGCAAGGGGTGAGATGTATATTTTTTACTCTCTAAAAACATAGCAAAAAAAAAATTTTGATACTTTTCCATTATGATCTGTACAATGTAATATCAAAGTGATGGAAAAATGGATCCTAAACTAATCACACATTCGTATAAATATCTGGAATATATAGTCACCGTGATAGTGGCTGGTTTTGTTTTGGGTTTTGTTTTGTTTTGGGGTTTTTGTTAATGAAAGCATGGGAAAAAATAGAATAAATAAACAAAAGTTTGGATCTTTGTAGGAGACTTACCTTTCTCTGTAACAACTGATAGAAATGCTACTGACATCTCAGAATAATGTGTGAGGCATCTTGTATGTAAGCTGAGCTATCTTTGTAGCATATGCTTCTGATGGGGTTGATTTATCCTCAGCGAGGTTTTTTTAAGTAGTTTTGCCTGCAGGGAGCACAGCCACCCTCACTGTGCAGGAGGTGAAGATTTTACTATGTGCCTGAAATTTGAAAGCAGTGAGTCACCACCCTTCACAGGTTTTTATAGCATAATTGCTCAGTGGCAAGCGTATGGAAAGAGTTCAAAGAACAATGTTGAAGTATTACAGATTCTCTGAATTAGCACACAAGAAAACAAAAAATATACTTATTTTAAGGGGAAAGTTAACAATAAACTCTTACGAATAAGTAAAGTTAGTCAATGCATAGAATTTTCAGTCCTCAGAGGAGGATGCTGTAATCTTGATTATGCAAAATTCTGAAATTTTGTTAAAAAAATGTTTTCCTTTACTGAGATTTGTGGTGTTAGACTATGAAGTAAATGTCATACCCATAGTTGTTTTCAGGTCACTGAATAACACTAAGTTTCTGACTGGTAATTACATGGGTACCAATTTACACTGGAAAGATAACTATTAATTCAACTTTCCCTTTCCCTGATGTGAACAGAGACTGCTCTTATTTATAGGCAAATATTCAGCAGTTTTCCTATTTCACCCAGTTTTGACTGAGAATTGCTGTATTTACCTGGAAAGAAAAAGCATGTTTTGATTCACAAGGAACAAATTGCACCAGTTTGATGTATTGATTGTTATCAATTTTGTTGTTGTTCCTTACTTCCTAGTTTATGGGTATCCTATTCCAAATATCCTCTTCGGAAATATCCTTAAATATGTTTAAAAAAAACAAGAAGCAAATGAGCAAAGGAATCAATGGGCATTTTTGCAGCTACTCTGTATCTCACTTTTCAAGTAGTCAGATATAAAAAAATTTCACCAATACACAAAAGACAGCAACACCTTATATTAGTAGGTTCATCAAATTCAATGCAGGTTTACCAAACACAGCTTACAAACATTATAGTGTAATTACAGTGAGTGGCGTGATCTTGCCCAAAAGAGGCAGGGATTCTTTTATTTTGTTTACAGAAGGCACAATGAAATTATAACCACTATACACCATCATAAGCATCTTTAAAAGGGCATTTCAGCATTTCTGGCTACAGATTTCTCCTGGGAAGAACCAAGTTGGATGTCTTTACCACAACAATTAGACATGACGAAATGCAGTAATGACAAACTATACTTCAAATTCACGGGTTATAATTAGTCAGTTGTGACTCATAAGACTAAAGTGTAGCTACAAAATACAAGTGACTCAGTCATTTTAGATGTTTTAACACCTAAGAGCGTCTACAGCACTGAAGGAGATTTTTAGGTTTCTATACAGAAAACTTACAGAAGCCAACAATTTGAAAACAGAATTATCTAAGGACTTAGACTTTGGTCTGCTTAGAAACTCAGAGGACTCAGCCTGACTTCACTTCTTACGTGTGAAGAAGGTCCTTAAGCATGGTCATCTATTTAGCACATAACAACAAAACACAGCTTCCTAGTACAGTATTTTACCCACCACCCAGTGGTTAGGATGACAATTTGAAAGGTGAGACAAATCACTTTAAAGTCCCTCATCTATTTCCTGTTTGGAGGAGAGATTCTAACACGGGACATCTAGTCCCTAAAAAAAAAATGCTGTAAGCGCTAAAGCTTCATTTAATTTCTCCTTTGAGTTTATGAGCATTTCATACTATGTTGAGCATTTTTAAACTCAGGCAGCTGACATTGTTTTCCTGCAGAATTCAACATCATGCAAAGGAAACAAGTTTCCAGTACAAGACAGGAAAGACAAATTCCTTCTTCAGATTATAGCAATAATGGATGCTGTTAATTTCCTCAAGGAAATTTCCAATGTTAAATGAATGATTACGAAGGCACCCTTCTCTTCATATTAGCTTTCTACACTCTGGGAGGCAGAACCCAGCTTCAAAGTGCAAGGAACATATACAACTGAAATATTTGTTTGACATCCAAAGAAACTTCTTAGAACTAGTGTGGGAATATAGATTGTGAGAAACATTTAATGATGATACTTGGAGACGTTTAACAGCAAGAAATGCATGCATAATTAGGATTAGGCTCCAGGTGACAGAGGTGAGTCTCTATTGACTTCGCAGTGTCAAAGTCAGAAATCAAACTAGGAGACAAAATTAAATCCACAAGTCCTCCTCAGTCTGATAATTTAACAGAATTTAACACTTCCATTTTACACATAAAAATTTATTACACTATGCAGTCATCTTGCCACTTACAAAAAGTTATTAGGTATTTGCAGGGAGATAAGAGAAAATAAGAAAGGAAATACAGTCCTCTTTGTTTCTATTCTTTTCCATGTTCTTATTTCTAATCTAACCAAGTGTGATCTTCACTTTTTAAAGTGTCAATGAGAAAGCATTTGTGTCATCTCTCTCTGAAGGATCCGTGCTTGCTTTTTCATGGATTTTGAGTAGTTGAAATAACTAAAGTCTTTTTATTACACATCCCCAAGTAAACTATCGATTTTGGAAAGACTATATAATTTTTGTCTCCTGTCATTGGTTTCTAGAGCTGGCTGAAGATTAATTTAATAAAATATAGGTTTTTTAAAAAAAAAATGTATAACAAATAATTGCAAAATCTGTCAAGAAATGAAATATAGAAAGATTTAGGAATAAAAATATTGTCAGTCTTACAGATTCTTTAAAATTATAACAACAAAGAATTAATGTCCAGGAGAGGGGCAAACCAAAACAAAACTTAGGCTTTAACAAGTATTGCATGTGAAAGTGGTATCTAAGCAAAATTTTGTGCCTCAGACTGCAGAATATCATGTTTTCTGGATGGTAGGCATATGCAAATCGTGTCTTCCTAAAGAAGGATATATAGTAGTAGCAGTAAATTTAAATTCAAAGTTTTGAGAACAAATTAATTTGAATTATCAAGCCATCTAAGAAGTGTTACTCATAAAAGAGTATGCCAGGGCATAATTAAAACAGAATCTAGGTACTGTAGAACAGTCACTGCTTTTTTCAATGGGTTAGCTTATTTTCTTATCTTGTGAGAAATTTCCATTCTTTTAACATTTTGCAATTAAGGAATAATGGATTCAAGAGAGTTATAAATAATGGACAACTAAATTTTGAGTGTAAGAAATGTGATATTGACAAAACAAAAGGTACTCATTCTAAAGAAAACTGTTAAATGCCCAAATCCCAATAAGATTGCAATCATGGTACTGACTAGACTTATAGAACAGTTGTGCTAAGTCGTCTGTTTTTTTCCTAGTAACTGTTGCTTTAGCCTAAGCTAAGTCTATAGAAAGTAAGACTATTCAGGGTCTAGTGACTTTTTTCCCATATGGAATTGTATAATAATCCTTTCCATGTTTACAGATAATGATAACTTTTCTAAAAATTTTATTTATTAGAATGTGTTCTTTGCCTCTGTCTGTTAAAATCCACATGCATTAAGGCCAATCAAGGTTCTTCTGATTAATTTTCTGGTAGTAATTTAGAAAGGAGGAAAGTGTTATTACAATCTGTGTTTTCTAGGACAAATTAACCCATTTTTACCAAACTCTCACTGCTAGCCGAATCTCTGGCCTATCTTAACTTTCTAATTTTAAACAAAATAAGAATTGCATAATATAAATAGCTCATAACTAAGTAGCATTTACTTTTTCTAATGGAATATTGCAAATACTAATTTGTATATGGTGCTCCAAATGGGAAAAAGAGTATCGTAGAACACAATTTCTGGTTAGGTCACTCAACTTCAATTGACAAAATAAAAAGAGAAAACTGTCATTCAGATTTTTCTTTTTATACCTGAGGTAATTATCTACCTTGACCCACTTGCTGTACTTCCTTTAAAACTTTATCAGCACCTTCTGTTTAAAAAAAAAAAACAAACCAAAAAAACTAACCAAAACAAAACTCCACCAGAATCCCGTGTTCACATTGTCTCGTCTCATTTACTCACATACAAACCTATATGTAAATAAACACCAAAGTCATTGCTATGCCACAGCTTTTGCTCAAAGCCCACATGGATAATTTGCTTTCACTAGACACTGCTCCCTGGTTCAGGGCACTGGGAGTGGGGGCTGCAAGGCAGGGCATCATCGCCCAGCAACCCCACACACAGAGCAGGGTGGGATGGAGATCTGCCAGGACAACCACGAGGCAAGGCTTACTAGGCAAGCTTATAACCATGACATGCCTCCAGCGTCAAGTCAGGATCAGATACCTTCAACAATAAGCAAGTTCAGTTCTTCAGTGCAAGTCCATAGTAATGCCGCAGATATGGGATGAAGGCAATCTGAGGGACTGGGACAAGGTCAGGGCATACTTGACCAGCACTGTTGCAGCTACAATACTGCTGCACTACAGCTTTAGTTGGGAAGCCAAGTGAGAGAACTCACTTCAAAAATTGTTAAGCTCAGAATCTCGTTAATGGGCAAGGGAAGCATAGCGCGCACACACACACACACACATATGTGTAAGCAGAACCAAGCACTTTTTATTAGTGTAATGGAAAACTTAATCTAATTCAAAGGTCATCATTACTGTAGAGCTAATTTTATGAATGAAACAAACATTATTAAGGAAAAAAAAGAATAACAATGCAGTTAGAGTACCTGAATAAAAGTTTAACTCTACTTATTCTATTGATGTAACATACATACTTAGTTTCTATGCCTTTTCCTCATGTTGCACTCATCCTTTCACTACTCCTCTGAGTCCTAAGGTTGGTGTTTTCATTCTGGTCATGGTTTGAGGATCTTCAGGTCTTTTTTTTTTTTTTCTTAATTGACCAATAGTGAGCAGTTTATAGCTGTGGGTTCTCCCACAGCATTATCGTCCCATACCTGTACTCCTCTATGCCCAATTCCATGTCTCCGTTTTTCAAGTCTCTCCTATCATACCTGGCACGTATCTTTATACATCATTCTGCAAGGGTTATAAATATCTCTTTCTGCCTAAAAAATTTGCTGTTACTGCCATGTATATACAGCTGTAGCTCTATGACACAAAGATTAGTAAAGATAAAACAAATTAGACAAACACACTTGGTCAGTTAGAGAAATAACTGTCATGGCTAAACCAAGTAAAACAAAGCTCAAGAAATATAAAGAATGAGCAGGCCTGGCAAGTCTCAGTCTAGAGGCCTTGCAAATTCTTAAAAGCTTGTTGCCTGTTACTAGCAAGAGCAATTCAAAGTTACAGCAGCTCCTAAATGAAAAGAATACAGCCAGTGACCCCATGTAAAGCAAGGAACTGCCTGCATCTGATGCCTGTGTAGTGGGTTGACCAGCAAACCAGTCGTTGCCTCCACCACAGTGAGTATGTAGCTCTTGCCTTGACATGTTTGTGGCAGTGGTCCAATTGTAGTCAATTTGCCAAGCCTTACCATATTGGAAATTCAGCCACCACCCTCTATTTCAGGTATATTTTACTCACATAGCTCGCTTCATTGCAACCCATTTCTAATTCATGAATAACCCGTGTGATGGCCTCCATGGTCAGGTCCATCCCTCGAACATGAGCCCATCTGTATGTCACATCTCTTTCTAGATGTTCTGATGTTTCATGGGCCCATCGGGCTATAAATAGCTCTCCCTTCTGCTCCCAGTCTAAGTCTACCTGAGCTATTCCAATCTTAGCAGCTTCATCCACCTTCTCATTTTTCTGATATTCTTCAGTGGTGCGACCTTCGTACGTTTGAGCATGTATATAATGTACCTTCAGGGTCACCACTTTTCTACCCGTGCCACGATGTCCTGCCACAATGTAGCAGCCTAGGGGGGTTTACCCCTGCACTGCCAATTGTTCTTATTCCATTGCTGTAACCACCCCCGCAGGGCATTAGCCTCCATCCAGGAGTCAGTATACAGATCCAGTACAGGCCACTTTACTTGTTCAGCAATCTTTAGGGCTAGTTGAATGGCTTTCACTTCTGCAAACTGGCTTGACTCGCCTTCTCCATCACCAGCCTCAAAAACTGATGTGGGACTCCACACAGCAAAAACTTTTTATAAAACTAAGTATGAAATAGCATGAAGTACACACCCAACAAGCATCCACTTAAAATGCTACCTCACTGAGGAAAAAACAATTAATGTTTTAAAATATATATTCCTGATTGTTGGCAAGAGTAGGATTTAAAAAGTATGTTAAATCTAAGCTGTTTTACATATATGCCCAATTATGCTGGGAATACAAGGGAATCAACACTTAAAGAGAGAGGAACATAAAGCTGGAGGGGTGGCAGGGATTGGGGGAGGCTGGGAAGAAAAACAAAATAAATGGAGCTTCCTTGGGTTTCAGATAATCATTCTTCCTGTGCTTTTCATGATCCTTATCAGGGAGCATAGCCCTGAATCTTGCTGCAGTAGCTTTTGTTCAGATAGTAATGTTGTCTTCATTTCAAATTAATGGCATCTGGGTGCAATAATTCTTCAGGTATGTTTTCCTGAAATGTCCTGTAGCTTTTGTTTTAGCATTATTTGAAACACAAATTGCAGTATAGAGGTTGTTCATGTTTTTGTCAATTAAGACAAAATTAAATTTGAATTTCAGTCATTTCAGAGAATATGAAACTGCCTTAGCAGTGGAAAGATCTAAGCTAAACTGAGCTGAGAGATCGGGGGAAAATCTGATTGAAATGCTTCAATCTTCTGCTAGGTAGCAGTGAGTATAGCCTGCACTAACTATAGGTTAGGGAATGCTAGAATAAATCTGCCTTTAGCCTTCCAGTGAACTTAGAGAAATGTTGACTGAATTAGCTGCCTACTCTCTCCTGAGGTCCTTTGTGGAAATGAGCACTGTACTTGTATGTGGAGAGACTTCTGTTGTTTAGAGTTTTTTACTGACTTTATCATGAAGAGTTATCACACAATATATTGGAAAATGATCTGTCATTGATGTGTATTTCACATGTAATAATTCTGTGAAAGTGTCTTGTTAATATACTAAATTATTAAGAGGCCTTGGGGAAAACATGTGT
The DNA here is from genome assembly GCA_013396775.1 of Cephalopterus ornatus. Classification (NCBI taxonomy): domain Eukaryota; kingdom Metazoa; phylum Chordata; class Aves; order Passeriformes; family Cotingidae; genus Cephalopterus; species Cephalopterus ornatus. The sequence continues at coordinate 35,232 of VZRE01013205.1, forward strand.
GTGTACTCTGGGGAACATAGCTGTGATTCCCATCTCAACAATCTAGAGTAGTTTTTTTCCAGCAGGAAGACTCTTAGAGAGTACAAATACCTTGTAGAGAGTGACTTCAGAATACAGAGAAAACAAGTGTTGATCTCACACTTTTTCTAAGTTACTTACTTGTTTTGGATACTAGAATCATTTAACAGTTATATGAAAATATATTAAGAGTTATCCTACCTGGAGAAGAAAGCTTCCCAGAAACTGGTCTTCAACTGCTCTTTTGACTTCAGAATTGTATTTGCCCTCAGAGATATTTATTTATTTGCATATGCAAATGTGTCATTACTTATAAACATGTAAATTACTGGCATGGAATTAAGAAATCACCACATACCAGAATAAGCTTATGTAAAAAAGGCGATAAAGTTCTCTTAGTGGTGATTAGATTTTTACCTAATGTCTCAAAAAAAACGCCTCTCAGTTACCTTCATCTCTGTCATTTCAGTATTTGTTCTCAAGAAAAAACTAAATTAAAAAATATCAAAACAAAAAGCCTTCAAAAGATTGGCCTGGAAAGTAAAGTAACATCATCAGCTTACCAAAATCATAAACTTTAGAGATAATAATTTCATGAATCATGGTAACTCATCTCATCTTTCTCCTTTAATAGAATTTTGCTATCTACTATTTTCTTTCATCCAGTCTGATTAACGTATCTTGTTACATTCACGGCATTTGTTCTAAAACTTGTACTTAGCTTTGAAGATTGCTTCTTCTTTTTCTCATTGCAGAAGAGCTTATGGATACAAGCTATAGCAATTGACCTAAAAAAAAGATACTATAACTTTCTACAAGCTTTACCTTATTTATACCCTTATACTGTCACAGCTACAATCAATAAAATCGATTTAACACCTAAGTTATGGTAACACTGAGTGATCATAATGTCTTTTTAATGCATTTAGTTAAAGTTTAAACACTCTTTGTTTTTCTGATTCTATCAGTCTCCAGTAGTTCTAAGACACTTATTCCTGTTATATTAACTATATTAGTCAACATGTTTAATATATTAGTCTTCTCCAAACCCTTTTCAGATAAAAAATGAGTTTAAATAAATGATACATGAGAGATGGCAGTGATTTGCTCAAGTTTACCTAAAAAGCCTCTGGACAAAAGCACAATGCAAGGCTCTTAAACCTTGATTATTCTTCTAACCTGCAGAAATATCCTTTTGTTCATTTATAAATGTGGATAAAAAGAAGGGGAGAAATCAATCTTATATTCAACCAACATGTTTTTCTAGTGTAGTAGATAATCTGACTCAAACCTGCAGCTCGTTTTAAATTGTAAATTACATCTAGATCTCACTTTAGGTTAAAATAAGGTGGTACAGTTGAATTATACCACAGGAATCCCTCAGGGATAATTGGTCATGATTCTTCTAGTAAAAATATTGAAATTAGATCAAGGATTCAGTTTTGCTCAAAGGAGTCTAGTTGCTTCGGCTGACTTTGAGCCAAATTTGGGAAGCAATACATATGCAAATGGTTCAACTTTGCTTCTATATACATATGTGAAATTTCTTGCAAGAAAATTTCTCAGCCAAAATTGAAAATCGTTTGAAATCTAGAACTACACCAATGAGATTTTCTTTTTTTAATGTATATAACTGCACTCATCTATGAGAAGTCTACCAATTAAGTAATCACAGTAAGACCTAAAAAACCTAGAAAACTAATGAATTTAGTCAAATAAGGAAAGCACAAAACAAAAAATTGCATTTTTTTACGTTGCAAATCCCAAATTTCGAGCAATGTTTCTGCAGAAAATTTATTTCAGAATTAGCAACTACTTCATAATTAATAATCTTTTGACAGGATGTTAGCTGAGTCTTCTTTTTTTAAACCCTGCATTCTATGTCCTTGTTGGTTCATAAGTCTTGTTGGGCCTTGGAAATGTTCTCATACTGTCATTAACTGTGACTGTATTGACAGTAAAATTATCCATCTTGACCAGATGATGATTATGCAACAGTGTAAGAATAACACAAAGACAAGAAGTAAAAAACAAAAAAAAAGGCAAGTATCTTTGGGACATAGCTCTGTAAGCACTACACAGCTCTGCAGTTTACAACAGCCCTAAGTATCAGTTTTAAATAATAATTAATAGAAAAATCCCATTCATGGCTCTAAAGTAGATAGAAATTCTGAATCTGATTTTTTTATGGATGTTATAGTCAGTTACTGAAACAAAGATGAAGATCTGAATTTGTTTCTTAGGTCAAGCCATAACATTTCTGAATTATTAGACTGAATGAGATAATAGACATCTGAGTTGTTGATTGAATTTTTATTTCTTTTTTTTTAATACATGTTGCATTACCCAGCACTTTCTGTTTTGAAGCTTTGCAGTTCAGTGTCTGTTGCTTTTCATCAGACTAGTAAGGATATTATTAATAGTTTTAAAACAGCAGTGATTAAGTAATGCTGCTGAAAAATGAGTCTTATAAAAAATCCAGAAAAATCATAAAAATTGATTTATAGTCCTCCCTTTCCTCCTTCCATATCTTAGAACCCACTGCTGCAAACCTCTGGGCAGCTCATTACTGCTTCCCTAAACAGAAGCAAAGTCACTAAGCTAATGGCATGTTTTTTGTGCTTCAACATTTCTGAAATAAAAAGTTATCCAAATACTGCTACTCAGAGAAGTTCTTCTCCTTACAAAGCATGGCTTAAGGAGATAAAGTGCTGGGTCTTAGTAGCTAGGATTTCTGTCAGCAAGTTGAAATTGCTTTCAGTAAAATTCTAACTTCTTTATTCCAGATAGTCAGTTATAGAACTTAATTTATAAAAACAGTTATGTTGCTATGTTAATTAAGCATAGAAAGGTGGTCTTTAAACAGCGATTTTGTAGTGGTTTTCCCCCTATCCTCTGGTTCTGAACCCTATGTAGTGTGGTTAAAAAAGAAAAAAAAACCTGTAAAATTGTTTCTATTGCAATCAGTGAGATTTTGAACCAGGGCCACTTATGCAAATAATAAAAAACTGAGTGAGCCATTTGCAATGCAAAATTTAACTAAAAATGTTAACCTCTCCTTCTGTTCAAGGCTTATCCACAAGCAGATCACACATTCCTTGAATTTATTTCTATTTAGACATGCTTTCCGGGGAAAAAAATTACTCTGGTGGTTTTATAATCACAATTATTCATGAATATTTGGTAACATTTATTTATAGCTGTGTCTGGTAGTAAGTATAGATCTATTTATTATTTATATTTCTAATTCAAGTCATGAGGTTAAAAATATTTTCAGCTAAAATTCTGTAACATTTTCTTTAAAGAGAGAGTAGGACCTTTTTGTCTTATTCTTAATATTCTCAATATTTTCAGAACGAGGTTACAGATCGTTACTCTGTCTGACACCATAAAGAGTTTCCAGAAAGGGGATTTCTCAAATTGTCTGTGCTTTCAGCCTTCCTATTATGACAACAATTGAAACATATGGTCTAATTCTGTTTAAAATGGTATGTCTGACTTGCCTTTGTGGGCAGTCATACAGACAGATTTGTAAACACACTGCTGTATATGGACTCTTTGCATGCAGAGGAAAACTCTCTCCCCTTTGATTTCTAACAGCGGAGTGATGAAGCCTCCCGTTGTTGGGTTTGTAAGACCAGGTGAGCTTGCATCTGTTTATGTCATGAAGAAAATGTAACTCATCTGCAGAAAAGGAGCTGGTTATTCTTTCTAGAAGCTGTTTCTAACACAGCAGATAATAAGATATGTTTGGATAATAAGATATGGGAGCAACATTTTCATAGTTGTCTTCCATAAACTAGTTCAGTTGGTCAGAGCATGGTGCTAACACACCAAGGTTGTGGGTTTGATCCCCATATGGGCTATTCACTTCAGAGTCGGACTCAATGATCCTTGTGGGTCCCTTCCAACTCAGAACATACTGCAAAATTACTGTGAAACGCAGGAAACAGGAAATGCAACCCAGTAGGTAGGACTTTGGCTTATTAGAACAGTAATACTTTCTTATCATAATAATAGATGCAGAAGGCTAAAGAGAAACAATTATTCTTAGTAAATTATAAACATATTCTGCCACAGAATGTTTTTAATTAGCTGATATCATGATTTTGAATAAGCAGTGTCTTATATTTAGGAGCTTTTTACTGCAAAGAAGAAATGTAAATATCCTAATGTTTATTTGCATGAAAATTGCGCTGCTAATAAAGCAAACATTTTATAAAAGAAATAGAACACCAGAATAATAGAACAGCAATTATAGCTAGATAATTATGTAGACTTGTTACTTCTACTTATGTAGACTTCTTAGTTAATGTAATTAACTAAGCAACATAAGACATTGATTGGCTGTTAGTTGTAAGCAATAAAATATTGTGTATGAAAAGTTTAAAACAGAAAACATGCAACTACATTATAAGCACTCATTTTAGATTTAGTTCCTGTAAGGGAACTAAATGTTTCCACTGCAGCTTATTCAGCATCCCCATTCCCCAACTGGTGCCTTGGATTCCAGTCTATATCACACCAAGGCTTAAATTAGTGAAGATATGACTATGATAAAGTCAAAAACACCCCAAATGAAGCTTATGCTATATTTGTTGGACTAAGCCTATTTGTTTTGCTGTATTCCATTAACATATTTTTAATCTCCAAGATCTCTTCTATATTCATCCCAAATGGAGTTAAGCAATCTTATCAAGGCCAATCAGTCATTGACAAATTATTTTATTTTATAGTACACTAATTGCTTAGTTTACCCACAGGTAGATGTTCTCCTGCTAAGGCAGTAACAGGAATATTTCTTAGCAATGATATCTCTTTAAATGTTTGCATGAACTGTCAGAGAATCTAGTTTACCTCTGTAAGAAAACATATATGATCAGTTGACTCTTAGAGATTCATGATTGCAGAAGGCAGATTAAATGAGAATAAAAAGAAATGCAGGGGAAGCAGGGTGTCCTGTACACAGAGGTATTTTCAGGAAAAAAAGAATCTCCATTTGACCTGAGGATTGAATGTTCCAAGTGAATTTAGACTTTTTATATTATGACAAGTTTAAAAGATTACTTCTACTGGGGATCAGGAACTGAACAAACTAATTCAGTTCCTGTAGGGAGACTTGTAAGAATTGACTGCATCCTGTATTAACTTAATGACTTGATTGCTGAATGTATTAATTGGATGGTCTGTGATTTAATTCAGTCCCACATCTGAGCTTGATTTTCTAATTATAATGCCTAATTTTTTGGCTTAGTAAGAGACACTGGTTTGAATTTATGGTAACTGCCTTGATTTTTTGTTTGTTTATTTGTTTAATGGTTTTTTATAAAATCTCCAAAGATATATAAGTCCAAATTAAATGAGAAATTAGTAACTCATACTTTTCGTCTTAAGAAGTTACTTAAGTACACACTTTTGCCTCATCAAGTAATTGATTCTCCCTCTGAAACTGATAAACTGATTTCCTAGCACAAAGATGGGGTGAAGAGAATGCAAGGGTTTTGCCAGGTTATGTGACTCTAGGCTGCAAATTTCTTTGTACCCATTATATGGTATCACTTTGACTTCCTGTGTAGGCTAGTGAATTTTGAAATGAAAATACCCTATTCACGTATGAACTTTAGCACAATGGTCATAAAGGATGTGAAAACCGAAAACTCAGTTCCCACAAGCAGAAAATCCATGATTTTTAAACGGCGTAACTTGTAAACACAACAGCATTATAAACTTAGGAACAATCTATAAATATGAGTTAATATTTTTTAAATTATTGTCCTGTTGCAACTTGTATAAAAATCATATAGAAAGGAGAAATTAAATTATGCAAGTTCTCTACTCAGAATACATTATTAATATTTTTCTAGAAGTTCTTATTTTTACTGTAAAATCTTGTAAGGTAGTAAAAAATGTCAGAGCTAAAAACAGAAAAAGCTTCATACTTGAATTGTCAATTTATTCTTTTGTGCAGAGATTCAATATACGGGTCCATATTTTTAGTCAGTGATGTTGACAAAACTGACATATAAATGAAACAACTTGCAGCTGAGGTTCTTTGTGCTTTTGACAAGCTATAATGGGATTGTTTGCAAAGTTTTATTGAAATTCTTGCTTCTATATATCTTTGTTAGCACAGCTACAGAAATCTGTAATATAATATTCCTTTATAAATTAAACTAACTAATTAGAATTAGTCAGTTATAAGAATTAGTAATAAGAATTAGTAATAAGAATTAGACAATGAGAGGAAAAGAGATTAGTGTATTTTATTCCTAAACAAAGATGGTTTTGTAGGAAAATGTTTATAGATTTTTGCTTTGATTTTTGTAACAATTGGATTGATTCCATTTCTTTAACACAGCTTCAAACTTGCAAGAATCTCTAATTAAGGATGCTAAATAATTTCCTTTCTCTCTTTTGTCAGGAGGGGAATTTCCAAACATTAGTGAACTTTAACCGAAATGTTTCTTCATAACAACTGACAGGGTAGATTATCAGTCCTAAGTTCTTTTTCTGTTATATGATGCATGATCAAAAAGTTCAGAGCAGTCTAAACTGTATTTGATGGATGAGTGATTAAGTTCTTTCGAGATGCTAAGCACCAATTTTCAATCCACCACAATGTTTAATTTGGGCATACAGGTAAACATGAAGTAGGCCTCCAAAGTCAGTTGAAATCAAATGTTTCCACCCATATATTTCCACCATAAAAGCTAACTTGAAATTATCAGGAAAGAAAGTCTTACCTTGAATTCAATTATATTTTCATATGCATATTTTATATCTTCTTTTATAAGAGTCCAAAAGTTCCCATGACCTTGCAGATAGTGACCAACTTCAAAAATACACTTAAACAGAAAATTCATTACAATAATGATACAAGTATATACATAAAGCAAAAACAACCAAAAAGAGAAAAAAAAAAGTTGGAGAGTTATATAAGCTTTCTAAGGAATTGGAAACAAATTGCTTCTGTTCATTTGAATTCTAAATGTAAGAATATTTATGTAGCTGCCTTTCATAATGATGCAAACTCAATGATATAGGAAATCAAAATATCCAGTTCATATGTTCCACTACATATTAAACTATAAGTTCCTAATAAATCTAGCAAGTTAAGATAACTAGGGGTAAAGAATACATTGCAGAATTGAATTGAATATCTTTTCAAGAGGGAACAGCCTGAATCAGTCAAATTTTCCTAACCCATTACTGACTATAGTCCATTACCTTATACCACTTTCTCCCCACATTTAAACCTCTGTATTCCTGAAGAAAACGATTCATGCTTTGAGTCCAAAAATTAGACTGAAATATTTAATTAACTGGAAATGACTCATTTAAAATACATTTAATATTTAATTGTTTCATTATTTTTGTGAAAATTGACTTCTTTATGCTTACATGAAAATCATTCAGTGATGTGGGATATTCATCACTAAATCTCATAATGTGGATAAGACCCTACCTAAATGGCAAGAAAATCAAAAGAAGATGAGCAAAATATAATCAATATTCCATTAAAAAACCCCACAACGTTTTCTCAAGACAAATATTTTAATGATCCATTTTACCCTGCTAATGTCAAACAAGTTAAAAAAATACCTATGTCAAAGAAAATCAAAGTGTATATTGTATAAACCACACATTTTTAAAGCTCTATTCAAAATGTTACATGAAAAACTAAACTTACTTGATTGTTTTGTAATACAGAAGAACACATTATGTTTTATTGATTAATTTTCAAACCATTCAACATAATTTCTTCTAGATTAAGTCTGTCTGTTGATGTTAATAGAAGGTATGTGCTAAATCATAAATCCTATCATCCTTTGTGACTAGCTGACTGCGTGCTTAATATTTTCCTTTAAGCATCTTCTAGTTCTCTTTCTATCCAGTCTTGTTTCACAACATTGTGCTTTTTGAGAAAAACTCCTTCTTAAATAAAAATACAGCACCTTCAACAGAGGAGGCTATAGCATGTAAAAAGAAATAGAAAGAGGAAGATGTATGTCCTTTAATATAAAAGTTCTAAATTCAGGACTGTTCACCTGAGTTTGAGAGGCCTACATTGTGTTGGGAAGAAAGTTTTTCTTTTTTTTTTTATTCTTTTTTATTATTATTATTATTTTTTTTAATATATTAGCATTTTACAACTAATTTTTTAACTACTTTTGGACAAATGAAGTGTAAATGAAAATACATAAACCTGAAAACAAAACAAAAATTTCAGGAAAAGTTTATGGACACAACAAAAATAACAACAAAAAAGGTATTAAAAAATATTTCATAATTTCTCCACACTCATGCTAGTCCTGTAGTGTGTTTTGACTACACCACTGATAGTACAAAGAAGGATTTTAAGAAAGTAAGCACAGATTTTTATCCCTTTATCTTACTTTAAATACATCAGAACCAAAAATATATTTTCCTTTTCTGTCCTCTGATTTCCACAATTGCTACTGTTTAAAGAAATGGATCAATATGAAATCATCAGTGGAAAAGCTTCTGGTAACAGTACTAAAAATCCCCTGCACCTGAAACATTTGCTTTCCCTCACTCTCAGTACAGACCTGTCAGGTACTGAAACAATCCTGGTTACTGGAAACCAAGCTCTTTGTACTCAAAGGGAATTTTTCCACAGTCTTTGACAAGGTCAGAATTCCACCTTATAATTTAAGTTTAATATTTATGAAAGCCTTCAGAAATCTCAACTCTTCCACATGCTTTTAGGATCCTGAAAATCCCAGGATGTGCACAGCAGGTATTCAGCTCTCTTGAAAGAACTTTAATCTGTTTACTTTTACAAAATGCCAGATACACCTGAATTTTCTTTTAGGTATGTGTGTGTCTTCTGATTGCTGCTATCTCCTGTTGTGTTATGCTTTTCTTCAGAAGACACTTAGTAGCAAATAACTTTAGTATTTGAATATCAGCTTGATGTTATATTTTAAGACACACTTTCTATAAAATTTATGTATGCACATCAAGACAGCAGTGTTCCATTGCAAGGGATCAGTCATTATTATGTGCACAAAATAATGCCGAAGAAATGTATGAAAGATTTATCCAAGGGTTGATACTTCCCTTTGGGAGTCTGGAGAACCCAAATTTCTCCTGCTGTGAGACATACAGCGCGGCAGCTTCGACACTGTGATTTGAAATGCCTTGCTGTGCTGGTTGTCCACCCAGCTTGCCTGAACATTTTGAGAGGTGGTACTACTACGGGAGCATTTCCTACAGCCACACATGATGCAGAGGCAGGAAAAACAAATGCTTCAGGTTTTGTAAAGTGATAGGCCTGATACTTTAAATTGGTACACTTTCTCATGCCACTTTGCCCCCACTTACTACCCTAGTCTATCTCAGACTGCAGCAACAACTACATTAACTAGTCCTTCCCCTCAAAGTTCATTCACAATTATAAGAAGATATTAAAATTATTTAAAATTATTTTCAGGTTTCCCTTGATGTCTGTATCACATGATCCCTAACATAATCCAGATCTGTATTTCCTCTTCCAATACTTCTATTCAATAAAATGCAACGTAATGTAATATAAAGCAGGAATTTTTTTGAACTCCATGTTATTGAGATCAAAATTATGCTTCTAAAGATGATATCCATCATCTAGCCCACGCATCATTGTTTGAAACATTACTTATGTTTCAAATCCATGCAAATTGTCTACTATTATGTAGGAAAACTTAGATCCAACTCAGTAAGAGTGGATTGTTATTTTTCCTACTTACTTCAGCAGAAATAGGATTTTTATTCATTATACTTTTTGATAAAGCTAGATCGAGTTTTCAAAAGCTGTTTTACAACACATTAATTCTTTTTATTTAAGGATCACTTAGAAACTGCCTTGCTAGTATATATATAATTATATTATAAGTTTGCTTTTAAGTGCAATGCTTGTTAATAAATTAAATATAGATTTTAATAAGTCATTCAAAGTTAAATTACATTTTTAGTAAGACTGTCTCTGTGGCAGTTACTGTTTCACTGATAACAAAATTAAAGGCTACTTTGAGAAAAATGGTCCTAAGTTTTCATCTGGAGTTCATGTCCATTGTGTTTCTGAAGCTATTATCATCAGAGTTATTTAAAATATAGGCTGCTGAATTTACAACTGATTATTTAACAAACTGTTACTTAAACCTTATTCTTCTCCATTATCTAGAGCAATACTGAATCAATTTTTTTGTTCTTTTTTACAGGATTTTAGCTAACAAATGGAATTACATTATAACACCACCCTCATCTTTGGAAATACAGTGCGGAGTCTAGTGAGACTGAGTAAAGATTTATCTTTTAAACCCTGTGATTCCTGTGATGTTGTTTTCATCAGCATTAGGCAAAAAGTGCCTCTGGGTAAAACTAGTTCAAACAATTGAGAATTTAATTTTTGTCGGTATTCTGTTTCAGTTTACATTCACCAATATAAGTCATTGTGCTAGGGATATTACTTTCGTCTTGCCCAAAATCTTTGACTAGATCATCGTCACCTTTACTAATACTGAAAGACAAATTTTAAAATAGTGTGCACAAAAGATTAAATAATTTTGCAGGATAATTTGTATTGTTGTCTGAAGCATTAAACTTCAAAAAATTGAGGAACATACTTAACAGGGAAAATAAAGCAACTTTCTATTTTAGCTGTCTTCGAAGTGACACTCGAAGTTCCCGTTAACCTTAACAGTGCCATCAGACAACTTTTTGATTAGATGAAATATTCCTCTAACAGAAAAGGCTAGATTTGGATATGATGAATCCCATGAGAAGTGTTAGCAGGTTCAAAAAGTCTGACAGAACTAATATATCAACAGATTCAGTACAGCAGAGAGAGTTCCTGATTGGCATACAAAATCCAGGGAGGCCTTTGTCAACATTATATCCTCTCCCAACTTCTTCTGTTACGTTAACATTTCCTCCAAAAATTGTTCAAGAGCCCAGCATAAACCCACTATAAAACCAAAATACATCAAAACTCCTAATAAAAATTCTGTCAAAATCAGGCTTTTCTTTGAGTGTAGATACCTGTGATGTCAAGAAGACACCTTGAAGGGTACTGGGCTAGAAAGTTTCTATAACTTTATCTGCAAAACTGGGGACCAATACTTAGGCTATGAGGTACTTTCTGATTTTGGTTATTGTTCTTAGCCTTCGAGAAATTGTTTCCCCATGTATTGGCTATTAGTTATGTGGCTATTCTGAGACAGCACAAGTGGGGAGTGCCCTTCTCTGATATGACAACACATTTAAATTTTTGTGATATTTATGAAGTTAAAGCCACCTTTAACACAAAATAAGCTCATACAGGAACAAGAAAATTACTTTATTTGTTGTCATAGTTAAAATGGAACGACAGTAGAAAAGTCAAGGCTGGGCACTTGGGAAGCAGAAAAACAGCAGTCTCTTAACTGTTCAGAAATGATAAAGGCAATATAGAAAGAAAAAACACGTGCCAGACTGTCTGCAGTGAGAACTTAACTCCTGTTTAGTACCTTGAATTGATACCTTAGGAGGATAAACTTAGGAGGCTGGATCAAAATTGCATTACTCTTATTTTCTGGAGGAAAAAAAAAAAGGATTTCATTAAGAATTAAAATCTCTCATTTGAATGCCATAGAACCTAATTAAGGCTTCATATATTTAGTGTTGCATCAGTGGAGAATTAAAATACTTCTTTTCAAGGAGCACTGACCATACTGAGGTATATTGTCTTGAAGACACATTTTCTTACTTGAATTTCAGGGTTTTTTCTAGATAGATTTTCAGTAGTTAACAGACATATAGGGGTTGTAGCATACATTGTCTCTTAAGTGACACTGAAACTGTTCTCAGGCTTTTTTTTTTAATCACAGACAGTGATAATTGTAATTCCACTGTACTTCTATGGATATTCTGTTTCAGGCAAAGTATTTTTTGATTCAAAAAATATTTAAAAGCAAGCATCAGAAAGAAAGATTTTTTTTTTTCCAAAGGTGGATCATCCATATTCTTGTGAGAGGACTGATGAAAAATAAAAAAGTTAACATAATCATACTTTTCTCATAAGTTACTAGTGAAGATCTTCCTAAGCGATGAGCATATTAAAACACACAGTTACTTTTGAAGCTAGCTTTTATTCCTATTTTTCTCCTATTATCTACATCATGTCCTATTCATGATAATGGCACTTAAAACTAAAAAAGGGCTATTTTTTTACAGTTTTTCTGCCACAGTAATGAAGTAGCATGCATATCCTCTCTAATTAATTTGGTGTTTTGCATATGTATATAAAAGGCTCATACAATTTTGTCAAATATCAACATACGGAATATTAGGAATACTTCTTTTTTAAGTTATTTTTCATCCTGAATCTGTCTTAATTAGCTGAATCCTTAGCTGTTACACAACTCCATACAATACAAGTCAAGATGTCAGAGACACTGACTGTTTTTATACTGATAGTGTGAAAAACAGTGGTAAGTATCATTACTGAGGCCCTTAAACCTTAATTGAAAAAGAAATAACAAAAGGCAATTTGGGCCACTCAGAGAGAGATAACTGAAAAATTTAAAAGCTGTTTTATTGAGAGTTGATTTCTAAACACTTTTCCCTGCTAACTTTTCCTATCATTCCTCTGTAAAGTTTTGTTGCTGTGACCTCATTTATTATTCCCGAGATCAAAAAAATCATGTAAATGAATGTATTCAGGTGCAAAAGGGCTGTGAAATCTAATTAAGTCCAACTGCTTTAGAAATGGATACAGAAATTGATGTGATGAAGACTGCTATAAGCAAACTTTCCTTTTACACTTTAAAGCACAACTTCTCTGTTCTGTCCCCTTCTCTGTAACTTTGTTTGATTAAGTAGTTCTATTCTCATCTTATACTAAAAATAACGAACAATTGAAATTTAGTCTGTGTTAATGTGAGGGGCTTTCAGTCTGCCATGGGACAAATTCTGCTAAGTGTCAAGGGCATAAGTAAAGGCAGAGAATGGGCTCATTTTATGTTCCAGTGCCATGCAAAAATCAAAGTTGTTCAGTACCGACTATCTTTTCTACCCAAGCATCCTATTAATTAAAGAACTGTGCTCAACTCTTTTCCTCCAGGACCCCAAACCTCATAAATTTTGGTTCTTTGGGTTCAAAGTGATCTCAAATTCATTTCTCCCTAATCGGTTAGCTCATTAAGCAACTTTAACCAGCTTATGTAACAGCTTTTATGTTAAATAAATTATAACAAGGAATCAATATAAAGCTAGCCTGATCAGGAAGATGATCAAAGCTTTATACACAGATTATTGGCTGAATGTCCTTGGAGTGTGATCCCTATGAAATTAAAATCAGATGCTTAATAGTCTACTAGGTAACTTTTATATTACAAGTACACAGATACATTACCAGTCTTGTGTACCTATGGGTTTTCAAACAGCTTCAAGTACAGGTGAAAACTCAAATATATGCATGTGTTCTTCACACTTCAAGTTAATTAAATCCTATTTCTTGGTATGTTCAAAAAATTATTGAATCTGTAAAGAGTAGCATAAACAAAACACTTCTAAACCTTTTTTTCTTAAATAGCTCTTTTTTAATGTTACATCACCTTTCACATCACTCTTTCCTTCACCATTTACATTCATTACTTAACATTTCATTAAGTAATATCAAGTTTCTAATTTTCCAGCAGTACGTAAAATAGGGTTTATTTTTTGGAAATTAAGTAATGTTCAGATTGCTCTTTAATATTTAATGGATGTTACAAATGTGCAGATTCGCCACTTTTTGCATGCAAACAGTGGGGAAAAAACAGAAGGAAAAAAATTAAAGTTCTTTTGTTGAAAAATAGTCATCCACGACATGAAGAATCCTTGCTTAAAGTGCTACTCTGCTCTAGAGTGCCACATTCAGGGGTATAAGAAGGCCAAGAAGGCAAGGTTAGGTTTGGTTTGATTTTATTTTTCTTGAGTTTCTTTAATTCTGATTCAAGTATCACCCCCAATAAACTTTCCGTAACTGAAATTTGAATTCTAAATTAGTTGATGACATGGGAGGCAGAATAGAATGAACCATTCTTTTCTTCCATAGTCTTTTTTACAGCAAACAAATCTGTGGAAAGCTTTCTTACTAAAAGCAACAGATAGATTCTGAATGCCTAGGGGTAAGTATCTTCAGAGGGGAGCTGACCCTAGAGAGTTACAAGAAATGTTCAACCCTCGCAGCTCCCAGCCTTAGTCACCCTTGCTTCTTTGCAGCACTTGATATTATTTCTCTCTGTTCTCAAAATGAGAAAATAGCTCACGGGAATTGTTTCTTTGCTGCACCCAAGTAATCAAGCTTCAGAAACAAATATATACAATGGAACAAGTGGAAACAGAACAACTCCCTTTTTCTGTAAGTTCATATTTTATTGTTCTTTCACGGCAAACACGTGTCTCATCACCTTCTATTTTCAATCGTCTGGTAGAGAAAGGGCATTTCCTATTCACACTGTCTGGTATACACAGGGACTGGAGCATAACTGATACTCTGCTTTCCTGTTGTTATAAAAATTTACCTAATAATAGTTATAATTTTCATTCAGAGCCATTTTTCAAGATGCTTAATCATTTTTTTCATGTAGTTCATAGGTTGGCAGTTTTAACTTTAGAATGAGAAGATTAAGTACTTCTCTCTTAGTTGGGCACTGTGGCTAGCCATCTCGATTTTTGTATCTTGCACCTTCTGTGTTTCTCTAAGCTGTTGATCCACTATATAGTTACTGAGCAGTGAAAGTTATGTTTACAGATTTTTGCTGTTCAAAGCCTCTCTCCAAAGACTGTTCATTACTAACATATATACAGAAAGGCTTTGTTGCATGCATGATGCCAGGAAATCAGGCAAGAGATTTTCAATACCATGATAAAGATGAGGCTGTTTCCAAGTGACTAATCTGTCATGTCCAGATCAGTGCTATTCAATTTCTAAATTATCATCTATGCCATAATAATAGTCAGCCCTGAGGCTGATCTTCAATCTTAATTAAACTGTTGTGAAGTCAGTTCACAATAATGAATTAATTATCTGTGGTAGTGTCCCTAAATTTCAGAGAAAGAGATCCACTTCACAATTGGCATGGACTCAGCAGATGTTATCATGGCTGAGCTGAGAGCCGAATAATTTAAACGCGGCATTTACCCAGTTGGGTCCAGTTGCTGCTGCTCTAAATCCAGTCATGCCAAAATGTTTTTATTCTCTCTCTGAACTGAGTTTATGAAGATTCAGAGAGCAGGTGTTCACAGGTCTTTTAAAAAAGTTCTCAACAATGTCGCTTTTGTATAGAAGATTCATATTGGAACTTAACAAGATTTTAGACCTTCTCCATATCCTTAAAAAGCAAGCATGTATGCATGTTATGTTTGGACACTTTGAAAATTATTTCTGTTTTATTTCATAGAATTTTATTTTACTGAGCAAATCTGGGTAATGGCAGAAAAATACTGTCTAATTCTAATATGTACTACTGCGCAAATATCAGTTTTCAGAATAACATCTGAAGAGAAATGGTTGACAGATACAAAACTACCTTCTCACAGATATAACTCAGCAAGAAACAAAACTTTTTGATTTGCAGTTAATTAGAAATATAGGTCATAAGAATAGTTCCCAAATACTGCCACCAGCGTAATGTGCTATGTATCAGCGCTTCTCTTCAAGTTTATAGCTTCTTCGTCCACTTAACCTCAATCTCAAAAGTTCTTGTACAACAAAAATATATACAGTTTCATAAGGGAAATAGAACACAATAAATATTTCAGGTTTTTTTGTTCCGGTTTGAGTTTGATTATCTTCCTCCGGACAGATGGCAAAATCAAGCCCTGTGAACCTGTGAGATAGAACCTTCCCTTACAGAGCCATCCCACTCATTGCTTTATCCATGCGTCACCCAATGACAGGTACTGCTGTGCCCTTGTATGTAGCCTGAGGTCTCCCTCATGTTTCCAGTTCCAGTCCAGGTTGGATCAGGCTCTCTCTTCCGCCCAGACTGCTTGGGTAAAAAGTGCCACACTGATCCACACTAAGAATTGCATGTCCAGTCTTTATTTTGCACTTTTCAGTTTTCTTTGCCTTGGTGACGTTATGTTATTGAGAGGAACTATATCCTTTTATTTACTTCAAGTCTTCTATCAATTAATTATCTCTTTGTTTTTTATACCACAGAACCAGGATAGGAAATTTGTTTGTGTTTTTTCATCTACGCTTTTTTGATCATTCATTGTTTAATATACATTTCCTGATTTCTTTTTTCCTTTCAGAAAAAAAATTCCAGTCTTTTCACATTCTTATTAGTTCTTTTATGCCCTAGAACATTCTGATTTTGCCTGCATTCCCTGTATTTCTCCTTTTATTTATTTGTTACAGTGATTAGCAAATTCATTTTACATTTTACAAATTATTTAAAAGTATTTGGCCGCCTCTATATTCCCAACTGTGAAGTTTCTTCAATTTTGTTTTAATACACTGAGCAGATTATTTTTCTAAAACTGCATAACTGATTTTATTAATCATTTATATTTGGATATTTGTCATTAGAGTCCTTGTAAAACTGCCATCAAACATCTGAAGAGCAGATCCCCTGTGTGAATAGATAAAACATGAATAGATCAAATACATCCTACGAATAATATTATAGCCAAATGGTTAGTTTAAATAGGACAAACTACTCATTGATGCAGGCATTTTGAAAGTAATTTAAAAGTTTATCAAATTTAAGATTTTTAAATTCTTAGATTATAAAGAAGAAAAAATCTCTTCAGCAACTTATCATAATACATTCAATAGCTGAATAAATTCAATATGAATAGTTTCAATGCAGAATGAAAGGAACATGTTGAACAGTATATTCATAAAGGAGAAACTTTAAAATTAGATGCTTATACTAGGCTTCTTAATGATTGGTGGATATCAAGGGCAGAAGGAGGAAACTCAAAAAATAACATAGACATCTAAGTCATTTCTAGAAATTTTACACAATGCCCAAAAGACAGCTAGTGTCTTACAAGTTCAAAGTGCTACCTAAGTCCTTTAACCATCTTCAAAAATTTTACCCTTAAAGGAATGACCTGTTATACAAAGATATAGCTCCTTCTATTGTAACTGAAACAATGGGCTCAAGACTGTAATTTTAAGCAGTAATTTAAAAGATGAAATATTGAACAATAATAATTCAATAAGTTTTAGCCACAAAATAACCTTTCCTACCTCTTTTTTCCTTCTCCTTTTTGTTCCTCCAGTATTTCCCCATAAAACTGTAAGTCTCTTCAAAAAAATGAAATGGGTAGGTAGATATTCAAAGGTATTATTAATGGTCCTGTCACAGTAGTTTCTTGTCCACTGGGAAATTGCTCATTTATGGTGAACCAGACCTCGACTATAGATGGAGTTTTGCAAGCTAAAAAATTTCCCTTCCCAATAAAAAAGAAAGAATTTTGAAATAATACATTAAAAATGTCATTGAGGGTACTCAATGATGACTAATGAGTGACTTGAAAAGAATGAGTGCAATGTTTAGTCTTATAAGATTATTTATTGACTGGACTTTTTTTACCATATCTATTTTTTGATTGACCTTTTCTGAAATATAAGAATTACTCTGTGTCTCTCACTATATTTATGAGGTTTTGATGATAGTGATTAATGACTGAAGAAAGTAGATATACCACTAAAGATTTGTTCTCTTTTCTTATTATATTTTAAAAGAGAAATAAGTCACTGCTACCAACACTACATCTATGCAAATAACAGTCTGCAGACTCGCAGTTACTTGCAGGAATCCGTTTTCCTTGTTTTTTCACAAACTTGGTATCTATGAATTTGTTTTTAAACAGGAAACCCAGCTGTTTCTAGGAAGAATGATTTGTGCTTAAAAGGTACATTTTATCATTATATTAGTTAAATATTTGGCCTGATTTAATTTAGACAATTATCTCATTTATTTAGCAAAACAATTCATAAAACCCTTCATAGGAAAGAAACAAAATTAGGATAGTTAGAAACTGTATGAACAGTTGAGAGGTAAAACAAAATAAAACCACAACTTCGATTCCTCTTCTTGATAGAAGTAAGGAAAGGTAGTTTCAATTTTTACTGTGATATCTAGGGAATAAAACGTATTTGATATCTCAACAGCAGATAGAAATTGATATTTAAGTGAGAATAGATGAAATTGAGCAGGAATTGGTATGATTATGCCTTTCTGATGAGTCATAACTAATGAAACAGTTTAATGCTCATGAAACAAAATTGGTGACAAAAAAATGCAACTGCCAAGACCAAAGAGACAGAGGAGGAGAATATCCATCTAGACACACATTAGACCAGTTGCATCCCGGCTTGTATCAGAAAAAGTGTGGCCTGTACTGGGAACTGATGAGATCACAACTCGAGTCCTGTGTTCAGCTCTGGGGCTCTTACTACGAGAAAGACATTGAGGTGCTGGAGCATGTCCAGAGAAGGGCAACAGAGCTGGTAAGGGTTCTGGACAAGAAATCTTATGAGGAAAAGCTGACAGAGCTGGGGACGTACAGCCTGAGAAAAGACGGCCCAAGGGAGACCTTATCGCTTTCTACAACTACCTGAAAGGAAGTTGCAGCAAGTTGCAAGGCCTCTTCTCCCAGGCAGCTGCTGATAAGACAAGAGGAAATGGCCTCACGTTGAGACAGAGGAGGTTTAGGTTGGATCTTAGGAAAACTTTCTTCACTGAAAGGATGGTCAGGCATTGGAATAGGCTGCCCAGGGCAGTGGTGGAATCGTCATCCCTGGAAGTATCAAAAGGAGTGTAGATGTGGCAGTTGAAGACATGGTTTAGTGGTGAACGTGGCAGTCCCAGGCTAATGGTTGAACTCAATGATTTAAGAGGTCTTTTTCAGTCTTTATGATTCTATGTGGTTTAGAGAAAGAAAAGGAAAAAAAAAAGGAAAAAAGCCTTTTTTTAATATTTTTGCAGAAGAAAATGTCTCAACTTATTGGACAAATCTGCTTACTGAGTATGAAATTCTAGGAAGAACCTAGTGAAATGAGTAAACTAAAACAGAAATTTTCATATCTAATGTGGAGGAATAAGATTCCAGGTAAAATCAGTTACATTTTACAAATACTGAGTTGGTAAGAAGGCAGAAATAAAAAATGTATTTTTTTGTATGAGATTATCCAACTTTCATCCCCTGGAATTCTGTGCCACTTTTCCTTTTTTTGTTTAAGTTAGTATTTTTCACATGTCTACTAGTACTGTCTCTCTGTTTCCAGAAGCCATGATTTTATACTTGACTTCTTTCTCAGTTATTTGGTTCTTGATGGTGAGTAACTTCCTTCTTCCCTTCCCTCTGCATGTCTCTCTTCCTCATCATTTTCATCTTCTCTCCTCCCCTCTCCTCTCCTGTCAATGTGTGGGCTTTTCTTGCAAAATTGCAAAAATTTGATTTAGTGACATCTGCAATGAAAGAGAATTCACATAAGCAGAGTGTTTCAGCTGACATAGAATGGCTTTTTAAATTTTTTTAAAAATTTTTTTTGTGTGTCTAAGTCTTTATATTTCTTTCTAAGCTTTTTTTGAACCTTTTAAAAATCTAGTGGAGTTCATATGTTGTATTCTGTCTCTTATTGGAGGTACTTAACCACACACTTAAGTTTGTTCCTCAGTAGTCTCAATGAAACTACCAGGACAGTTTAAAAAAGTTTCAAAACGAGCTTTATAAATCTTATTTCTCAGAATGGCGTTAGATACCACATTACTTTGCAATCTCTGAACTGCCTTTCTGTAACCACGTTGCTTTCTCTTTGCCTCAGTTTCCATACTGTCTCATCTGTCCTCCTTTCTTAGGGGACATCTACAAGGCTACATAGCTATCATAACTGCTGCTAGACCTTGCGAAACATTCAAAATGTGATTCCCAGAATAGGCAACTCTCTCTCCTCTTGACAGGAGGACTGGTTGCGTCTGTCTGCCCGGAACACAGCTGAGTTGTGCGGCCGTCACCATGTCACCATGGAACTTCTATGTGTGCGAATAGCAACCAATTCTTACAGAGCAGGAATTTGAGCCCTGGTCTCCATGGTCTCCCAAACACTAATTGGTCTTCTAAGGTGAAGGTTGTTCAGAGATAGAGATGTCCTTATTGCATACAAGAATATTAGTGTGAGAAAGAGGAATTAAAAAGACTAACTCTGTACGTTGCTCTTCAAGGCACTTGTCAGGGATATGCAACATAGGGATTCATGGATATTCTAGTCCCAGGAAATTTGAGATAGCTATGCAGAAGTGATACAATTTTTAGTGGAGTAACTGGAAAAAAGCATCTCTCAAATTGCTCTGTGATATCTGGATTTTTCATATACACAGGGAAATTAAATTTAAGTTCTGGCTACAAATCCCTTCCACCTGACAAGTAAATACAGTTCTCGTGAGTGGTGCAATCTTGGATTACTCTTATTTTTCATGGATAGAGGAAGATTATGAAAATGTCTTAATGTAATAAAATTCAAACATTAAATACATGGTTCTTTGTAGCAGACAGGAAGGTACCTACCTCTGCTTAGAACAGAAGTTTAGGAACCTGGGTCTTGCTCTTTTTCTTCTTCTCTTTTATACCCAGAACATCTGCAAATCTTTGCACAGCCTCTTAGCTCTTACCATGAGATCTCCTTCTGTGTGAGAGGTTTGGTTTGCCAAATGTCCCATTAAATTAGGATATGCAGTGCTGATTTTTCCCTGCCTTAATACTTTTTTTAGGAAATATTTAAACAAAACACAGATTAACAAAGCTTGAGGTACAATGCATCAGAAGAACCACTAGCCTGTTCATCTATGCTCCTCTAGAATTCAGTAAACGTGATGTTATTAACCATAGCTAGGTTAGAAAGTAGGGAAGGGTAAGCAGTGTTCTGCACCTGATTTTGGCCATAAGGCACTCCTGAGGACAGTCACCATGGCTCATCTGACACATAGTAATTGAACTGTAAGAATTGCATTGTGTGCAAACCCCTTAAATGATCCCTAAGTCTCTCAGAAAGATCCTGACAGAATGATACACGTCAATACATGTGTACTACTTTTCTGCCTCCACAGTACTTTCACAATTATAAACAGATTTCTTCTTTAGTTCAGTACTGCCTTTATCATTCTCTTTCCCTTCCACAGCTACAAGAAATGATCTGGATTCTCTTCCTGTTGTAAAACATGTCACAGGATGTGCCTGTCTGATTAACAACATCAGGCTTGTGTCTTATCTTTCTGCAATTGAACATACTTCATTGTGAGAATGTAAGGGAATTGAGTTAGAGATGTCCTGTATAACCCTGTGAAGATTGATGTACACTGCTGAATCTCTGACTACAGGAGTTCCCACTGGACGACAGGATGGGAACAGTAGGATATTTTGTTATCTATGGCCACGACATTATGTCCTAGTTTCACACACCGCAATACAAAGCAGTTATTCTACTCAGAGAAGTTACTTACAGACATGATGTAGATGGAATAGCAGAAGGGTAAAAATTATTTGATCAAAATGAAGCATCCCAAGACTCTTCCTAAGAAAGAGTGTTGTTTGGCAATTATATTAGACAACTTCATGGAAACTACCATCTTGCAGATATGTGCTGCTCTGCACGATTCTGAATGTCGAGTGCTTTCAACAGTTCTCACCTCCACCTAATTTCCAGACCATCTATAAAATTCTCAGTACAGTTGTGAAATATATTTTTGCTGTGATTCTTGACATTTTTTGTGATCAAACATAGAGCTGGATTAAAAAGCAGTAAATACAATGCTGGTTGTATTGTTTCTCTCGAGATGCCGGACTGCATTCTTCACGCCCTCTTACCTCCCATGTTCTGTTCCTTTTCTTTCTCTGGTGAAAGACTTTCAAATGGCTCTACTTGGCTCTTCCACTTTACTGTTGTAGGATTCCTTAACATGTGGGTTTAGGCTCTCATTTCCATAACTAGAGTCAATACAGGAGGTTTCATCCTGAAGTTATTTTAATAATAAAGTAATGTCTTCTTAGCAATTCAAGGGTATCTCAGAAAAGCATCAAAAATTAAAAAATAATGACCTGCTGAATAGGCTGCATTGGATTTTAGATCCACTTGTGCTAGATTTCACCTGTCATATACTGGGGGAGGGGTGTATTGATTTAGTTTTAAGCAGAATTTAAATATTATAGAATAAGAGCATTGTCTGTGATAAGAAAGATTTGTGAAGCTAATGCATGAGACAGAGCACAAGATGAATAGAGAGGATTTTATTTCCACAAAAGCCCTAAAAGAAAATTTTTACGTGGTTGCACACTCAAAAAAAAAAAAAAAAAAAAAAAAGCCTTGGATGCAGTGCAGATAGCTCCAGAATCTCTATCACAGTACCAATACTGAGCTGTCAGAAAGCTGCTCAATTGCTTTTTCTTCTTTTTTTCTCTCTGTGACACTTTTTAGGTTCCTACAAAATGGGATTAAAGGGGAAGCAGCTCCTGCTAGCCTTGGAAAAGTTATTTAGCTTGCATATCGTGGAAATGTCTTCCCCAGCTAGTTATTGCCGTTTTATAACACTGCAGAATATTAGATCAAAGACTAGAACTGCCACCTCCTGTTTACAATGGGCTGGAGCAGCCATAGAAGTGCCAGGGCTACTTTCTGCCTCCGTGTGATTGGGAGTAAGACTGACAACGGTAGGTTGCTACCAACAGGTTAATATCTTTTTTTTTTAAATTAATTTTTGGCTTTCACCTGCAATGTCAGTGCAAGTAAAGCAAAATTTTCAACCCAGAAGGGAAAGTGTCTTTTCGCAGCCTTTCAAATACTCTTGAATACACCTAGAATAACAGTCACAAATATGCATGCAGTACTATTGTTTCAGAGATAATTTCAAAGGCATGGAGAGACAGGAAAAGAGAAACTAAAAATAATCCCTGAAGTGCATTCTAGATTTTTCATGTATGTCATACTGAGAAAAGAACTGCTGTTAGACTGCATAAACACTATATCCCAAGGCTTAACACTTAGAGAGGATACTTTTACAGCTCTGCCAGTACCAAAATTGTATGATGGTGTGATTTGTGTGAGAGTCAGTGATTTCCATTTTGCAGTAACAATATGGTGTTTAAAAATATCAACTGACTGATAAGAATACTTCCTTTTAAAAGTGAAGTTACATTCCAAGTGTCCAGAGGGTCTAATTTTGGAGCTCTGGTTGCATAATCAGCATTTAGCAGCCAAATTTCTAGTTTATGTTTCTGATTTATCTTTTCAGCTTTGAGAAAGTGATTTAGCTGATTATTTTCACCAAATAGAGATGCAGAGCAGAGAGACAACAGACTGTAATTTTCTCACTGGACTCAAATACAAACTTCAAGATTCCCATCACTGACTCTGCCTGTCAATGCAAGTACCTTAACAAGAAGATGTGCAGGCACCTTTAAAGGTGGCTTTTCAAGAGACAAAAAAAAAAAAAAACAACACAAAAAAGAAACATGGGTACTCACCATGTTCTTATAACACCAGCTAAGGTGCGAGATCTGCTTTTCTTTTGTGTCATTTCCATATATACCTTAAGCAAGCAATGTCATTCCTTTTCCTATATGTGCCTTGAATTACCTAGGAATTACATCAATGCTCACATAACTTAGGGACTTTTGCGTAGAGACTTCTAACATTTTTTGCAGTCTGTACAGGTGCCCTTTTTCTTTCATGGTCTTCTACATCCAACTAGAACTGTTTATATTTTTAGTTCTGGAAGTTTATGATTCGATGATGATGGTGATTGTGCATCCATTTCCACCCTAGGACCTGCATACTAGGTGTGTAATATTTAAAGGGATTAAACTTTGATAAGACCTCTTCATTGGGGATCATAAAACTGTACATAAAATAATGGAGTCTGAAACGTTTGGTACCTTGAAAAGGAAATTATTTTTGATGCACTGATATGTACTAAGCAATGATATCAACTAATTCATATGAAGACTAAAAGGAATTTTAAAGCTTAAAGTCATGCTAGATCAAAAGTTGCATTTGAATCTCTCTTCCTTATTTTTTTGTGCTTTTGTGTAAGAAAGTATGTCTTATATTTCTGGAAAATATTTGAGACTGAAAAGTATACATATTTTTTCTTAAATATTTCTCTCTTTCTGCATTGACAGATCTGTAAGTCACTGAAATCTCTTCAGTATTTTTTCTAAACTCCTCTTCAAAAATTAAGACACAAGACTTTGCATTTTAGGTCTGTTAATGCAATCAAGAAATTCAATCAGTAGAAACTAATTCAAGAAAAAATCTGGTACTTGGTAGCTCAGAACATAAATAGGACTTTGAAATGTAGCTAACACTGAAGCCCTAGAGTTTCCAGCCTGGTTCCGTTAGACTATCGTAACAAAACTGAGTGATTATAATAACTACTACCCAGTTAAAACTGTATATTTTAATTAATTACCTTTTTTCTCAGACATCCAGGTTCACACATTTATGCTTTAAGATTCTGGTCATATTTTTTAATATTCTTTTTTAAACCTTTGTGTCCTTGTGTGTATTTGTTCAAAAGAGAAGCCAAGAGGAACCATTCGCTTTCCCTATATTTACCAAAATTTATGTAGTCATAAATTAAAAAATAGAGCAGTTGCTTCAAAGCCTGCACATCAGGCCCACTTCAAACAGTATTCTAGTACCTTTCTTGCTGCTACTTCTTGCCTTGTATATTAATTTTAAATATCTTCATCTTATTCTTCTCTATGTGTAACTGTTTAAAATATAGAAAGCAAAACACTGATGGTTACAGGAGCCATCAGAATAACTTTCTCTGGCTCAGGTCCCCATTTAGAAAAATTATTTCTCTTTTTAGTGACTAGACTTTCATTAAATTTTGAGAACATTTCACTGTGGAACTATAAAGTAATACTTTCCAAGGAGAGTAACCATGTGTGTGTTCTTGCTGTGTAGTGGACAGGTGATTACACTCAGCCATTTCTTTTCTTCTATCTGTAATCTGCAAATCCTCTTTTAATCATGTTATCTCAGAGAAGGGAAAAAAAATTCACTGAAATGCTTGTTATATGAAAAGCATTCTTTTAAAAAAAATATTAGTTTGAATGCTGTTACTAAGCTAATATTAGAGATTCAGCATAGTTTATCACTGAGTAAGAAGGAAAATGGCTGCAAGTACATGTAAACCTAGTTCATGTAATTTATTTATATTCTTGGAAAGTAACCATCTAATTTCAGACCACCTGGTCAGGCGCTCTCTTTTTTTTGCTCGTAAATACTCAGTTTCACATCTGGCACAGTTGAAAAAAGAAGAAAAAATCGTCTAGCTGCGTTACTTTCCCTCTTGATAAACAAGAGTAGAAAAGTTAGGCATTTCTTAACTGTTTCACCTGTAATCTGGATTTCATTTTTCATCTCAGAGAACAGAGTTGTCGGGACTTTAAAATCCCTTCCCTTTGTTGATATTTATAAGCCACAGAGGGTGGAGGTTAAGCTCTGGCCCTGTTTTCAAAGGCTTTTCTCGTCAGCCAAGGTCAGCAGCTGAGCTCCTGAGGGACCTTGGGTTCATAGTTATAGTACCAATGAGTAATGCCCTTGAAACTGCATCTAGTTCTGCTGCATTTCAGATGTTTATGTGGTGCTGTTTTTAGTATCTTGATTAAGACTTAGTAGTAAACATAAAGTAACTCTTCTTGTCACTATATATTTTCACAGTTTTACTATTTTTTCACCACTTCTCTTTATGATCAGAGTAATAAATGCACCTCTATAGGTTTTTTCCCTGACATTTTATGCATCTGACTCCATGAATAAAATCTGCTGCAGCAACATTAAAAAAAGTCTCAAACAGTTAAATAAGCTGAATGACCTTATTAAATAGATATTTTGCAATATTTAAAAGTAAGAGATATATTTGAGATAAAATATGCAATTGATCAGTTTTGTGATTCACATTGCTTTTTTATTATTATTATTTTGACTCGGTGAAAGATAATCCAGAATTGCTCACCTTCACCTGCAGATAAATGTGGAATGAAGCAGCCTGGGCAAATTTACCCTTACAGAATGTAATTATAATTATAATTACACATAAATTTATTTAAGATTATCCCTATTCATTCTTGGCATTTTCTTAAAGATCTGTGGAACTCTTAGCTTTTCTCTTTTTTTTCTTTTCTTGGTAAAGTGAAGATCAGGTTCAGTGTCTAATGAGGCAGCCATTCTGAACACGTAGAGACAAAGAAGAGGTTTCCCTGGCAACGAGAACCATGCCAAAGCTCTCAGAACAGTTATTTCCCCTGTATTCGCTTTCCTTTTTTATTTAGGATCCCTGTTAGTGTGAGTTCACTGGCAATGTCTGGCAGGTTTTCCAAAGATTACAGCTCCTTAATATACATAACAAAATACAGCTAAGGCTATGATTTATGAGTAAACTGAAAAGTGGTGAGCTGACGTATATTTTTTCAGTTTTATATTTTTCCTTATGGAAGCTTAAAACAATGGTTACTACGAGATTACTACATATGTCTAAGGCTATTAAATATACTGCCTTTATCTCTTCAGAAACTTAATGTTCTTAGCAAAATTTGTGTGAATTCATTGAATTCTCAGCCATATTTCTGCTATCACTAGAATAAGCACTGATTGAGGTTTTAATTTTGAAACACTCATGAATTTAAACACATATAGATTCAGACTAAAGATTCAGAACCATATATAATATAACTTGAGTTTAAAACTTAGTTTAAATGTAGAGAAAGATTGCAGCAATATAGTATTGAAATATTAGACAATTTTTACTATTTCAAAGTAAAAAGTAATTACAATGAAATTTAGTGTTTTATTTAGTTCAGATCTTTACTAGCAACATTTGAAATCTATGAATTTTTTATGATAACAAATTGTAAAATCAGATTAAGAGATGAATTCTACACTGTTACAATTTTTAGAGGGAACTGAGAAGATTAGTACATCACCCAGCCCTAAAATTGGTCAGTATCCTGAAATTATTCGTGCAGTTATCCAGCTCAGATCAGAGATTTAATCTGGAAAGCATTCTCAAAGTGCACCTGTTCACACATATTAAATATATCATTGCAATTTCCACTTCATGTAGAACAAAAACAGTAATCTCATGTCTGAGATGTCCACTGGAGATATGGAACAGAATAGTCCCAGTTGGAAGGGACCTACAAAGATCACTTAGACCAACTGCTAAAAATATATATTTAATTCCAACTTCTTCTGCAAGAGAATTCAAACCAACTACCTTTCTTTCTTTGTCCCTCCCTCTCTTCCCTCTTCCTACCTTCTTCCCTTCTGTTCTCTTGCCCTAATAAACACAGCCTTGTAACTACATCATTATATGAAGGAATGGACAGCAAATGTATGAATATTTTGAGGCAGTAAAAAAGGACTGTTTCTGGACAAGTACTGCAATCAGAAGACTTTTGCTGCAGCCATCATTTCATCTGTCAGTAGCTGAACTTTTAAATTCAGCTTTAATCAGTTGAATTAATCCGGCTCATTTTTTTGGAGGGGAAAAAAAAAAAAAAAAAAGATCCTGAGCACTTTAAAGCTCTTCAAGGGAAAATTCGAACATTAGGATCCCAAGAGGAAAAAACCTCCCTACAGCCTTGAGTAAAGAATCTAAAAGGCAGAATTTAATATCTCTCTCTTCATTATTCGCTATTGATGATCTGTAGGAAGCTACATAAAGAGTGGCTATGCATACTGAGCAGAGTCCTGCATATTTAGACAGGACCCTAGGCAGGTGCATCCACTGGGATCTTAAACAGATGGCAATTAACACCCCTGCCTGTGAGACATGAAGTTTTTCTGACTGTGCTGGAACAATTAGGAGCCTTAAAAACAGGCAAAGTTTGTTAGGTCTGGTTTTCATACTCTAACTAAATCACTTGTCACAAGTTTATGTAGGATTGATAGGGCTGGGAAGATATTGCTTGGCTCTTCTTTACATCCTGTTTCAAATTCAATTCCATTATTATTTGTAATGTCAAGTTAGTTGCTAAATAGTAGGAAACTAAGGAAGAAAATTAAAAAAGAGAAATAAGAGTAAAAATAAATTAAAAAGTGCTATCTTGCTTTGAACTACTAAGGATGATACTCTCTTTTTTTTTTTCTATAATAATGATTACAAAGGAAACTCATTTCAGCTTTGTAAGACCACAATGATTGCTTCAGATACAAAATGAATCAGGCTTCTTGTTGGATTATGTGGATGGTATTTCCACTCTTCCCTAGTGGGATAATTTACAGCCTGCAGCTGTGACATGAAAACTCAAATATTTTTCTCTTTCTGTTTGGCTTTAAAAGTAGGACTTGCATTCATTTGCTGTTTTTAAGAACAAGGAAAAAAAATTGAAGGCCCAATAAAGATTAGTAGTTTGAAACAGAGCAGTCATAAAACAAAACAGTATAAACAAAGAAGGAATTAATTTGCATCTTTTTAAGTAGTAATAGCCTAGTATTTGAAAATGAATGAGAAGATATGTACTTGCTCAGGTGTATAAATAATAAGATAAAGATTGTAAAACCCCCTTTGTACTGTTAAGAATCATAACTCTTTACTCACCTGCTCTTAAAGAATTAAATTTTCTTTTTATACAGCAAAATTGTTTTGTATTATTAATACCTATTAAAAAAAAATCTTGGATTCTGTGTGTGCAATTCAAACAAATCTGGTAATACATAAACCATAAACTTACATTCTATGCCATTAAAAACACATCGCAAATTCCCAGCTGAACTTTACTTCCAAGTACACTTTTATTAGTCTGAGTCTCTTCTACCAGGAAAAGACAACAAACAAACAACAAACAAAAGCTAAAAAAAAAAAAAGCCACAGACAAACAACTCCCCTATGACAAAACAAAAAAAACCCAAACAAATCCACAAACAAACAAAAAACCCTAAACAAGTATGTTTCCTTGCTTGCTTGTACAACATCAAGTTGATCTTCCATGGCATATTTCTTAAAAGCTGCTCTAAAGTTTTTTCATATCCTGTAAATTATTTTCTTTCCCTAATGGCTTGCTGTATTGTTTGCCAGTACAATGACTAGGAAAGCTCTATTAACACTTAAGATAATTAAGGTTTTCAGAAAACATTGGTTACGTTGTTCTCATTAACAGACTTTAAAAAAAATGCTATTCAGATATATGAAAGAGAAGATTGCTTTTAAATCTCAAGAAATGAATGTAAGTGTTCATATTCTGGTACATTAACAGTTTGTTCCAGTACATTGACATTTCATGTGGAAATCCTACTCTGCAATTAATATGCCTGATGCAAATTGAAAAACCAATAATCCATCCTTCTCTGTTGTAATGTAAGAGCATATTATTATTGAGAAGCTACAGGATGCCAGAACCATTTTTTAAAGTTGAATGGTCATTACCTTAAATCTTCATATAAAATGGTTTGCTTTCAGAGTAGGTAAAATATAACTGAATGTATCATGATGCACATGAAAATGCAACAAATAACAATAATAACAATAATAATAATAATAATAATTAGTCCAGCGTGTTTCACCTCAGTAGAGATATTTACATTTTCTAGCATTAGTAATTAGAATAGCTTAAAATTAAACACAAAGTGGTAATGAAATACCTGACTGTTCTAGTCAGAGATATCTGACATGAGATATCTGCATGGTCACTTGTATTAAACCGGAAAATAGTGTGATCATTATTATCTTGTTAGGAATTTCCCAAATCTACCAATGAGAAAAAGTTATATTTTTGTATATCTGATGTCAGTTAATAATTGTGTAAGTGTAAACAAAATATGTCACTTCCACTTACTCTCTCCTGGAGGCATTTTTAGCTGAGATGATTGTTAATGATTGATACTGAGATACCTTTTCGTGATCAGATGTAAAACATATACTATGAAGGAGCAGAGTTGGCCCTGGCTGGATGCCAAGTGCCCAAAAAGCCATTCTGTCACTCCCCCCCCTCAGCGGGACAGGGGGAGAGAAAACAGAAGGAAAGGCTCATGAAATGAGATAAGGACAGAAAGAGATCACTCACCAATTACTGTCACAGTTTCAATGTGGGGAAATTGATTTGATTGATTGCAAATGAAACCTGAGAAAGATAATGAGAAATAAAACCAAATCTTAAAAAACATCTCCCCTCAACCCCTCCTTTCTTTCTGGGCTCAACTTCATTCCTGAGTTCTCTACCTCCTCCTCAGTTGCAGTGCAGGAGAACGGGGAATGATGGTTGAGGTCAGTTCAACACACATTGTCTCTACCTCTCCTTCTTCCTCAGAGGAAGGACTCTGGGTGGGGTTCCTCCCACAGGACATTGTCCTCCAGGAACTTCTCCAACATGAGTCCTTCCTACAGGCTTCAATTCTTCATAAATTGCTCCACTGTGAGTTCCTTTCACAGGATGCAGTCCTTCAGGAACAAGCTCCTCCAGCAGTATGTTTCTCACAGGGTCACAAGTCCTGCCAGTAAACCTGCTCCCATATGGGCTACTTACTCCATGGGGCCACAGGCCCTGCCAGGAACCTGCTCCAGACTGATTTCTCTTAGAGTCACAGCCTCTTTGGGGGCATCCACCTGCTGTGACGTGGAGTCCTCCGTGGGCTGCAGATGGATCTCTAATGATCCACCGTGGAACTTCATGGGCTGCAGGGGAATCTCTGCTCTGGGGCTGGAACATCTCTCTCTCTTTCTCCACTGATCTTGGTGTTTTTGGAGTTGTTTCTCTCACATATTCACTCACTCTGGTTGGAGTTGCCCATACACAGTTCACCACCCATCCTCTTCTTAACTGTGTTATTCCAGTGGCACTATACCGCCACTGCTGCCTTGGCCAGCAGTGGATCTCTCTTGGGGCCCACTGGCATAGGCTCTATAAAACGTAGGGAACGCTTCTGGCAGTCTCTCAGAGAAGTCCCTCCTGTAGCTCCCCACTACAAAAACCTTGCCACACAAACACTATATGTTCCACCCCTTGCCTCTGTGAATCTCATATTTACAAATTGTCATTCAAATCCACATTCATCATATAGTCTTCACAAACTTCACTCACATCACTCACATCAACCAAAAAAAAAATCCCTACCTCAAAATGAAAATAACAGCATTACAACACGGAAGAAGTCACTGCTCTAGCAATTTTCTCACTAACAATGATGACATCTCAGTGTAACTCTTTCCAAATATTACTACTTCATATAGCTTACCACAAGCTAAACTCAGAATGAATAAAATCAGCAAACTAGGTTCTGCAAAGATTATAGCAAGATTGATTCCAAAGGGTGATTAAAAGCCTAGATTTGTTCTTGCTGATGGGTTATTATTTTTCTTAATATATAATGTGTAGTGGAACCAATCCCCAAACCCCAAACCAAAAAGAAAAATCCAAATGTATGATTGATGGTTTTGTTGGTATGGTATTATATCTAAAAATTTGCTTTTACACAGAAGGTCTTCAAGGCTTTCTTGGCTTCACAAAGCATGTTCTCTTGAGTCTTTGTCAGGAAAAAAAGCCATTGAATTTTGTACCAAGAAGAAACAAATCCAGAGCTAAATATCCACTTTTGTCACTCAACAATGCCAGTTCACGACATGTCAACTTTTCTATTCATGTTTTCATGTCTTTAGTATTTACTCTTTCACTCATATGAATCTGGACATTGTTGATGAATTTGAATTCATCTCTAAATTCTCATCTTTCCTTTCTTTCATGGGTTCATTAAGTATTCCCTTCAGTCAAGAAAAGAGTAAAGTTGCGTTGACAGAAACACTTCCCCCGTTGTAATTAAACAGGGGCTAATGGTTTGTAATGTGTACAAAAACAAAAAAAGGAAAAAAAACACATAGAAAATCCTATTTACTTATTCTCATCAACATTTATAGGAAAATATTCTAAAAGAAAACTATTTTGTTTTCTTAATTGTCATAGTGTCATCAAATTACTACTCCTTCATGTTTTCAGCTCTCTGTAGCATCAACAAGAGCATAAATCATCTCTGCTGCTTTACAATCTCTGCTGCTTTTCCCCTTGTGTGTTTCCTATTTCCTTGTTCAAGCTACAGAAGTATTCGGTGCTAAGACAAGTGGAGGGAAAAAGCTTTATGGACATAGGGCATGGTCTAATGATTTACACCAGTGCTTATCACATGCATATTTCCATGAAATACACACTGCAGCAGAATGAGATAATATACTCCTGCTTTTTTCTTGACATTGCAGCAGCAAGTTTACATGATACATTAAACAAAGTCTTCATCTATCCATTGCATTGTATATGCACCGTATTTTGAAAATGTTTGTACTATCACACTTCACACTAAGTTTCAAGAGAATATCTCAAATAATACTTATTTCCAGAAAGACCCTAAAGAATATCATGACATTTAATACAATGTAATTTAAACTGTTAGCAAGCAGATAGAGGATGTGTTGTGCCTTAGGAATGGTATTCTCCAATTATGTGTTCCCACTGAAACCATGCACTGCTTGCTCACTTCCCTGTCCCCTTCTTCCACCTGTGATGGGCTGGAGAGGAGAATTAGAGGCACAAAAGGTAAAGATCGTGGGTTGAGATAAGAACAACTTACTGGAAAGAGCAACAGATAAGAAAACAGTAATAGCAACAATATTAATGGTAAAAGTGTTCAAGAGAGAGGCAACTGATTCACATGCAAAATGTTCCACTTGATCCCCCCAACCTGGAAGAGAACTCTTCCCCTGTTCCCAGAAAATGGCATAGAATAGCCTCCAGCAGCCATGCCCCTCCTGGCTACTGCAAAAATTAATCCTGTCCTATCCAGAACCAGGACAGGATGTTACAAACTTCAGTGAATCCTCATAGTCCAGTCATGACCTATGATAGCCTCATATATTCCTAAAGGCTCCCAGCTAGAAGCCTTCAATAGAAGATGCTACCCCACTCTCTGTTACAAAAATCTAACCATATCATCTCAGTGGACAAGCAGCACAGCAACTTCCCACAGCTGCCCGGTTTGTACTGGACTGCTGGATACTTCACTGCTAGTACTCTTACTTTAGGTATTACTTACTCTTCCTTTTAGGTATTGCCACAGCTGTGGGAAATTAACACCCCGTATAAATACCCTTTTTTAAAGCCAGATAAAGGTTTAATACAAGAAAATCAATAATGTGTAGCAATGCATCTATTCTGTTTAGAGACACCATCTTTTTGCCTTTTAGAACTCCAAGAAATTTTACTATTTGATTCATGCAGCAAAAGTAGTTGGGATACAGCACAAGATCATGAAATGAAAACCTTCCTTCAAAGGATTGCTTCCTGAACAGAATTCCCTTTCTGGGGACACATTCAGTTTTCTGAAACCAGAATATTTGTGAGACCATACTCACACTTCATTCTATCCTTCTCCAGGTGGCATCTTTTAATTTTCCTTCTTCTACATAAATATGGAATGCCAGACTTAAAAAGTACTACAATCATTTGGATATTACAGAGCTATCTTGATCCTGGTCTGTGTACAGAAAGTGTAAACCACTGCTCCAGTACTTACCTGGCAACAAAAAGTTCATCCTTCCCTTCTTGATTTCTTTATACCGTGGAATCAAGGTTTCTTACAAGCATGTGCAATAATAACGTAATCTTGCAGGAACAGTTAAGAATAATGAATCAGTGGGCTGGCTTTGGCTGGGGTAGAGTTAACTTTCTTCACAGTGGTTAGTGTGGGGCTGTGTTTTGGATTTGTGCTGAACACAGGGTTGATAATATTGAGACTTTTTGTTATCGCTGAGCAGAGTTTACACAGAGCCAATATCTTTTCTTCTCTTTGTATTTCCATACCGGAAGGGAAGTTGGGAGTGCGTGGAAGGTTGGGAGGAGACACAGCAGGTACAGATGACCCTAACTGACCAAAGAGATATTCCAGACCATATGACGACGTGCTCAGTATATAGAGTTGGGGGAAGAGGGAGGAAGTGGGGTGATGTTTAGAGTGATGGAATTTGTCTTCCCAAGTAACCTTTGCAAGTAATGGGGCCCTGCTCCCCTGGCTGAACACCTACCTGCCCATGGGAAGCACTGAATTAACTCCTTGTGTTGCTTTGCTTGTAAGCGCAGCTTTTGCTTTCCCTAGTAAATTGTCTTTATCTCAACCCATAAGTTTTCTAGCTTTTACCCTTCTGATTCTCTCCTCAGTGCTACTGGAGGTTGGGGGCAGGGAGTGAGCAAGAAGCCGCATAGTGCTTGGTTACTGGTTGGGGCTAAACCTCGACAATCAGTCAAAATGAGACATCAAAAGAACAAAAACCCTTTAAGGTGGTAATGAATGGGAGGTGCAATTAAAGGCTTTAAGGGATACTTTTGCAGTAACCAAGTAGGAGATTCTAAAATTTTGCGTAAATTGTCAAATACCATAACTTTTTAAGAAAACACTTTAAAACTCAGAATAATGACTTCTATAGCAATTAGTTTCTTATTCTGTGGGAGTTGTCACTGCTGAATGTGGTGTATGTATGTATGTATGAATGGCGATGTACAGGTGGAGATGGTTCATTACAACGTATTCCTGTCTTTCAAGCTATATAGATGTGTAAGAACATTGTTTTAATAGCTAATGCCTATCTAACTCCAATTTTCCCTTGACTCTGATTGCAACTTCCTCCTGCTGTTTGTCTAGCACTACTTTTCTGTGATTTCTCCTTGCACATGAGTCCTATTGGAAAGTATGACCATCCTGAGCAAACAGTAGAAGTGTTCAATTCCTGCATCCTCATGACCAAGCAATTTCTAACAGAAAGATCTTTCCCCTTGATTTGGATTAAATTTAGGAAAATTTAAA
The DNA here is from genome assembly GCA_013396775.1 of Cephalopterus ornatus. Taxonomy (NCBI): domain Eukaryota; kingdom Metazoa; phylum Chordata; class Aves; order Passeriformes; family Cotingidae; genus Cephalopterus; species Cephalopterus ornatus. The sequence continues at coordinate 70,078 of VZRE01013205.1, forward strand.
TCAAAATGGGAAGAAATTTTAGTTTTTAAATTCTTTGTTCCCATCCTCTGAATGACTTTATTGAATAGCACATTCTTGTAGAGCTCTATAGTTTGATGTAGCATGGAATACTATGCCATTGCTTATTATCCAGCAGCAACTGCAAACCCCTGAGAGACAGCAGCCTGTCATGGACAGAGCAGATGGAGAAAGGAAGTGATCTGCACACTCTAAGGCAGACAGCCATTCTGGTAGCAACAGGCTGATAATGTTTAGAGTGACTATGACAGCTGACAGAAGAGCACCTATGAAATGTTCTTTATACTTAATAAAATCACAAAAAAACGAGCCTTAAAACTAGCAGTACTTAAAGCAAAAGTGAGAATAAAATTTGTAAAAATGAGACATAATTTTAAATTAGATTATTATATGCTGAGTGGTTTCCTTTGAGAATGATTGCATTCTACTTGCATGCTACTTTTCTTCTCCACTCTTCACTCCCTAACAGGGTGCTGAGGTTTTTCTCTCTTTTTTTTTAAAAGTCCTTTACTCTAACACAGTACTTGTTCCACTTTGTTCCTCTTTCACCATTGCACTTCAAAGACTTCCAGGAGTCAAAGTTCTTTCAACAAGGTAACACTTTCCTTCAGAGAAGGTAAAATTCTTCTCTGTATAAGGTAGAAGCAGTAGGAGCAGTCTAGGTATCCTCACAAGCCTTTTTTTTTTTTTAACATATCCCATAGCCGTTACTGCTGGAAAAGTCTGAAACAAATACAGTTAGCAACAGTTGTTAAGGGAGACCACATGTTTTATTTATTCTCCCCACATTACAAAGGGACTCTCAGTCCCAGACTGAAATAGAATCCAGATATCAGTGTTCCCAAATTAAATTCTCTGTTCTAATGTAACAAAAATGCCTTGCATGAGAAAACATTTTTTCAGATATTAATATTTTAATAATTCAATATTTTTAAACCCCAATGTAAATTCAGGCTGCTTTTTGCAGAGAGGAACATGAGATTTTTGTTTAACTGTACAGAGAAAGCCACTTTAGACTCTCTGACTTCTGAATTAATAAGATTTCTTTTTAATTATTAAATTTGAGTATTTAGTTACAGTGTTGTTCTTTGTGGATGGTTTTTTTCATATATGTAGACTCTAAGACCTGCAAAAATTAGTAAAAGACAGGACACGATGCAAGATATTTCATTTCAATTGTACAGTGCTTAACTATCTATAAGGATGTTGTGAAGCAAAAGTGATAATGACAATGGTCTCAGAGGCAAGCTGTGGAAACCACTGATGTTATCTTGTTTATATTAGGGCTTTAAAAAACTTACCAAGCTATTGACATATAGTTCCTGAGGACATTTGGTTCACCTAACGGGCTGAGTGTATTTTATTTGTAAAAAAACAGTTTCATTAAGGATCAGTTTTTGTTTAGCTTTTTTATTATTATTGTTTTAGTACATGCTGTATGCTTTTACAAACTTAGATAAAGCTAGTAAGTTACATAACAGATGGCTCTGAATATATACACCTTGAAAAGTCAAACTGTGACACTGGCAGTAGAAAATTGCAACTGTAGCATAAATGAAGATACTTGACAGATACTGTTTATTTCACTAAATAAATGGGGTTTGGCTGGCAAGGTCTTGTTTATGGGGGAGCTATAGTGGTGGCTTCTGTGGAAAGCTGCCAGAAGCTTCCCCTGTGTCCAACAGGGCCAATGCCAGCCAGCTACAGGATGAACCTGACACTGGCCAAGTCAGAGTCCAGCAACGATAGTGGTAATGACTCTGGGATAACAGAGCTAAGAAGGGGATGGAGGTGTGTTACCATCCCTCCCTGAGGCAGGGTAACAGAGGTCCTTGTTAATCCCTCGGGCAGATTAGAGCGAAACTGAATTACCAGTATATATGTATATGTATGGATGTATATATATACATATGCACATGCCAGGTTTATTTTAGAACAATTTGGTTACAATGGAAAGGAGGTATGTAGCCATTTTGGTTATTATCTATAGAAATATAAAAATATAATGGTATAAACATATCACTTAAGAAAATACATAGGGAAAAGAAGGAAAGAAAAAGAAAGGGTCAGAGAGGATAGTGGAGAGGAAAGATATCACCACCCACAGATCCAGCTATGAGACTTGACTGTTGCAATTTAGATATTCATTCGTTGAAGTGATGGCTGCAGTCTGGATCTGTCAGGGGTGGTGGAAGCTCACACAACATAAGCTTCAATTCAGGTTCAGGGAATGTCCAGATACCTCCCCTGGAGGGGGAGTTTTACTCTGTCTGATGCAACACTGTGGGTTATACACAGTTCTCTGGTAGAAGGCCCCAGAAATGAGTCTGGAGGCACTTCACTAGTCTTCGATGGTTTATGACCCCTTCTAAGACATGACCATTATTTCTCACACCTGAGCCAGTTATTCCCCATCAGAATGGATGTATACCTTCAAGTCTCCGTGTGAATGTCCCTATACCTCTCCCGGGGGTCGGGGGGGTTTTACACCTGAGCCTCATCAGGAGGGAGGACATTGGCATGATAAAAAGCATTGTCCCGCTTCTCAGGATCCATTTCTTATCTGCTTTATCCCTTATCTGGCTCAAAACACAGCTTGCTGCTAAGCAAAGCTCAGTTTGTCATGGTCATCCTCCAGACTCAACTCACTACAAAATTACAGCTGTCATTAGTATTTTAAAAACTGGTAGGAGAGTTGTGATTTTTTTTAAAAAAAGAAACAAAAAGTTATTCCAAGAGAAATATAAATACTGCTAGTCTAAAGCAAGAACTGTTACACAGATACTCACAGATTTGCAGTAGGTAACTATTGGTTTCTCCCATCTTTCTGACAACACACATTTTCTCCTCCCTTCAAATTAATTTTGCAGCAGATTACAGTGCTCCCTGAGGACTTGAGCTAACTGAAAAAGGAGAACTGCTGAAGCACTGTCTACAAGTACTTTTCACTACTGATACAAATATCTCAGAGACGCTTCCCAATTATTTCGGTTAGTGTCGTGTGTTCTTTATTTTGGAGATTGGTCTGAACTCCACTCTTTAAATTGATGCTGTGCAAAATCTACTACTGAGCCAAACTGACTTTTGACAATTAGCTTTACATTTAAGTTTGTTGTGTTTGCAAATGGATTACCTGCGTTGGCCGTATTCTTTTGTTTCCTATCTAAACTAATTAGACCACTGTAATGTAATCCCAGTAATCTAAAATGTTGGTTTTATTCTGCTTCTTTTGGATTTTTTGTGAGTTTTTTGGCCAGTGTACTTAAGGAATTTCTGTTCATTTACTTTATATGTAAGACCATCTCAATCCTCCTCGCATTTCGCAGTCTCCCGCGAGTGACACATAAGGGGACTACAACTGTGAAAGTTTCGCTGGACCAGAATGAGCATAGTCCTCCAATCAAACAAAGCTGAAGAGAGATAGCTTCTCAGGCATTTTTTAGAATCTGGGTTTCTAGTCAGTTCTGACCAGCTCTGAGGTACAGACTTACTTAATGTACTGCAAGGCTTCATAATGGATAAGGTTATTCTTTCAGCTATTTTTTCTTGCTACCATATCCCTGACAACTAGGAACTTCTCTCTTTTATGTGGATTAAGTCTGTGCCAGCTGCTGTTTTTTTCTCAGATTCCCATTACCTAAACACCGTCTTATTAACGAGACCATATTACAATAGTTAAAAAAAAAGCCAAAATATTCTATTATGTAGTTAATTATGATTGTTTGTGTATTGATGATATCAAATCCTTATTTACCTTGATTTTATAGAGTTTTGTATGTTTGCTTGCTAACAACATCGTAATTTCAATGAATGGGGAAAGATAAAGCCGCATATATATACAGCCTCTTATTTCTGTGTTTGACTTATTTACATTAAGTACACAGTAAACACACTTCATAATTCACAGAAGGATAAGCCAAAGTCATCAGTCTGGGTGAACAAACCCATGCTTTGAAGCCTATGCTCTGTCTGATACTCTAAGGTGGATATGCACAAAACCATTATGTATTCTTCACCACAGGTCAGTTGCTTAGCTACGAGAGAAGTAGAGAACTACTAATTGAAAGTATTCAGTATTGCTGGCAGCATCTGTTGCAGGACACTGGTCTTGGAAACAGTCAAATATAAATGTTGCAGAAGGAAGAATGAAAGAAAAATCCATTTTGCTGAAAATAACAAATGTCTTTCTTCAGTATTCTAATATATGCTCTATAATCAGTGAAGTGATATTGCTTCTGATGACCAGTCATCCAATGATCCTGTGGTGAATTTAGTTGTTGTAGAGATTAGTTACTCTGAACAACTATATATAACATGGTTATATTTTAGATGTAATTGTAATTGCAAATAGTGGAGTAATTTCTTATTTATAAAGCTTCAGCCCATTTCCAAGTGACAAATTACATTCAGGGTTCTCTAGATAATAGTGAAATCATTAAAAAATAAAAAAAAATAAAGTTAGCAACTGGCCAGAATATCATTCTCTCATGAGATTCCTAATTGCCAAAACTCTTGCATTTAGTTCACATGTAAACCTGAACATTTTTAGTGCAATGAGCACTCCTTTACTTTAGCCCAGAGAAGAATAACAATATATTCTCAACTTTTCACAGTATTCTCCAGTGTAGGTGTTCTTTTGTTTGGTTTTATTTTGGGGTTTTTGTGTTTTTTTTTTTTTTTTGCACTCAGTGTTTTATAACTTCATTTTCTGCCAGTGTTAATGTCTGGAATATAAAAAGTAAGGCCACCCTCCTGGGATAAATGAGAGGCTCTCTTTAATCTATTGTCCTCCCCTTAGACTTTTCAAATAAGACAGTTTCAAACTACACCTTTCAGCTGCCAGGTTAAAAAAAATAGTCTTGATCTAGAATTACATTCTACTGTAGTCTTTGCACATAAAGCATTATGAAATCATTCCTTGAAACAAAGTCTCAGGAGTTTTATTGAGAAACTTCAGTTAAATTTCTTCCATAGAGAAGTGTCACACAGATAACTTCACACAAATTCAATAAATCTATATTTCCATAAATAGATAGTTTTTAAAGTTATGATGGCTCATAATGATGACTTTTTTGTGCACCATTCTGTAGATTTGACAGACTGTAAGTGAATGAAAGATACAAGTTTGTCGTATTTATCTGATTTCAAGAGACTTTAAACCCAAATACAAAGTTTCATACTTTCTGAACCTACTTAGAATAAATTATTTTGTTATTATAGAACAGATAATGCTATTATGGTTTAAAAAAAAATTGATTAAAAAAAACCCCTATTATCACACTGACTCACAAAATCTCTTGTCCCAAGATTATCCGTTCACATAACTAGATTTATATTCTCTTACCTGGGAGGAGAATTCAGAACTTGAGTAAATAAAACAGGTTTAACTGACAGACTGCCCCATGTTAATTTAGCACATTTTTATCTTGTGTTAATGAATCAAGTGTGTCATTGCAGGGCTCCAGTTAGATAACTTGCAACTCAGTAAATCCTTTTTTTCTAATTTAGTCATTCAGAATCTGAAAAAAAAAAACCCATCCTGCTTTTTGCTAAAGATTTATAGTTGTCCGTTGTAGAGTGTGCATAGAACTGTCCTTTGGATTCCTTTATAAAAATGTCCCCAATCTGAATCACTAAGGAAGGTAACAAGTGCAGCTTGTTGCAGACAACTTCAACTCACACAATTGCATGTTCTAAGTAAGACATCCACGTGAATATCCATTTATTTATAACTGCATCCTCTTGCAGTCAGGGAAAGGTCAGCAAAGTAGCTGACATTGCCCTGCATAGAACTAGTATATGATCCACAGGGAACACTGCAAAACACCACCTGAAGTTCAGAGATATGTTTAATATACCAAAGCCTCCTTAATGATAACCTATGAGTTCAACCAAAATTTCAGTTTCCTCAGGCAAATGAATTTTTCTCCTTCTGTAAAACAGTTGAAGTTTTACAAACATTAAAGCATCACTCAGTAGTCTCAGCTAACTCTCTGGTGACCCAGACCCTAGGGAATACTGCTAATGTCACAGCTTCCTTGCCAACACAGGGATCTTTCCAGACATGATTCCACTGTATTTAAGCTTTTCACTTCTCTTGATTTTCCTTTCTATAACTTTATCTTTGAAAACTAAATTTTCTGTTACATGGAGAAAGTAGATTTAACTTCATAATTTAACATAATTTTAAGCAAGCAGCTTGGTGCTTAGATGCCAGCTGGGCTTAAATCATGACACTCTGACAAGTGCTTTCTGTCTCTCGTTATCTTTTTGAAATGCCCTGAAATCGACACAGAACATTCAGGGACCAATGAATCATTGGTCCTGTCTTAGGTATTCCTATTTAATGTAAATAATAAAACTGCTAACATAGAAGACTGAAGTGTTTCAGTAAGTGCTATTTTAAGTTTGAGGAATAAGTGGTGATTGAAAGAAAAATACTTTTCATCAGAGTAGATATTGAGCAGAATTTAAACAAGTACTAATAAAGTTGCAACTTTCGCATCACAAGGTATGGATAATTTACAAACAATAATTGGAAAAGGCTCAGCTAATGAAGTCCATTTATATTCAGTTTTAATAACATTGAAGATCCCAAAAGACTGGTAAGAAACTGTCCTTGTGTATCTGGTTTAATACGGTAAAAACAATAGCCCAAATAATTATATATTTTTCACTCTGACCATTTTCACAGATTAAGTAACATAAACACTGATGGAAGACTCAGTAGAGAGATAAGTAATTAATGATGATTAAATACAGCTATCTTTGCACTTCTGGAGTATGAACAAGGATAGACTGAATGGGACAAGGGAGGTTGTATAGTACCTGTGCATGGCACTGGACTACTGTGCCTTCTTCTGTATTTCCCAATTCAAACCATATAATAACAAATTTGAAGGAAAAAAACAAACATATAAATACCCCACAACTGATGGAACTCAGTTGGTAAGGTTTCAGGTGGGTGACAAGAAGCTGGTTCAGTTAGGTGTAAAAATATAATAATTAAGTGTCCAAAGGTTGGTTGTGGAATTTAGAAATTTGAATAATAAATAAAGTATACCTTTTAAATATCAGTACTGTGGTGTTATACTTTAAAATCAAGATTGAGATCAGACTACCTGATCAGGACCTAGATTTACAGTCTACAAAACTAAGTCTGTGCCTTTGATTCTCACAAATTAATCTCCCACAAGGGCCAGAAATACACCCTTACAACTAAGAAGTCCAACAGCAAATCAAAACACAAAAAATTCCATTTAAACACAGGGAAAGGTGTAATTGATGTAGAAGGTTTGAGCAGGAAGGGATCTTTGAAAGATCTAGTCAAATTCCCTGCCCTTGTCATGGACATGTTTTACTGGATCAGGTTGCTCAAAGCTGTAAGGTGGTTGAACACAGGAACATGTTGCCTAGAGAGACTGTAGAGTCTCAATCCCTGGAGACAGTCAGTACCCAACTGGACATGTTCCTGAGTAATCTCCTCTATCTGATCTTGCTTTGAGCAGTGGGAGCGGGCAAGATGACCTCTGGAGGTCCCTTCCAACCTTAATGATTCTGTGACTCTATGGTGAAAAAGACAAGAGGCAACTGATTACTGATGTATATGATGTATATGATGTTTGAAACAGAACTTCCCACAAAGCTTTGTTATTAGGTACTGAAGTAGTTCAGATACACACAGATAAATTTTATTTTCTCTTTTATCAACCTAGCCTGTCATACAATCACTGAAAATTTTGAGACACTCCTAAAGTCACTGTGAGTTTTAGTAATCTTTTTTGGTTTCAGTTTTCATGAACCTCTGTTTCTGTCAAATAGACAGAACTGTGAGAAGTCTACATGCTATGCACTGAACTACAGGCCTCAAGATTTCAGTTTCTGACATGTGTGAGATCTGGGAGGCATTCATCCAAATAAAAAATTTTAAGTTCTCCAACAAAATATATGCTAGCATTGTAAAATAAATTATTTTCAGTATTTTTGAGGATTTTTCTGACTTTCTATGTCTATTCTGTTTCTTCATCTACCAATTTTCAGGCTTTTCTAAGGAAAATAAAATTCTCACAAAGTCTATTATCAAATAGTTCCTTCATATCATTTTTATATCAGGAAATTAAACCAAAAGCAAACACATATGCCAGAACTGTTCAATTCTATTCCTATTAAAAGTATGCAGGAAAAAAACAAACCCAAACCCAAACCAAACCAACCAAAGAAAAAAAAAGCCCAAAAATCAGAAAAGTAGTGTTCAGAATAAAGAAAAGTTGACTGAGAGTCTCAATATTGCATGCTTCTTAATCCAGCATCTAATTTCCTCTTTGGTCATATACCACTGATGTTGACATAGAGAATTATACAGTTTTGTCCTATGAAACTGGTGGCTTATACAAAGAAATGATTCCCAATCGTTTTCTGACTCTAAGCTAGTCTTTGAAAGTGTCTTTCCTGGGTTATTACCTCCCATCCAAAAGCAAATTCAATACTTGTTTATACCCAAGTTTATCCATCCCTTTCATGGCTTGTGTAGAAACTGTGTTCTTAGGCTGAACTTGCAATAAGTCAAGAATGTTGCTTTCTAAAATTTACTCTTATTAGGTTGCTTTTGACTTGCTGATGTAGTTACCAAACGTGCAAACTGAATTACTCTACACAGTCTCACTGATGGTGATAGGAGTTAAGTCAGCTGCAGTCATCATTGTTCTGGAGATATTAGTAAGCTCTTCCCACCTTATTCTCATATCTGCTCTTCATATTAGGAGGAAGAAGCTAGTAGGAATACCCTACATTAAGAGCAGTATTACAACAATGTATTAAAACCTACCAATTAATCTTCTGTTAGTCAGTCATCTCCCCTGTTTCATTTCTTTAACATCCTGGGAAACTGGAAAAGAATCCTCAAACTTTTCTTGATGTTCCATGCTCACAGTGAAGTCATAATCAACTCTTACAATTTCTACTGCAAATATATCTCTTGACCATACAGCCAATAAGACATGCATAACCAATTTAGTCATTAAATGAATAAAAAGAAAAAATAACTTTTATTTGAGTACAGTGAATTCTCATATTACGTATTCCAGCCTTATTGGGTTATTTCCTATTGTTTCATTCCTAATACACTCACTGTGTTTTTCTGATGCTGTACCAAGAGTTCTGATGCTCCTTCTTTTCTCCAGTCCAAATTATAAATGCAGTCTGCCTCCTTTAATCCAGTAGATACCTTGCTAATCAAAAGTTGAAAATGTTCCTTTTAAACCCATTCCCCCATCTCTACAACTTGCTTTCTGGTTCACTCTGCTTTAGATTCCCTGACTTCTGGGAATCATGAGCTGAAACGATGCAGGAGCTTTGTTAAATGGTGGGTTTATGTCCAGTAAGGTTTTAAGACAGAATCATAGAAGTAGAAATCCAGAAAAGCAATAATCTTCGCAATTCCTACCTGCTCTAATGTTGTTTTAAGTCACCCAGGATGCCAGCTTGTTGAATTTTGACTTACATTCCAGTGTGTATTCTTTAATTCAAAAATATAAGAAGTGCTCTTTTTTTTCCATATAGATTCAGCTTACGCTCAGTTTGCATGCAAAGCAAATAATTTGCTCATACTTGTAAAGGATATGCATTATCAGAACACAACACCTGCAGGACAAAAGAGAGGTTAATTTCATTGTTGTTATGAAGCAAAGAAGATCATTATAGGGCCTGCAGTAACCAAGCTCTGTGTATTAGCTGCATTAGTCATTAACTTTCCAGCACTAAATTTCATATCAGACTCAATTAACTACTACATAGCTTTTAATGACAATATTTTTCAGATGCAGCTTTTGTTTACTAATAAGATTTTCCATCACCAACCATCTTTGCCATTACTTTGGTGGTGTTAATATTCAAGCCTTGTGTTTCTCTGAAGAAGATGGGGCTGTGAAAATCACATTTGTTGGAAGTACTTGAATTATTCTTCTAAATTTTAAAGTATTTAAGCTCTGCTTTCACACTAAAAGGCAATGGTAGTGTAGAAGAATGTCATCTCTGCTTTATATCCACAGAACAATCTGGAGTTGTCATAGAATTTCCATGTATTTGATCAGAACATTTCTGTTGTGTTTGAGACTTTCATGCTCAAAGCCCTTTAAATTAGAATTGTCCTTCAAGTTTTTCTTGTCATACTGGAAGTCAAAGCTTAGAATAAAAGCAGTCACAAAGTTGATATAACTAGGAAATAATTTACGTTGGTAATTAGCGCAACATTCTTGTCTTTAGTCTCTCTGATGTACACTCATAATTTTTGCCCTTTTTGGAGAGGTGGGAGAGAACCTTAAGTTCAGACAGGACCAGCTATACATTTACCTTATTTGTTTATCTGTTTTGAAGCCTTTGAGTCACTTATATTGTTGTTAGTTGTGGGTTTGGTGGTTTGGGGTTTTTTTTGTCTGTGCTACAAGAGGAATACAAGCGCTTAATTTTAATTTTGAAAAATACCCAGGTACACACAGGTAACCTGTGAGAAAACCTAGTTTTGAAAGCAATTTTGAAAGCACTGGCCTCTAACTTGGAAATAACTGCTAATGATACACTTGTTATTTATATTCATTGTTCGCTTGTGTTAGTTTTTATAGCCCCAGAAAGCCTAAGTAACATGGCTATACTATAAAGAAAGAACTATCAACCATCACAAAGACACGTGGGTATATTGTTCAAAAATAGCTGATGGTTTTAAAATTGATTACAAAATCCCATGCTTATTCTAATGTAAAAAAGTGTTTTAGTCCTGTGGGTTTTCTCTAGTTTCTATGATTTTTCATTCTCTAGCCTTCTCATCTCCTTTGTTTTCTGCATCTTTCTGTCATTGCAATATATTACTATTCTTTTTTTAATGCTGTTGGTGCTATAGCAAAGAGTAATAAGTGAGCAAGTTTTATGCTATTTTCACTTTTATTTTTTTAATAAGGAAGGTATTTAGCCCAAGAAAAGCCATCAGATAAAACTGTCAGAAAACTATCATTTAACTATCTGGGACGTGTCAGTCACAAGGCGTTAATACTGACCACCATCAGCAGCTTTTCTATTATTTATTGGGACAGTAGTGATAATGCTGGAGTAGAATCTGTTCACGACATCTCACAGATTGTGTATAGGACAATCCCTCCATTTTCCCATCCAGCAGCTGGGATTACTGCCTGAGATTACACCAGTTGGTGTTCCCTTCAGGTCGTAATCACAGCCAGTTGGCATCCAACCTGTCCTTGAATAGAATAATTAAAGGAGCAATACCTAAATGATGTGGAAGGCCCAAGGAAGAACCTATGTTCAGTGAAACATTCCAATAAGGAGTTGGATTGCTGCCCAGAGCAATATTTATCTGAAGGAGAATATTTATGAACTCCACTTTAGTGTTCTCTTTAGTAATTTGATGTGACATAGAGAAGATGCATTGCATCTCATGGTAAATCCTTGTATCATAAAAACATCATGAGGGAGCCCTAGCCTCTTTCTTCCTGGAAGCAAAAGCTATGGTAACATAGGACTGCCCTCAGTCACCCACAAGAAAGGCTGAAGAGAGACAGCAACACAAGACACAGTGAGCAAGCACAATCAAAAACATGAAAACCAAACACTCTTACTCTGCAGAACACAGAGTGCCATGTATGTTTGTACGTTTATTTTTTTATTCTAAAGCTCCCACTTTAGATAAAGAAATACAGTTTTCAGATAGATCATTGTCAAGGCAAAACTTGTCATTAAAGAGAAATGATCCACTGTTAGAGGAGCAAATTATCTCAAAGAAATGTTGTGCATTTGATAAATATTTTGAGAAAAATTGTAAGCAGAGTTTTGCTTCCCCATCTCTTCTTGTGCACATAAAAGAATCCTAATAAATGGCAGTAGAAACTCACTTCATGTCTCCTTCCAATGGTCTAGCAAAATAAGACTTCTCGGGTAGACTTAACCAACAAAACTAAGTAAAGAGCTCCTTTACTCACCTTCCACCCCCTTTTCACAGTATTTCTTGCATTATAATGGTATGGGGTATTTCATAGAATCACAGAGTCATAGAATGTTAAGGGGTTGAAATGGACGTTAAAGATCATGTAGTCCCAGCCCTTCCCCCCCACCCCCTCCATCTCACATCTCGACTGGGAGAATCCTTTATTCATTATAAGGAACAACCTGTACTGATAAGGAAAAAAGTTTTCATGTTTGGAAGCTTTGTTGTCTTGTACGAACATTTTGCAAACTTGTTGAGCTCATAAAGGGAGAACTCTAAGGTTATACAATTTTAATACCAGTTCAAAACATGATTTGATATCGGTTACTTCTCAAAGTTTACACAGTTTTAACTTGAAGTGTGGCCTCAGGGGTGAAAGGCCATTAAATAGCCTAGTGATCCATGAAGACAATTTCAAAATTTACAGTAGGTAAAATAATATGAGCTTGTTTCTGAATTTCCATGTTTAATTTGTTGCTGTTAAAGAGCATTATTAAAGATCTTCCTCTTTGATAGAGTTTTTCTCTTTAATTAACCAGTTGAATTTTTTAGGACTGGCAATAACAGACTCACCTTGAGCCCTGCCCTCATCCTAAGCAATCATGTAACAAAGAGCTCTGAGGATGTTTCTGTGTTTTCTTCTATCTTATACACATGTCCCATAAGATAGCTGGATGTAAAAGTAGAAAGGAGATAGCCTTTTTTTTTATCCCCTCAAAAAATGTAGGGAATCATACAGTTGTATTGTGCACACCTGTAGTAAAAGGAATTACTTCCTTCTGAATATCTCGCCTAGCTTTTCTTTCAGTAAAATTGTTGATGGTAAATTAACTGAAAGCATCTCATTAGTAAGAGGATGCAATATCTTAAGAAGAAATCATAAACCTATTTGTGCATAACATGATGAATTTCATATTCAGTAAATACCCTAAGGGATATTCTTGATCCTTTACAGCATTAAATGGTTGACTGACTACTGCAGAAGTTAAGTGCAAATGGAAAAAGTACATTTACCAGAAAGAGACTACCCTTACAGATTTTTATTTTAATATTTTTAGAAGTATAAACTGTGTTCCCTTACTATTTTTTAAATTACAGAGTCACTGAAAAATCTAGATTACCTCTTCTAATATGGTTTTGAATATTTTGATAATTTTCTCTAATCAAATTTTGAATATTTCCAGTGAAGGAGAATCCACCACTTCTATGGGGAACCCATTTCAATGCTGATTTACTCACAGGGTAAATAATTTTGTTAAAAGGTTGCACTGATGACTGATGTTCAGCTTGTTGTCCACCAGGACCTTTGGGTCCTTCCCAGTAGAACTACAGGACAGTCAGGCCTCAGGATGACTTGCGACTTGGGATATTTTGTCCCATTTGAACAATTTCATGTGGTCTGCTTTCAAGGGATTAATGAAATACTGTCATCCGGAAGATTAGCAAGTTTTCTGGTTTGCCTTTTATTACTACAAAAAAGTTGGTGGAATTTAAGACTATAGAAAGGATTAGACAACAAAATGACAGAGCTACCAGAGTGAGAAATTTGTTTATATTTTCCTTTTATGCTGACTAAAAAATCTGGACTACAGAATATGGATATTGCTTATACTGAGATCTTTCCTGGAATGAAGTGTTGTCCAGCATTTGGAATTATTCGAGAAATAATCAGCCTTAAAATGACAAAACAACCCTATGACCCATCTCCAGTTTAGTATTACAAGGATATAAGTCTTTGGTGATATGATTGTTCTTTTCATAGTACTGCCCTGAGGTACATTGTATCTTTCTGTGTTGGTAGTGACTTTTTTATTGCTTGTTGGGAATTGATCTGTAACATGGATATATACAGTAGCAGAAAGCAGGATATAAAATATCACAGTGTACAAAGGTATACAAGATATCACTTCATGCTTTCCTGTGACCGTGAGGGATGGACTCAGTGACTCTAAGATACATAATTCATCTGCATTATATGCCAAAGCTGTTCTAAGATAAATATTAGTGTATGTCAGCATTCAAAATTTTTAACTATTATATGAATTTCAGCACCTCAAGTTCCTCCTCTCTCTTTATTTGATGTGAATATGATTCACACTAATTTTAATTCTCTTCTTCAATTTTGCATAGCAAAAGCTTTCATCCTAAAAACTACTTATGTTGCTTTTGGGTATATTGTAACATATTTTAAATATTTAAATATAATAGTCATTCTTCCATTAATGTTTCAACAACAGATACACAAATATGGTCATACGTATATAAAAAAAAAATCTTCTGAATAATTGTGAGAATGGAAAACTCTTTACACAAATTATAAATAAAAGAGTTGTTGACATGATCCCACTGAAGTTTCACTCCAGTTTCATGCAAATGTCTGCAAACATCACCATCGGAAAATTTGCATGGCTGTCAGCTGAACGGAAGATGACTGTTGGAGCACTGCAAAGGACCACACTGCTGCAGTGGAAATAGCTAAACAGCAGGTGGGATACAGCAGGTGAGGAATAATATCAAGAAGGAGAAAAATATAGCTAAAGAAAGGAGATTGGAGGAGACATAGAAAAATGAAAGCAAATCATACTATTTAGAAAGAAGAAACACTTATTCATATCAGTATAACACTTTCTGTTATTACGCATGGATTAGAGAGAAATTTAGAGAAAAGCAGAACAAAAATTGAACTTTTCCACACCCAAAATTAGGAAATCAAAAAAAGTAACCATTCAAATATTTTTCATATTATTTTCCAAATTTCTGTTTTATTTAAATCAGCGCAGTGATTCAATTTATACATAGTCAAAAACAGGTGGAAGTTAAAATAATATGGACTTTTTTTGGATGTAGTTCACACTGTAGGATAGTTAGAGAAACAGCAATTACATTTTATTTCTAAGAAAAAATATTCAATTCAATGTCAGGATAAATCAGATGATTTAGCAGAGAAACAAATTTTGTTTACTTGTTAGTATAAAAATGTTGTTATAACAAACATATTGATTACATGTAAGCATTAAATCAGATTGAATAAGATAAAAGCCAGAGAAACACAATGGAAATTTTATGCAAAACACAACAGCTGCAATGTGATGATTTGTTTGGTCTTTAAACGTTCCCAAAGAAAATGACAGTCAGGCTTTTCTGTAAAAATAGTTGGAGTGGTTTTGTGAGCATAACCAGTACACACGAAGGCAAAAAGTGAGAGCACTAAATCAGTTTAATTGTGTGGTGACAGGCTGTGATCAGATCCGTGTCCCTGGTTCTAAGCATCTGCAATGCTAACCTCTGATTGGTTTCATATTCCATTTAAAAACAAACTAAACAGAGAACAGTGAAATACACTATCCTGATCTAAAACGTTTTTGGTAAAAAATTAAAGTTTTTATGTCATATAAAGTGAGTCTACAAAATTAGACAAAAACCAGAAGAATATCACACTTTATTTGTACCAGAAAGGCATATTGAGACTGGATTTGTAGACACCGGGAATGGTGCTGAATCCACATATGATGTTTCCATTACATGTTTTTCATTTTGTGATCACAAATTTTCTGTCTTCATTTTTCACCTCCATGTGACCTCCATTTCACCTTCATGACCCCTTTCACATTTGCACTGTAATTTATTTCTCTAATTTTCCTCTATTTCACTATTCCTAGATCGTCAAAGTTTTTAAATATCTACTGCCTCATGAGTCTTGTGTATTTTTATAGAGCTACCACATTCCTATCTTCATCTTTCTGTATATAATCCTATTGTATATAATCTTATTTTACACACTAGTCTTTTGGAAACAGTACTATTTATTTACACATAGATATATTGCTGTAACATATAGATTGCTCTCCTGTATTTCTGTATAGGTGGATGTATATATTTAGACACAGATGATCAACATCTTCTAGTAATTCAGACCTAGATTTGGTCTTGTTGAATTCAGGATACTTGTTTAGTATCCTAAATAGGGTGCGTTTGAGAGATTGAATAATATCTTTGGCCTAAAAAGAAGATCAAACCATAACCATTTTCATCTCAGTACTATATTCAAAAAGGTAAAACTCATTATCAGCTGTTGTCAGTTAAGTACACAGGATGCAAGTTGAATTTGAGAACTTTATGATTTTAGTGGGACAGACATAATATTTTCTTTTATTATTATCATCTATTATTATTATATATCATAATTCAGTAGTCATTTTGTATGTATGACCATCATAAGCCATATCTTTGTAAATGTTAAGGGTCCAGACACAGTTGTGAAGACTTTATTAACCTCTCAATCAGGAGAAACTTGACTTATATTAATGTAATTACACCAAAGAGGAGAGGGGAAAAACCTTTCTATGCCATAATGAGGCCTGAATATTTTTGGCTCTCATGAAGTTATAAAAAATGGGAGTATGCATACATCAGCTGTGGTTTGTCATGACATAAGTTATTTTATGAGGGCTTTCTCGTGACAGACTTTGCCTAATACCTCTCTTTTCTCCAGTATCTACACTATGTCTCTGACATTCTTGACAAAACGCTTCTCCAGAGAGTTCTTAAAGAAACTTCCAGGCCTTTAATCACTGCTGTTTCCCTTCTTAAACACCTCAGCAGTTCAAATCTTGCTTGATGTACAGGGTTGAAAAATGGATACAGAATTCAACTGAGGAAACATATCAAGGCTAAGCCACATGGCAGGATTGCCTTTCATATCTTGCAACTGTACTCACTTGTAGACATATTAGTACGAAGGATACTCTTTAAAAATTACACCTTTTCATTTTGTCATGTGCTACAGTCTTTTGGAGAAAATTTAGTTTGGTAGATCTTTGAAGTCTAAGAACTTTTCCTTCCAGTGAAAGACAGTCTTTTAAAAATATAAACCCAAATAAAAACAGTGGTTTATTAGAACTGAACTTACCAACCATAGAAAACTTTAAGTGGCTAGACCAGAGAAAACCTAAAAAAGTGAAGTATGTGTAAAGAATACCTTCTTAGACACGGAATCTTTGCAAGGCAGATTTGCATTCGAGGTCCTTCAGCCTCTGAAATAATACAGGGTATTCAGCTGGCCATCAAGGTAAGTGCAATCTCCAGCTCTTTCCAGGGACTTACATCTGGTGCAATTAGTCTCCCAAAAGGACCAGCTAATTTACAGCTAAGGCCACACAAATTTAGTAAATTCTATCCATGGAAAAGTCAGCCAGTCAAAGCAAGAAGAAAAGGAGATTCATGGGCAAAGAAGTCTTTGTAGTAACTCTTACTTTCTATTATCTTCATTAATTACAATATTTTTTTTTTGTTAAAAATAAGGTATTTTCCTAATCCTACTAGTAGATACACCAAAAATAGGTACTATATAAGGTTCTCTCTACATTACCAGAACTTGTGTGGCAGGCACTTGGAAAGCAAGGTTTCAGTAACACTTCAGTTGTTCATGTTTCAGTCTGCAAATATCAATATTTCCAGGCCTAGACTCTTAACTTGTAATTTCATAAGTCATATCCAAAAAATGAGAAAGTTCACAAAGTTAAGAATGAACACAATAAGTTTAGTAACATTAACAGTGACCTTTTTCCTTTACTTTTTAAAGGTAAAAATTGCATCTATTTAAAGGCAAAAGAAGAAAAATATCTATTTCCCACATTTTGTTGAACAATATCAGAAGAGAGCAACTTTAGCTATTACTGGCCGTATTATTGCATCTGAAAATAGTTGGTTTGTACCCTTACAATAGAACAACAGAAGCTAAATCTTACCATTTGCTCTCAAAATTCCTTTCCCTATGCTATTACCATATTTGTTTGCAGCCCACTTAGAGCTGCACTTCATTTTATATACCTTGTAATTTGTAGTCATGCCATCTGAGCTTCTCATTTCAAAACCAATTAGCCCCCTATTCATTCATCCACTCCTGGGTTTTGAAATACTCATAATGCCCTTCTCACCTGTTTTGTTTTAGATCCTTTCCTAGTTTCTGCTGGTTTTGCCTTTTGGAATTTTGAATAGAAATAGGTACAATTTCTGTTATAAACATATATGTCATTTTTGTCCTCTTTTTCATATCTATTCATCAACAATTTTTAAACTAATTCTTCAGTGGCTGTTGTATTAATCTAGTAAAGCAGGAAATTCACAAGTCTGATTTTGCACCCTGGAAGAGTATTTAACGTATCAGTGAACAGCGTGGAAATAATAATGTACCAGGTTTCATTCAAAACCAAAGGGATCCTTTCCCCTAATTGCAGTATTCAGATTATTATACAAAACTAAAGCACACACCACTTTTATTACCTCTCTTTGGATAAGAAAATCGGACAGTTATGAGAATTAAAATCTATATTAGACACTTGGTTTCTTTTTAATCTTATAATAGCAGCCACCTGTGAATAGGATTTATAGAATCATTTCATATGTCAGCTTAAAGTCAATATTACCCTGATAAAAGGCACTCACAATATGCAGAAAATAACTGATATTGGGGTGCAGAAAATAACTGATATTGGCTTGTTGTCTTACTTTATTCTACATGAGAAATGATTTGAATGCTAAGTTCTCCAAGAATAAGCCTGAATATTTGCCTTCAGGGCTTTTAAAGAATTTTGAAGTTTTGGGGTTTTTTTGAAAGAAAATGAAATTAGGATAAATCAGGCTGGCAGAGGAGTTAGACAGATTTATTCTTTTATTACAAATATAAAAAAAACCACAAAAATTTTCACCTCCCATTTATATTTGATCATCCTTAACTGCTGCCTTAACTACGGGCTGAAATATTATACTTAGAAAGATTAACCTGCCCAGAGAAACCTTAGAGTTATATACCTATCCTAACTAATAGAAAAGAGATTGAAAGTGTCTCACGAGTTTACTCCCCTAATAGTGAATATTTACAAAATATTTCATGCTTCCAAAATGATCGTGTACTTTTATGCCTGCTTAATAACATTTGTTGTAAACAAGCATGGCCTCAAGAGCCTGTGTAATGGGGGGGTTGTCTTCTGTTAGTCCACATCTTGGTTTCTGCACAGCCACTAGACATTGAAACAACTGAACAAATAAGCAATTTAATTAGTATTGCCCTTCTGAGACTTTAGTTTTCCACTGAGGTAACCATATAACTCATAACAACCTTTCAAGTGGTGAAAACCTCCTAATAGTGTCTCATCTATGTTGACTCAGGGATGTCATTGATACATAAGTCCCAGAGTTCAGAAACCATTCTTTTTCCAGTCAACTGTGTTAATACAAATGAGTATTTGAAGGCCTACACAAACTTTAGAGGATATCCTGAAATAATATCATAAAATCCACCACATTTATATATATACGAGGAAAACACTTTAAACTGAGAAAACTGGGAAGAATTCTCACAGTCTTATTCCAAAAATATTCCTTCAGATGGACCTGGGCAAACTTGAAGACTGCTAAAGTGGAATGGAAGCTCAAAGAGAAACAGTGATACATTCCACTTACTGAAAAGACAGATTCATACTGAGTCAGCACACCGCTTCTTCATGTCACAGCTTGGAGTGGGAAACGGGCT